>CM060842.1:74115000-74645000 GCA_030762175.1 Metallyticus violacea
AGAATTAGGGCAAGTATGCATGAGTAATATGGTGCAGTGGACGTCGTGCGTCACACCTACAAAGGGAACTCAACGGGCGTGAATAAATGTTTTGGTATGTGCAATTGAAGCATGTAATTCTCTGTGAAGAGAGAGAACACTTCTTTCTCCTTTGCCCCTAACGTGTGTGTCGCGCGCGTACCCTGCCGCAGCATGATAATCGCAACTGCTCGAGAGAAGCTTCCGTGTTGGACCAGCTGCAGACGCAACGGAACTAAACTTTCTGCGGTTTTAAAACTCTACAGATAGCAGACAACCCCTTTAGAAAGATACACTAAGTCCGAAATTAGTGAGCAAAGGACCTGCTGATCTGCACATTTGCTACTTGCACCAATTGACAGTTAAATTAATTTAATGACTTGAATTCGACTACCTCCCATTGATGGCCAGACAAGATTTACTTTAGGAATAAGCTGAAGGAAAAATCCCCACGACATGGCCATGGAAAGGCAACGTTGCAGTACGAAAGAAGAAGGAAAAGAATTTACAGTTTGTAACAGTGAGAAAATCAGCATAATTCACCGAGTAATATCATCAACAACAACAAAAATGATGATGATGATGATGATAATAATAATAATAGTAATAAATATATAAAACACAACTAAAATTGATTTGAATTTAGAATAATAAACTGTGGTAAAACAGAATTCATATTTAAATATGCACATGAAGTAATCGTACATCAGCAATTCATAATTTCAATAATTATAAAAGCGTTTGACCTTTAGACATATTGCATTTCAACCGTTGAAACTACAAATCTTGAACCCTTTGAATCTTTTAATTTTTGAAGTTTTTCCCACATTTACCATATTTATAATAAATCAAATTTCTGCCAAATAAATGTTAGAGCACAAGCATATTGTAAAATATCGTGCTTTAACAATGAATAAAATACTTAAATGCTGTCCCTTAATTACAATAACTTCGATATTTTTATGAACATAAAATGATATGATATATTAGGAAAGGATTTTTAAGGAAGGAAACGTTCCAGGCCTAAGTTTTAGGGTACGTCCCCGGCATTTGCCAGTTATGAGGACTGAGGAAAACCTGGAAAAACCCTCAGTCCGGGAGGACGGTCCTGGCGGGATTTGAACCCCAGACCTCCCGCTCACGAGTCCGATCCTTAACATCTCGGCCACTCGTGGCGGTATCTTGGTTTACAATGCACTTTCCTTGCTGATCAAACATTAAAACAAAGGCAAATCTAAGCTAATATAATACAATCAAGGAACGTTACCAATAAATGTTTCAAAAACCTACCTGAGTCACTAAGGGTACATGATGAAGAATGCCCCGGACCTAGCAATTTAGAATAAAGACCCGTCGGGGTTTTCTAAGTAAAAGACGCCAGCACACCACCAGCATAGCTACAACACCGGTTTCGTGAACATTCGATCAGCGCGTTGTGCCATGATTACGCCGTGGCCAGGTGAATAGGAAAGGAAAGAAAAGAAAAAAGAAAAGGAAGAGGCTAGTTTATATATATATATATATATATTTGGTATGGGATTAGAACTACTTAACCTATTTTTTTAACTCGTCCGTTTTTATTAGTATATCAAAACTTAAAAACCGTTCATTTGTAATTTAGAACTTTTGCAAGAATATGATCCATTTTATACAGTTTTTTTTAAGTAGTATTTGCCTGTTTTTACAATTGATGCATCGCAAACGGTGGCCACTGAAGGTACTTGAGAGGAAATAATTAAATTGAAAAGAATTTTTGTAGGGATGAAGAAAGCATTCCAAGCATAAGTTTAGGGTACCTCCCCGGCTTTTGTCATCGATGAAGATGAGGAAATCTTTGGAACAACTCAGTCATGAAGATGGTCTTTAACCGCAGACTTCCCATTCGACCACCCATATCGCTCATTGCACAGAGTGTATGCAGTTATTTTTAACGGGTCTTTCATGGTTTTGTCGTTCGTTTCACGACAACTGGATGGGTCGGCTGTCAGAGCAATAACTCCCAATGAAGCGGATGTAATATTCGGGAAAATGATTCAATTGCTGGCAATAACGACTACAATTAAATTGACAATAAGCATGTTCCTTATGACTAAAATGAGTGGAAGTAGCAGGAAAATATTTCATCTTTTGAAATTGAGTCAATTTAAACGTGAAAGCACTGTTATTCACCAAGCTAATATTCGGGTCAATTCTGCAATTGGATATTATGGAACTTTAATGATAGTTTAATTGAGCCACAATTAATTTTCTTTAAGTATGAGAAACATGGTTCCGTTTACGTGATCATGTTTCGAAGCAAAATAACAGATTTTGAGGTCAGAAACACCTTGCATGACAAAAGGAATACCGTAAATGCAGAAAGTTACAGGAATTACATATACGCACCATTAGGTGAACAACTGGCCGATACCGAATGCCAATCTGGGTATTTCCAGCAAGACTATGCCATCGTGCATACAACTAATGGAGCATTAAATATCATTCAAAAATGTTTGAAGACAGGTTAATTCGTAGGAGATTGTGGCCAATAAAGACTTCCTATCTCAAAGTCTGTTACTTTTTTATTTATGGGGAAGTTGAAAAATAAAGTGTGTGGAACAAACCCCCTGACTTGACAGGAAATATTAGGAGAGAAATTGACTCAACTTCAGAAGATGAACTGATGTGATTGTGTTTTAATGTATGGATGTAGCAACTTCTATCGTAATAAATTACACGGTCATTTTCATTGTAATTGCGATAAATTGCATAAGTTGCGCGGCTATTACCTACATCGCTTCACCGGGAATTATCAATAATGACTGCCAGGGTGTCAGATGACGTGAAACTGATGACAAAACCATGAAAGTCCTGATATACTCTAAACAATATGATGTACATTCTTTAATTTTTCTGAAGAATACCATCTGGTATCTTTCATTGTGTTTCTATTGCTCAGCACTTATGTCTACATTGTTTATTGATTCAGTATTTTGTGGATAAAAGTCGATGCTACTTGATCCACTGTAGCATTTTATTAGGCAGCACGAGTGCCAAAGCAAAAGAACTTCTGGAGTGGCAAAAGCTCTCCAATTTTTCGTCACAGTATCGGGTACCTCTTGTAGTGCACGCGTTCAAGAGGGCTTCTCTACAAGAGATGCAATACTCATACATACATACACAGCTGTTAAGTAATGTGGGCCAACATATTTCAAATAGAGTGTATTGACGTTCTTACAGCGTTGCACTAATTGTTGAATGTAGTGCATGGGACGTGTATTCTTTTTACATAAATTCTTTTGTAGAGTTGCACAAAGTACACTCTTCTGTGTTGTAAATTTCTGCCTTACAAAGATCTACCTCAAGACATTCGTATGCCTTTCGGTCTGTTCTACCTTTGGTTGTCTGCTTTACAGGATGTCTTATCATTGCCCGTTTACTTCTTGTGATATCTGGTATTTTAATGGGCATTTTCCCCCTAGATTAGCTTTTATTTTTTATAATAATTTAATGACTTTCATTGTTATGTTTTACCTGAAATTTTAATTCTCTCGTTTTCATTTTCTTATTTATACCTGATATAACAATAACTTTTTCGGAAGAGAGGTTTTAACGGAAAAATGATGTATAATAAAGATGCTATACATTGCTGCCGTCTGCAAGTCAACTTGCGAACTAGTGCCAACAACAGTTTGGTAATATAGGATGTAGAATGAGTGTTGAAGCGCATTTTTTCAACGGTTATATTTATTACTTCCCTGCGAACCTTGGTGCAATGAATGAAGAACAAAGTGACCGTTTCATAAAAACTTTAAAAAAATGGAAACCACAATCAAGACTATTGGGATGTTTAAATGATGACTGATTACTGTTGGTGTTTGCAAATTGTTTTTGTTTTTTGTTGATTTGGTTTATTTACGGACGCTCTTTAACATCTCAGGTCACTAGCGCCCCATTCAATTCGGGGCGTGAAAATGCTGTTTTATAAAAAAAAAAAGTATGTTGGGAAACAGTGTGATTTAAAAGTACACACGGAGCTCTTTAAATGACTGTTTGTCCTGAAGGGAGGGGGCGACATGCAAATGTGAGCCTCTGTGGACGCCTAAAGGTTCAAGAAATCGTTTGCAGCAAAAAAAAAAAAAAAAAAAAAAAAAAAAAAAAGATTTAAGGCAAAACTCACTCCCGGTGTACCTTAAGTTATATCAATTAAAAGATCTGAAATAAAATATATCGATACCGCAATTAAATACAAAGTTAGGAACAAATATCGGAGAACACAACTACTAATTGCTATATGAGTTCGGGCAGTTCTGGAATGCGACTAGATTTAACTTATGGAATTTTGGATAAATGCCTAAAATTCGAGAATGGATGGGAAACGGAGACGTGAACAAACAGATAACAAAATAGACTGTCTGCATAAAGCGTTTCGGTATTCTATGTTGCATTAATACAAGGAAGCTGCCCCCCCCCCAAAAATAGAAAAAATGAGGAAAAAACCTGAACACCCATTTATCAAATCCCTCTGCAAAGTAGCCCTTCGGCATCACTAAATATACCAAGATGATGTTTGATCTTTACATAATAATCCTTGTTGTTGGTCATCTGATTCAAATCGACCGAGAGAGGGGAACAAGAAATGATTGTGCGATAACGAGCCCCTATTTGACAAATGTCAAATGTTTAGACGTAAGACGAAAACAAGGCCCCCTTCCGACAAGTGAGAAACGTCAATGTCAACGTTTCCCCTTATGTTGAACGTTTTGGGGTAGTTTTAGGCTTTTTCCCTACTTTTATTGTGGTGAACCTGAATACTAAAGATTTTTCATTGAAAGCTTCTGCGCAGTAAATAAAGGAACTTTGCATGACCTAAACTCCCGCTGGCCCAAAAGTAGATCTAATTAGATTACTTTGCTAGAGAAAACTTTCTTTCAGAACGTTTAAGTCAAATGCATTCTCAACAAAAGCAAAAGGAAATAATTTGAGGAGAAATCAAGCAATGTTATGATCGAAATGATAAGGTCAAAGAAGGCTCATGTCGCTGCATATATTATGCTTGCAATTAAAACTTCCAACCGATTCATTTTAAGGTAACATTATTTAGGAATTTCAATGCAATTCCAGTAGTGTCTCAGTCGATGAGATGAGTGAACTACCAGATTTGACCTCTCTAATGACGGAATATTTTTCTACATTCCGTGGAGTCCAAGTAAAATCCACTTAGCTATTTACATCGCATTTTTTTTAGTTAAGTTAGCGGAAGACTACACTGAAAACCTTTGCCTTTAATGGAACAATGTCTTAAGGAACCACAGTTGACAACAGACAATATTTAAAACAAAAAATCTCACTTTAGAGCTCATGTGTGTATACACTTTTTTGTATTAGTTGTCTATGTTTTACTTTTATAACTCGGAGTATCACGTTCTTTACGAACTGTATTACTGTATATGGGCGCTATTTATTTGTAATATAAAATGAAAAGATTTCCAAGTTTTCAAGCTTTTTCAGTTGTATATAATTTTCATATCACTTTTTATAAATGTAATATATATATATATATATATATATATATATATATATATATATATATAAACAGGCTAACTAACAAATTACTAACCAGATATGCTAAGTTAATGTTACTATGTGTACACTTTAAGTAGACGTACACTAATCTATTTTTTAATTTTAAGAAAGTGTAATTGGACAGTTCATATCTAAAATTAAAATATGATTTATATCAATTTACTGGTGCTGATAAATTTGATATTATATTAGTTTTTGATAATATTCAAGAAAAGATTTACAGGACTATTTGAAATTTCAATGCAAACATTTCAATGTTTCTAGAACTTAGATGCTTATGACTATATCAGCTTCTTGATACCATTAAAACCACAAGATAAGAGTAGTTTTTAAATTCAGTTATGTTAAAGAAAAAGAGAGAGAAAAAATCGATGATTGAAATGACTGAGAAAAAGTATTAAGAAAATCAAAGAAATAGAGAGAGAAAAAAAAACTTAAATTTAGATGGTGGTATTTGACGCTTACTTATTTTCATCAAATTATTACTCCTTGAAAAATCTATGCACATGTTTGATAGCTTTTGTTTGCTGGTGGGACATCAATGTGGAGACATTCAGCAAGAGCTCTGTGGGTAAGCAGTGTGAACCTGCGGAGAACCGAAGGCAGAAAGGAGGTTTGGCTGTGGGAACGGTGACTGCAGTGTTCCCATTGTGATGGAATTCCCAGCAGCAGTAGAGCTTGACACGCCCACCCGGTAATTGTGGCTTCCGATGTCTTGCAATTGCAGCTTCGGTTACAATAATTACAACTTGGTCTCGTGCAGGGCGTTCCCACACTCCAGAGGTAGTATACCCTAACCTGAAAAAAGGTGGATTCCCTGCAGGTTCCTTTAGCTTCCTTACTATCCATTCCTCCCTTACTTCGTTTTACTTCCTTTTTCATTTTCGTAATACCAAAGGGGGTGTAATGTAAAATAATTTATTGTTATCTTAAATATAACATGCATAGCTATACCCGAAAACATGTGCGGAGCTATCACTTAAAGCTGCAGTGATGAGCAAAAGTGTGGGGCAAAGTTTCGGCTCATTTGATACTAATGAGTTAATTTTGATTATTGATGTCCTCTGCTCCAAGTGTGTTGGTTCAAACAGTTGGAGCTCGTTCAAGTCCTGCAGCCGGCTTACCTGACTCAAATTTCCATGGTTTTCCGATTTCCAGAAAATACAAATGCTGCGTTAGCATTTCGCTGCCACGGAATCACCTTCGATTTCATCAGTTTCTTTATTTCATCTCTCTGAGTGTGTCAGCGTCTTTATATGCTTGTGATGTCTTCGAAGCGACCCTGACATTGGATTGAACATCCATTCAGGGTGCATATGTACTTATGTGTGTTTTCGACCAGGACTGACTTGGGAATTGTCTTACAAAGCCAAATACAACGAAATATCAGATATTTAAATTAAGCAGAAACATTTTTCATGGCTAAGGGGTTTTCGGAGTTTTATTTATTTTAACCACAAATAAGAAAATACAACCAGCTACAAATTATTCTACAAACTACAAACTAAAAGAAAATTTATTTATAACCTGCATGCATTCCCTACATTTTTCAACACAACCTAGCTCTAGGTTGTTGTTTGCATTGATGAAGTCATTATATATTTTAATTCTGCTCTCGTCCGAATCATATTATTCGTTAGTCTTCTCTCTTAGTTATTACGATTCATAATTAGTAAGTTCCTTAAATTATAGCATTTATTTGTCTCTTAATCTTCCCAAATATTCTCATGTTGTATTATTTTCTCCTTCTCTACTTAATATTCTTTACCATAATATCTCATTCCTAATATTATCCCATTTCCTTTGCCATATATTTTGTCTCCATCTCTTAACTTCTTCACAGTGTAACAAAAGATGAAAACACAAGGAAAATATTTAAGATTTCCACCACTATTTGACCTCTTAATTTAACTATTCCTGTTCTAATGCATGCAAATCTTCTCTATCAATTTTATCACACACTGTATATTTTGCCCTTCATCCTGTTTCAGAACTTGATAAATTTTTAAAGAGTTCATAATCACTCAGGCTACCAAATATTACTGTCTGGCAATATCTTTGATTCTAAGTCTTGCTTATTTTCAAAATTTTCTAATATTATATTCTTATGCTTCCATAAATTATTCATTTAAATTCTTTGTAAAATTCCCACCACTTAGACAACCCAGTTTCTTTTCACATGCATTTATCCTGTATGTTAAAGCATTATTTTACTATATTTCTTTCCTGAAAGGTTATTACTTGTATAAGTATTTCATAATTCTTTCAACTATCCAACCCTTAATTACAAACCTACCTAATTCCACCAAAGCTACCCCCAATAGTTTGTTGCTCCAGGTAATCCCAAAATTTATTTACAAAAGTTTTATATTTGCTTAACACGTTTTCATTGTTCACCTGAACCCTAAATTTGTACCCCAAATAATATCTTGCTTTCCACCATAGCACTGTATATTTTTCCAGTCAGTTTATTTTAATTCCAGATGTTTTACTTAAACGTGTTATCACTCTCATAGCCAATTTTCCTTCAACAACTGTCATCTTCTTTTGCTCGTTCATTCCGCAATAGAACTCAAAATAAACTCTAAATAATTATATTTCATTACTACTTGTAATGTTTCCTTCATATTTCCAATTTTAGTCCTTTCTTAATTTACAGCCCTTTTGTAGACCATTATTTTACATTTTTTCTTATTTTATACTTTACTCCTTACAAAATACAGGTACTAATCTCTAAACGAGTTCTAATACAATTGCTCTCGTCAAACCTATGTTAAATTCAGATCCGACTACCAGATCATCCACATTGGCTTGTTAGTCTTAATAATGCAGGAGAGTAAACAGTTAAAGAGGACGCCCAAAAATGTTTTCTCATATTTCCTGTAAGCATGTTAATCAATTTTGTCTCATAGGGAACAATATACCAACTCACCCTTACAGTGATCAACATTCATATACGAGTATATTACGTATGAATAACTAGTTATAACATTTAAAATCAACTCTTTTCTCCCCCCTATGGGCAAGGTAATACCTTTTCAAAACGCCCTCTACAGTCAATATGAGAAAGTAATGTAAATATAATTAAATACCGAATCATTTAAAAAATTCAGATTTTCTATCAAAAGATTAAATGGGGATAAAAATGGTTCGGGAAATATAAGGTATAATGTTTTATGAAATATAAGGCTAAGATTAACTTTATTTAACTTAAATCTCACAGGATCACTAGGAGGTATTAATAAGATTTAAATATAATATTAACGTGAATTATGCACAATTCAACATTTTAATTTTTGCAGATAATCAGATGATATTGCCACATTGGAAAAAAGCAGACAGAAACTTATGAATAATTGGGAAAATAATTTAAAAATAGCAATAGATGTTCAAGGGATTTGCATGAAAGATGCCATTAAAGAAGCGCCAAAAAGCGTTTAAAACTATACTAAAAATTCACCAAATAAATCGAATGTTTGTACAGGAAATATTGTAAGCCTGATCAATATATGTGCATGTTATATAATCTCTAGACTTAATCTTCAAAATTGTTTTAACCTTCTTAAACCCTCCAGCCTGAAATACTTAAGTACCGTGAAAATTAGTAAGTAGAACAATCGAATTTGAAATATACATGGACTGGTGTAAATATGTCTTAGAAAAAAAAGAGACATGAGGAATGACTAGGCACGATTGCCAATAAACAAGCTCACTATCGCTGTCTCACCGAGTAGTACTTTAGTAGTACTAAAGGAAAGTCACCTTCAGGCATGCACATAAAGACCTGGCTGCAAATTTATGTCAGCTCAACGGAATCACACATTTGTGGAAAATTTATTTATATTCCTGTCTTAAAATTTCAGTGCTTGTTTTTCATTATGCGTTTTATTTGTTATTTTAAAGTGCTTTTAATTTGAAAGTAAAAAGCTTAATTTGCTTAAAATTACAACTGATAAATTGTTCGTACGTAATGAGAAGGTTTAAGTATAGCCAATCAAATCAACTTCACACAACGCCAGATCTTGTCATTAGAGTAGACATTGGAAATGTTCAAAATGATAATGCTGCAGATGGAAATGATGTTCGTTTAACGATAACGCAAGATGTCCACTACGTTAGGGGAATACTTGGGGATCCAGGCAGCACTGCTTTACATACCCCACGCTGTTTCCCCTCTCAATCGGATTTGAATTTATACGAACCTGTCAATAGGATTGTAGAGAAGTGTCAGTTATATGGGGGTGCCGCTGTCGAAATACAGGTCCCTCTTAGATCTTATCTACCCTGGTGCTGTTATTATTGTGTCCTAACTTAGCATTTGTCATTTGGCTATTGGTACTGCTTGCTGCTTTTGTAGATTTTACCCCTTGAGCAATTTACTCTGAAAAAAGACATATTATTGAGCACGAAGCCGAAGCATCCCAAGGACATTTTCAAAATATTAGTAAGTTATTGTTATTATTATTATTATTAATAATAATAATAATAATAATAATAATAATAATTTTCATTAGCACCTCAGAAATATGAACTTTTAATATTGTGACAAAATGAAACATATTTACCATGTTGAATCAAAAAATTGTAACCCATTTTTCAGCAGTACACTCAGATTTTCAGTTATTACACTTCTGAAAAGTTTGATTCTAAGTAGTTCCACATTCTTAATATTAATAGGCTAACCAATGAACACAATAATCTAATAAATAATGCTTAAACATTATACCGTGTAAATATGGAAATAGTATCCTTCATGTTATGCTATGTAAATGGCTACTTACATTTACATAGTAGGTATCCTCTATAGGAACTCATCATGGATGGACGCCATCTCCCTTTATAATGCGGTTCCATCTTCAAAGTAGCTCGGTAAAAGCTTTTACCTTGTTCCTCACTACTACAACCAAGATTTCAGGGAAAAATCGAAATGAGAGTGCAAGAAGTTAATTTTGAAAGACATCCTACATCCCAAATTCTTGTACTTTTGAAAGAAATTTTGAACACGTTCTTCACTATTTTCTTCCGTCTTGTTGCCCGAGGAACTCATTCACAATGCTTTAAATGATCCCCGTGCTGTAAATTTGTTAGAGTTCATTAAGAAAAAATGGTCACCCATACCTTTTTTAATCTGAAATCCAATCTTCTTTTAATCTTGCATCACTGTAACCAGGGAACATTTTCCGTGTATATTTAAAAGCTTCGCCGGTTTTGTCCACAGCTTTCAAAAATTACTCGTAAGCCCTAATTTAATATGTAAAGGAGTAAGAAATGTATATTGTGGATCAACTAAAGGTTCAAATTTTACGTTTTGTTGTCCTGGAGGGAAGTTTTCTGTTCCTGACTATGTAGTGTCATTGGGTATCACGACTGTCCTAAAGGTACAGAAAACGAGGATATTTCGTGAATCCACTGTACATTCCAAGTAGAAACTAATAACTTTAAGATCCCCGCAATTATGCTAACAATGGTTTTCATATTTAATGGCTTCAAGAATATGACACATGCTCTCCAGTTTCTTTCCTTGCTACACAATTTAGAGGGAAATTTATTGCCGTCGTATAAAAAACTACCTTCAGACTAATTTTAGAAGCATCTATAAATAAACTCCACTCATCAGCATTACACGTCATATCTAATTTTAACATCAGCTCGCTGGAATCTGTAACTGTGAAATATGGTAATAAATCCTTGTTTCTATTTCTATATACTCAAGCAGTATTCGGATACGGGGGCGTAATTTTAATAGGTTGGATGAATTATTGTAGTATTTGTTGTTATAATACGCTACATTGGTGCACCGTTTGATGTGGATGTTAGGATCTCAGGGTTTGATATACTGGATGTTTTGTGAGCGTTAAGGCCAGCGGGACGAGATGGTTTCGAACACAAGCCACAGAGAAGAAGATACGACATTTTCTGTATCTCTCTGTTTATTCGTAATACAATATTTTCTTATAAGTCAGACTGTCCGCGCAGACCTGGGTTCTGCCTATCACTTTTTCTAGCTCCTGACTATTAGACAACTCTTGAGCCCTCTTACTGCGAATTCTTACTTCCCTGACCCCGTCCTCTTACTGACTGACTTCCAATTCTTACTTCCTCACTAACCTTTCACTCCCTCCCCTACTGCCCCCGCTCCTCTGAATCCCGTTTTTTTTTTCTCTATATATATTATCACTACGCCTCTCGCTAAATTTAATCCCCTCATCTATTATTTTATTCCCAACTCATAAATTCACTATTGGTTATCTTAAAATATTTATTATATAGATAAGTTCTTCTCATTTGCTTATATTTATGCAATGGCTATTGGTTAAAATTACTTTCTCCCTACTGACATTCATTATTTCCCACCAACCTATAAACAGCCTATTATAAATTTCGACATTTTCCTTATATGCTGGACTTTTAAGGTAATGTCATTCCTCCCTTAGTCACTTTTAGATCGTCAAATGTTCTCATAGATAACGCACGTTATTGTCCATCTGTTTGATATCTCTGTTTCATGGGAAAATGTTATTTTTGCAGTGAGGCCCTTTGATGTGTCCTATACTATTTCATATCGGTCATCTTCGATACATTCTCAGAAATCTGTATTTCCTACGTGTGGCGCATCTCCCTTTGTCTCTCTTGATCCGTTAGATAACAATGTTATCTGTTACCCTGAAAGTGGAAATGACCCTTTAATAGTATGCCGGCAACGTTCGTTCTAAAGTATTCGCATAGGTGAAAAGTAACAATTGTTAGCCTATCTCTGTCTCTTTCCATTATTTGCTTCCCCTAGGTCAACCGCCGACAAACCTTTACTTAAACATATAATACAATAGCTCTTGCAAAAAGGCTTTCTTAGAGGTGTTTTCAGCCATCATAATAGTAGAATGAATACAATATTTTCTCCTTGCTCCGATATGCACAAAATATTCCTATCTACTCAGATATTTACATACATAAAATATTAATCTTTTTACAATAATTACAATATGAACTTAACATTAAGAAGCTATAATTTTACACTACAGTACTGAAATATTAGTAGTTTTATTCAGCAACTTCCATTCCTGAAAACAGGATCCTAGAAGCTCGGCCAGCTGCTTAGGCAAGTACTTGATTTTGGTTTATTTACGGATACTCTTTTAACATCTCGGGTCATCAGCATCTCATTCAATTCAGGGCGTAAAATGGCCGGTAAATTTTGCTCAGAGGCTTATTCTTTAAGGCTTTAGGTACTTTTACATTCCGTAAAGCTACGACATGGGATCCATGACTTTACTTTCCTTCCTATGGAAGTCATTCTTAAGGATTTTTACGCTCGAAAAAATCCATCGACCCTTGCCGGAAAAGAACCAGCAACCTTGGGTTTAGGAGGCAAGTATGGTTACCCCTAAACCACCAGGGACGATTTAGGTAAATACAAATCACATATGAGATCGTTAAGTTCCACTTGTGTTATTAAATGTCATCCCTCAATGGAGAGGACTGCATATCATCAAATGATACTTTGTCAGATTCCAATTCTTTTTACCATGTAGAAGGTGGAATGGGAAGAGGTAAAACTTCATCATGAGGTCTTATAGCCGAAGGAAGGTTAGAGTACTGAATGGCTGACCCCCCCTTTTTAAGAAAACCCAGTTACATTAGTTATGCAGAAATGAGTCATCTTCATGGTTTTTTGTTCATGCCACACCATTGGTATACCGAAAGGTAATGCTCTTTCTTGCCCTTTAACCACTGATTCAATCTTGTATAACATCTTTTAAAACCCATGAGGAGCCCAAGGCCGCAATTAAAACAACATGAATAGCAGCTGCACTCTTAGTCATTTTTGTTTTATTTTTCCTAAATAGCTCCCTATCTTCTTTATAGTGGTACTTGATCTTAAGTTTAAAGTTCTTAAATTTATTCCTTTTTAAAACTCTTCTTTCTATAATTTGATCTGTTTACATTCCAAAATACAGTGGCAAATATCAAATTCACCATACATTGGGCATATTTCTTTTATATATTTCTTTCTTATACCACTTAAGAATGTCACTTCGGATCTGAACCATTCTATAATTTCTCTTCCTACTTTATCAGAAAGTTTACTCATATTTTCTCTCCCCCAGTCATTTTAATGTTTTGTATAATTTTAAGGACGATTTATCATTAAGACTTTGATGCTTTTCTGAATTTTATTTATCCAAGTTTCTTTCCCTTTAATTTTTCCCTTAGCTTCTCAAACATTTCTAATCATCAAACCCCTAAATTCTATACCAGACTGTTAAGACATCTTACTCTTATTTGCATTTATGTCCTAATCCTTTTGGTTTAACTAGGACAACTCCAATGGGACCGCTTCGAGTGGCCGAGGTCTTTAAGACGCGGACTCATGAGCGGAAGGTCTGGGGTTCAATTCCCACCAAGACCGTTCTCCCTGACTGGAGTTTTTTCAGGTTTTCCTCAGTCCTCATAACTACCAAATGCCGGGAGGTACCCTGAACTTAGGCCTGGAACGCTTCCTTCCTTTAAAAAAGACATCCTTCCCAAATTATCATTTCATCTCGTGCATGATTATGTCAGCGCCTGTGATGTCTCAGTAGTTAAAACGGGCGTTAAACACTGTTAAAAATAATAAATCCCAAAATTTACAAAATAATCTATGTATCACATCTATTAATTCCCATCTTTCATCTGTTCTATTAATAAGCTAAAAAACATGAAAATTGTTAATAAATTTGAACAATTCGTGTGTATTAGAATAGGGAATCTTGTAAAGATGAGGCAAAATATCTAAGATCTGTTAATCAAACGGATTTGCATTGTAAAAAAAAAATGATATTGTTGAACGCCCTTTTTCATTCTAAGGGGTAAGAGGCGGTGAACACTGATAACATGTGAGAAGAAATGATAAATTAAGAAAGGTATCGTTTACGAAGAAAGGGTTCCAGATCTAAATTTAAGGTATTTCTCTGGATTTGTATTTGACAAGGATTGAGGAAAATGTGGGGGGGAAAAAGACCTCAGTCAGGAAGGACGGTCCTATTGGAAATGAAACCACAAGATCTCCGTTCATGAGTTCGTGTCTTAACGATCTAAGCCTCTCCTATCGGTAACAGAAAGGCAAAGAATGAATTAAAAAAAATAAATTGAATTATATATGCTTCTATTTGAAATAATACTTTATTGTAACACCGTTACTTAATAACTGAATAAAAACTAAAAACTTTCTAAAAGTACAATCAACTTAAGAGCAAAGAGAAGCAGCAAGAGCTCCAATTCTTACACTGTTACACTCGAACCGCGCCTCTTATCAAGAAATGCAGAGTGTGTGAGTTAGAGTACCCATAGTTTGAAGATGTAGGAGGAGCAGCTCTGGCTTTCGAAGATTACGAAACATTTTAATAGCTTTATATCCGAAGTACACTGTTGGTCATTAAAATTGCAATATATTGTGAGATCCATAAAAGCCATGTGCACAAGATGTACTTCATCCGCTTCGGTTATTTTATGAGCCATTGCGATTCTTCACGTCTAACACCTTCACTTGCTAACGAAACTGTTTTCAGCGATAAAATAATTGATAGATTTGAAGTATGAATAGGCGATTGCGATTGGAAGGTGTATTCTGCAGACCTTCAGGAAAGCCATTTCAGAGACTTGTTATTTGCAATGGAGCGCCAGTGGAATGGATGTATTAAACTTGAGGTTGTGTCGAAAAATAGAAAGTAATGGTTAGGTCAAAAACATATTTCCTTTGTTATATCGAGAACTTTTCAGATTGAATAGAACGTCTTTTCATAGCCTGCAAGGACTACACATGTAAGAATACTATGTTCTCAATGTTACTCAATTATCTTGGTTAAAAAATACAGAAAGGCTGATATATTTGCAGATATATAAGCCTAAACCTAATTTTTATAATAAGTATTGTGATTGTAAAACTCGTGATTTTAAATTTCATGTTATATTTAGGGGTTCAGTGCAGCATACTATACTATGACTGATGTAATAACAAAGATGGATATAAAGTAATGAAAACACGTCTTTATTTCATAAACGTTTATTTTAACACAAGCATAGTGTTAATTCCTTTAATATAATTCCCTGCCATATTTGTCATTCTTTACCATAATCTCAGAAAAATGTTTAACCTTTTATTTTTACATTTTTAATAATTGATAAAATTAATTATCTTATATATGAGGTAAAATAAAATATTGCAAAAGTAATATGACGATTGCTTTTGTTTCGTCTTTTGTGATTAGATGTTGAAAATATGAAGAAAATTTAATAACAACGGCCTCGTACGAAAAGTTTAAAATGCAAAAAGACGTAAAAATTTAAATACAAAAAGTAGACTTTAAACTATAAATAAATTTTTTTTACAACACTCCTACCTTTTAATGGACATTTAAAAGCCTCTCATATTAAAATACAAAGTACATTATGAAATGGGAAGTTTGTCATTTTTAAGCATTAAAACAAACCATTTATTTTTTTGAAAAAATTGTCCAAGTTTCACCTGTGTATATTCTTAAATTTTATTTGCAAAGCATTGCCCATTTAAGCAGTATAATTTATGCCAAAGTTTTGTCTGCAATTAACAAAACTTAGAACTAAATTAATTTAACCTAAAATATCCACCAATTATTTATACATTCTATTTGTTAACAAAGCCTTTAGATTTTGGGGATTTTCGAGATTAGATAAATGCCAATTTGGTTCACAAACATTTTTGTAAACTAATTGTTAGGCCAACATAGAACATATATAGAGGCAATGCTTAATGTTACAAGAAAGGTTAACACGAACAGAAATCTTGATTAGTACGATTAATGAGATTTTGGAAAGTTAACGGTTGAAGATATTGAAGTACACAAATATTTTCGGGTTTTAATAATAAACAAATTTATGTTTTTATAGATAAATTCAAAATACTTTATGGAGTGTTGAATTTTGTAACAAAGATGGCAGAGAAGGATTTGCAATAAATCAGAACAGGAGTGGTCAAGTTGAAAGGAGTTGGAGGAATGATCAATATAGAAATATGTCTAATGTATGGAGAGGAGAACAATATTTGACATAGTTAATTAGAATGAGAGAAATCGCTTTGGGATAAATGGAGTAATCAGAAGTAGTTGAGAATTAGATAAGGAATTTTAAGTTCCAAAGAAGAATAATGTAAAGAAATTGGAAGTTATTTAGAGAAAGTAAAGAATTAAAGGTTGAGGGGGATCAATAAATAGGCCGAAGAAGTGAAATATGCGGATAAATATAGAATGACGGTTTTAATAAAGGTGAATAAATGCAATATGCTGATAACCGCAAATTTTTGGTTTAAATCGAGTAATTTACATTGTATACTTCTGTTTACTGTGTTTTACTTTGCATTTATTATATTGAGTAATGAATAAATTCATTCATTCAACAAGGCCTTTATATGCGAAACATACTTGAGATTATATATTCTAGAACTAGAAACTTGGTCTTGATTTTGTGTTAGACCAGTTTTAATCTTCGTGGCTTGTATCAGTTTTTTCAAGTATCTATTGTCCACGACCGGCATTTCAAACCATTTTTCTTTTCCTTATCATATTTCTACCTAGCTATTACGTAGTCAAAGCCTGATTTTGGGAGATCGTTCCTCTATTGGCTGAAGTACATTGATTAATAACAGAATTAAGTTCCTGAGACATATTCCTTCCCTTCGACTCAGACGCAACACCAAGAAGCGCTGATGCGTTGAAATGCTTTCGGTTCTTTTAATTAAAATTTGTGTATGAAACTTCATCGCTGTATATACCCAGTGATTCAGGTATTTTGGATGAACAAAGGTTATTTTAACTTTAATGGTGCTTTTCATTGTAAAATTTGAATTGTAAAGGTTCTTTAAATGGTAAATGCCAGGTTGTTTTAGGTGTGTTTGTAATGAATTGGCAATGGGGTGCAAACTGTTACGGAAATTTGAAAATTTCAAAACGTTGTTTCTTTTAATATGAAAGAGTTTACCTATGTTTGGTATCTTGTCATTTGTTCGCGCAAGAGTTAGAGTTCTTGTTAAACCTTGCCTTTGTTATTTTATGCATTTCTAACGTTAGTTAAATGAACCAATTATGTGATTCTTTGTTTTAAACTTTTATTTATTTTTCTGAATAGTGTTTAGCACCCGTTTTTACTACTGAGGCACCACAGGCGGTGAACACTGATGATATATGAAATGATATATTGCGAAGGATTTTTTTTAAGGAAGGAAGCGTTCCAGGCCTAAGTTTAGGGTACCTCCCCGGCATTTGCCAGTTATGAGGTCAAACTTTTATTTGCTGAAAATATTAATAATATTGTGAGTTCATCATGCTTTATTGCTGCTAAACTTTTTAGTGCTAAAAGGTTATGTACAGCATTTTACTTTTTATTACGTCAAATACAAAATAATTTGCATATGATATGCAGAAGATTTTAAGTTGTTTAAGGAAATTATATTGAAATAATTATTGCTGAATTAGTGAATTATCATTCTTCTTCCATATTGTTGAGTTACATTTCCAGGGAAACATTTGGGGCTTTTCCTCCGGCACATTCCAAAAGAGAAGGGTTGCAAACACTAACAGGAGGAGTTAAAATTCGTTGACACATGGTGCAGACTTCATAGGCACAGACCTCTAACTGAGGCAGTGTTTATGGTTACCAGATGTGAGAGTTATCAATACAGAAGCCATTTCTCCTGAAACAGTTTTTTTTTTGTTGGAAATACATAATTTCTGTAAATTTTTACGTAGATCTAATTTGTAATAAGATGTTATCACTTCCTACTTAAAGTGCTCATTGCAGCGACGATGGGAAATGCTGCGAGGGCATGTGGCCCACTTGTTGCAAGACGAACACTCCTTAGCGAGCAAGATGGAGCGCGTGAAGAAGGCTTTGAAGGGAAGCCATGAGGATGATGGATGGGAGATGCTTGGTGACGTCACGAGGAGAGTAAATCTCCTTACAAGGAAGCTGCAGGCTCCTTTCGGCTCACTGGTTCCCCAAACAGGCGGAAAATGAATTTCTCCAGAGTTAATTTACGGATCGAAAGAGAAAGAGAGAGAGAGAGAGATGGGACGGGCCGTCTGCTGTGTTACCTCGCTTTGGCTCAATCAGCATCGGCCTATGAAATTAACGCAGTCTTGCAAAACGACGATAAGATTTAACGGTTCGGCGTCGGGGAAACATGATCCGTGCAACAGTAGCACAACAAAAGCATGTCTGCTGATAAGTTGTGTTTTTTGTTGAGCTTGAAGCCTTTAAATTATTTAGAAATGTCTTAATCACTTAAGAGGATTAATTACCAATATGGAAATCATAAAATTAGTTAGTTCTGTGATTTATATTAGTATACTATGCTCCAACTATTAACTAATTGTAACAAATGTTTTATTTGTATTACATGCATCATAAGGTCTAAAATGTATGTTGTGCTGAGGATAGACTCTAAAATCAGGTAGCTCTTGGCCCAAAGTGAATTGCAGATATACTAAGAACGCATGTAAAAAACTGTGATATCTGTTAATCTGTGCCAGGCCTTGGCACCTAGGGGATTATTTATTTATTTATTTATTTATTTAGATCAGCATTGATGAAATGAGAGATCTCTAATGTTTTCTAAATGTTTACTGTTCGTTTATATACCACCTTTTTAACTATGTATGAAGTACACGTGCGGATAAGGATGAAAGGACGAGAAACTTACATCTTTCAGTTTTTTTATTTGTGTTTAACTTCCGTTTTTACTGCTGAGGTATCACAGGAGATGGATACTTGTAATATACGAAATATAAAATAAAAAGATCATTTTAAGGATTTTTAAAAGGAAGTAAGCGTTTCAGGCCTTAGTTTAGGGATCTTCCCGAGGACTAAAGAAAACTTGGAAAAAATTCTGTCAGGGAGGATGCTCTGGCGGTAATTGAATTCCAAACCTCCCGTTTATGAGTTCGGGGCTTAATGATCTCGGATACCATGTCAGTAGTTTATTTGCTATATCATGTTAAGGCATATTTCAATAAATGTTTTATTTCTTAATGTTTGTCATATAGTAATAAATAAATTGTCTTGAATTATTTTCCTGCTGCATTTTCTATTTTGTTCATACTTGTATGGTGTCAGCAGAGATTTCTGTATGTCCTCTATATTGTCAATTAGGTCAACGTCACCGAGAGAAATTACGCCCATGGTTATTCCAAAACGCGTGTCTCCCGAGTTTACGGCATAAATATTAGGGATGGCAAGGAACAAGCAAGATTGGAAGAACTGTCACTTGAGACGCTGCTGCAATAAGCAGCTGTATTTACTCAAGTTGTGGGCTGAGGTCAGGGAATGCCGTGGAGCACGCGACTAGATGTGGGTCATACAGGTTCAGAATTCGTTTTAAGAACTAACAAGCACTTTCTGCGCTTAATGAATAGCACCAATTTGAGATAAGCAAAGAGTTTCTGTCTGTATCAGGGATCAAAAGAGTAAAAATATTCCAAACATGAAACGAGGAAATATAAAATTAAATGTTAAATAAGTAAAGTACAATTAGCAAATAAATCTAAATCCATTGTCTGTATTGGCATACATATAAAATACAATCTTCATTATAGATAATTCTTCCCTGAATATTTAAACGGGCTTGTAAATCCTAAGTATGGTTCCTTCGGAATGGGAGTAAAATCGTTGGTCCTGTGGCGTAGATTTGCGGTATGTAAGGAACCTCAAGCCTCTGACCAAAATTGATGGACTGTTTCATCCCTTGAATATAACGAGAAGCCAATCACCAAAGATGTTAAAGATGTCCTTAAATAAAATAAAACCTAAACCTTCACTGAACAAGTCTGGCACTTAGTATCCATCATTTAAGACACTGTGGGGTAAAAAAAATATATATATATTTTAACTAGAAATGAACTAGAGATAAAAATATTTTTAAAATGCTTCGCAAAACAAAGAAGATACACTGAACTGGCCTTTATTGATAATACTAGAAGAATGCATTACTAACACACCATTTTAAACTAATCATATCAGAAAATGTGTTTTACTTTACTTTGATTCTATTTATGAATGTTCGAGTTAATGTGCCTTTTAAGATCAGGTAAGCAAAGAAAGATGCAGACTAAAGCTGTCATATCGGTTAAGCATAAGTTGCAGGTACATACCTTCTTGTTCCTATAGGACAAAAGAGAGTCAAGTTAACCCCCGCCTCTAATTTCCTGCCCGATCAGTGGCCCAGCGTTTATCCGAAACCATCCAAGCGGAAACATAAAAGAATCATTCACAAAGGTAATGATCGCTTTGTTTTGGCAATGCCGCTCTCCCGTGGGAACATGGGGGCGTGGTCGGAATAAATAGTGCCAGATTATTATTATGAGTGCATATGAACAGCAGCGGGTAGCTAATCGCTTTAAGAAATGTTTGATTTTCGTAGGTGTTGAAGCAGCAGTTCTCAAGGAGCAGGGAACTATTTTAATGAGTGCCGCTGTCGGTTACCTGAACCTGCCCTGCTGTTCTTATGTTTCATGTCAGAGGGCTTTAGCAAACAGTTTTTTTGTACTCTTAAGCAATCACTTTCATGTTGCTGCTATTGGACGACATAGTTGTGTGTATTGTGTTTTAGAGACACTGTGCTTGTAAGTATTAAAGGTGTACGTTAAAGCTATGAAGCTTAAAAAAAGTTTCAAAAATGTTTTTAAGTGTTGATTTCTAAAGAAAAAGTCCAGATGTATATAGTCTTATATCAACTTCATTGGTCTTTACCTAATTTGTTCCTTCCTTAAAAGTTAAACATTATCGCACTAGACGGCCTTCGTGGTCTAGTGGTAGCATTTGGGACTGCTAATTCGGAAATCCTGGGTTCAAATACCGGTCATTTCAAACTGTCTGGATAAGGGTTTTTTTGGAGTTTTTCCTTACCCTGAAAAGGTGAATGCCAAGTTTAAGACGCCAAGTACTCCCGATCTCATTTGCGCCATCATTAATTCATTTCATTCATCCCCATAGAATTATACCTATAGTATTCAGTGCACAATCTACATAGTCCGGAGGAGACCAATGCAGTCAAAGCTACAACATGTAAAATAAAAATCGAATTACTTTCTAGAATTGAATGTTTTTAGGTTCATGCACAGGAACCTATTTGATACAATATGAGTAAAGTCTGGATTGAAGAATACGGTGTCGAAAATCCAGTATAAATGAAAGATGATGTCTAGTATGCCATTCTTCTGCCACGGGATTCTATAGTATGGTTAAACATGAGGTGGCTCTACAGCTTTCTTACAAGGGAAGTACTTCGGCTAGAAAATTGCGCAGGGACCTGCCTCATATGATAAAGACCATAACTCTCATCCACATATTCTTTGACGATAGCTAATCACTTTTTTCAAAAATGTATATAAGGATTATCTGTAAAAGTTTATTTATCTAGTCTCTGGATGTCTTGTTTCTTTAGACCAGCGTTCCCCACTTCTCCTAGTGCTCCTTAAAGAAACTGGAAGAATAAAGGAATGATGCAGGTCTTAAAACTGTGAACTTTGTGCAACCACGAGTCGTATGTCGGTAAAAACCGAGTAGAAATAATTGAGATGCATACTGTACCTTTCGCAAGTAACAATGGAAGTCATCCCATGGAATAATTGCGTCAATGTGTGTAGGGACGGCACGAAGGCCGTGACTGGTGTTATCTCAAAAATTAAACAAAATGCGACGAAGTGCAGCAGTAGCCATTGCGTCCTCCATCGCCAAGCATTTGCTGTGAAGATTTCCTAAAAGGAATCCAGGACGAAAGCGTGAAATTACTCGTAGTTAATTTTATTAAATCAGCACGTAAAACATCAGGCTAATCAAAGTGTTGTGTTATGACATACAGTTTACATATATCTTTACCTCTTCACACAGAAATAAGGTGGCTCTCTCGAGGCTAAAGTTCACTCGGCTCTTTGAAATGAGGGCTGAAGTCAGAACCTACCCGACAATGACTTCGCTTGGGAAACACGTTATGTGACAAACGTTGGATAATATTTACGTGATATTTTTCAGAAAGCTAATAATTTACGCCTCATACTTCGAGGTAAAGGAACAACAATGTTTGACGACAACGATAAAGTGCAAGAGTTCAAGAAGAAAGTCAAGTTTTGGGCAGTATTAGTGAACAATGGCAATCTTGACAGCTTTCCAATGGCAAAAGAATGTATAGAAGAACTAGCTTCAGACATACCTGGGGATATCTTAAATGAGTTTCAGGTTCACCTACTAAGTTTGCTTAATAGTTTCAACAGTTATTTTCCGTAATAACTCCGTAAAAAATAAAGAAAACTTTTGGGTTGCAAATCCATTCTTTGCTGTATCAGAAAAGCCAACCTCTCTAACAATGCACCAATATGAACGCTTGATTGCTTTGACATCTGATTCTATGATAAAAGAAAAAATTCAAAAAGAAGTCACCATCTGAATTCTGGTGCCAGTTAAAAGACGTATTTAACGTTTTGTCTCATAAAACTAAAACCAAGCATCCATCTCGTCTCGATTCGGAGCCAGATATTCGGCTCCAGCTGTCCTAAATTTAATCAGATATAGAACAGTTATGCAAACCAATTCCATCTCACTCCTCTCTTTAGAATATTTGTTTTACGATTCCAAGTAACAGTTTTCATTTTGCAACATTAAAAATGTTTTTATTTACCTACCAGATCTATGAGGACAATACTTGTTCTCAGTTCGTTTTAAGATGTGTTACCTTAATATGGTTTTTTTTATTGGTTTCGTAATGTATGTAGTGAAGTTAGTGTTGAAAATATTTTGTAATGAAATAAACTAATAAAATATGTTTCACATGTCTGGATTTCTAAATTCTGAATGTTTACCTACTATCCGCAAGTAGTATGGTCATATAAGTGCAAGGTGAAAATTTGTGCTCTGTGATGAACTTTAGCTACATGAGGTAAAATGTTTGGGAACCATTGCTTCAGACAATAAATACACAATATATGTGAGAAGGATAAAGATTTCATATAAGAAAACTCATTGATAGTCCCAAACTTAAATCGGAAAATCTAGTGCGCACTTTGTTATTCATAATCGGTTGTTTGCTACTATGCTTTAGTATTGACTATATGAATTCTGCACAGGTTCCGGACTTATAGAATATAATTCAGGTAGTATTGGAGTTTTCATCTATGGAATGTGATTCAGGAGTTGCTTTTGCGTGTTCTACTCCACACTGTTTCATGCGTTTTACTACAGTCGGTCTTGGTGGTATAGTGGTAACCATACTTGCCTCCTAAATCCAGGATCGCAGGTTCAATCCCAACCAGGATCTATGGATTTTTTCGAGCGTAAAAATCCTAAGTATGGCTTCCTTCGGAATGGAAGTAAAGCCGTGGGTCCCGTGTCGTACATTTACGACACGTAAAAGAAACTCAAGTCTGAAAGAAGAGGTTTCTGAGCAAACTTTATTGACCGTTTCACGTCCTGAATTGCATGGGACGCTGATGACCTGAGGTGCTAAAGAGCGTCCATAAATAAATGAAACCAACAACAAATGCATACATTTCATAGAGAATCCTCATGTACATTTTTGGCGAAGCGCTCAGTAAGGAGGTAAGGCTGAACTACCCAAAGTTAGCTTGCTGACTTGTGTGTGTTAACTTTTACTGAAGAGCTGAAATGATTCTTTATTTGAATTGTTGTACTGTCGGTGAAGCAGTATCAGATCACCATAATACGATTGAAGGCAAGAACAGTAATGATTTTTTATGTCACTGCCAGAGATAGGTGAGGGGGTGACTTTAACGGAATAACTGTTTTCATCTTAAGCTTGTCTTGGTCTCAGTCATGCCCTCTTCTGGCATTTTGTAGAACCTAAAGTCCAACAGAAGGACCAGGATGCAGACGATATCAATTTAAAATGTGGTAATTTACTATTTTAGTTATGTTATGGTAATATGGAATGATGTAATTATTTTAACAGTACATTTTACAATTTACTTGGACTACTCGTTTTCAAAACTTACTCTTATAGTTTAACGGCACCACTTCGGTATGACAGGTTGCTAACGCTACACATATAACTTTTTTCCCATTCCGTTTATACGTAATTATCAACTGTAACAGAACGCGCAGTGTCTTACCAGGATTAAGACCAAGGGACGTAAAAAGTTAAGTAAAACATAAAGAATAAATTTCAAGAGTTATTTATATGTATGAACTTTAAAAAACCGCAGGATTGAGTTTGTATACAGACAGATTTTAAGGGCGAGTCTTAGAAAAGAATTCGTTTAATATTGCATTTAATTTATCTTAATAACCACTTACATTATTGATAATCACAATGCAATCATTTTTAAAATTAAACTTTATTTTCCATTAATGTTAACATCCCATGTCTCAGCCTACTCTATACAAAAGTTTATGCTTCGCCACTGATTGACCTATATTAAATGCTTTTATGAGCTTCCTAACCTTGCAAGGTAAAGTTCCTGTATAAAATTATAACCGAAAATCCCAGTTAAGGAGCCGAAATTCCTCCCTTGTGATAGCTCTAGTATCTTAGTTTCAACTGTCTCAAATGATGGTATTTTTGGCCATCTTTTGTCCAAAAATCTTTTTAAATGTGTTTTACTCATCGTGTTTACGTGCTCCAGTAATATTCTAATAAATAATAATAAATAGTAATATTTATCTTATATATGCTATTATATAAAATGTTTATGAAGTTAACCATTAATGGGTCTTTATTATGCTCAACTACAGAAAATAAATAGGTAATAGTCTCTTCTTCTGCCAACTATTCAAGTATCATATCTTTCAGAGTCGAGCATCATCTTTCATACATCACTGCCGATATATCAGTTACATCGATGAAAATAAATACGCCTTTCTTATCGAATTTTCCAATTTTCTGCGCCACTGAATGATCCCCACAAACTTCTATCACCCATTTTTTCCCCCCACTTTTTTTATGAATTTGTTGGCTTTGTAATTTTTTTGCATGCTGGTCACATTGTAATCTCCAACAAACTCGCTTTAAGTGTTTGTTCTGATGGTACTTTAAGGTTAGGGACAGTTTCCTTATTGTGTTTTATTACTGTTAAAATGTTGAAACTCCATCCCCGTTCTTATTATTAATTTTATTGCGATAATATATTGGCAGTTGTTATCAATTATCAGTGCCGTTTAATAACGAAAAAGAATAAATAGAATATGCAAATAGGCCGTTTCTCCGTTAAAGCATTCGTAGAGTAAATGTAAAATGAGTCATCCAGTCACAAACCTCGTTATGTCCAAGAAACATTTCTTTTCAGAAATGGGAGAAAATTAATGCCCCTATCCTATAATAGAGATTCGTTTATTTCACATTTCATTTTATTACGCTAATAAATCGAAACATTTTGAAGTCGTTGTGTTGAATTATAGAGCAATGAACACTTTTTAAAATAAATAAAATATGCATGACGTAACTTAGTAACGTTTCATGGACATGGATATAAAATGTTTAAGACAGTAATAATGAATTTTTGCATAAAGTAGACAAACTAGGAAGGAAAATTGTATATTTGCAAAAATAATTAAAATGTTGTTATACTGTTCAAATGGAAAAACCCTGTAAAGGAAAATATTTAACAAAAAATACAAGTTTACTCAGTTCAAAATAGAAGAAAATTAAAACAAGAAAATCTGTTTCTTTTATGATATACTTTGGTACATTAAAATACTAAACACTAAACAATCATTTTTAGAAAGCTTCAGGATGAACGCGCATTAATCTCAAACTATTACGTTCTCATCACCAGTAACTAAACCATAGCCTCGTCTCAGCTGAAGCTGTACTTCATTACTGCTGCGGGAAATCAGTCGTAACTAGAATTTTAGTCTTCTCGTTCTTTCGATCCTTGCCCGAAGTGAGTTCTAATGAGTTTGAAAATGCCCTGCACACTCTGAATTACAGGCAAACCTCTTTCCCTAAGGCAGTGGGTTGAACAATAAAGTAGATTGTCCTTCCAACTCCAATGCCCACATTGCAGGCTGTTTCCCCTAGCACTGTTGCTCCAGTGGGGGCCTCGTTTCTTACATAACTGAAATGTAAAGAGCCAAGAAGCAGAAACTTTTATATTTTGAGAAACTGCAGTCCAGTCATGAACAGGAATGTTTTCTTTCCAAGTTTGAGTATTGTGGCAACTTCCCTGAAGACTGTCTTACAGAAATTTGGTGCCAAAACCTGGATTTATAGTTTACCTTTGGTTGTATTCTTCCAAAAACATCATCTGGGTAGGTAATGCTGTGTCTGACTATAGAGAATGTTAGAATTACTTCGGCTAAATCTCAATTGCAGAAATAATTATGTAACAATACCGATGTACCTAGTGGCTTCTGAAAAGGTGCCCAAACTTCAATCCTATTTATCGAAGGTAAATGTTGATGTTTTAAGTATGAGATGGTTAATGTTTATTAGAACAGTCTTAAAAATTCATAATGTGCCACAACACTGACAAAATTATACTGCAGTACGGATGGGTAAAACTAGTTGGGTTCATTGGCAGAAATTAAGAACCTGATTCCAAATAACCTTTGCTGGGAAACTGTTCCTATGGCCCACCCTTACTGAAATGCGCGCGCACACACACACAAAGCCTAATCATATTTTGTGCATTTTAATTAGTAATGTTAATATTATGTATATGTATATAACTTTAATATGTTAATTGTATATTGTAAAAAGAGAAAGTTCTCTGATGTAACTGTCTACGGTAGCCAGCCAGAAACGGGGCAGAGTAAAAGAGGCAATATACCGCTATACAAAGGAAAGGGACAAGTGCTATGCGACTTCTTAAAAGACCTTCCGTAGGCAAGGGTTAATAAAATGCGGACTTTCGAACAGGGGAATGAACTCGCCAGCCGTTTCTACGGTTAACTTTAAATTAATCATTGTAAATAAATGTTTTAAACTTTCAAGTAGTGGCGGCCGGAATTCGTTGGCAGGTGAGTTTAAACCAGCCAATAATAGATGTATATTTTGAATTTTTGAAGCAAGAAGGGAGACCTCCGCTTCTTGTTTGGTCTAGCCAACGCTTAGTTAATTTGAATCGAATATATGAGGCGTTCGCATTTATACTTAATTGACATCACTTCTTCAATTACTCAGATCATCAGAAGTTCGGATCAGCTCACTTAGTGGTTCTACCGTACGCAGCACACCAGAGGACGCTAAAGATCTTGCGAATAACAAATTACCATATATATTCAGATCTCTTCATCGCGTAATTATTAACATAGTTGATATTCTCTCCCAGTCCTGTTGAACACGACTCACAAAATAGCGGAACAAAACGCTAGGATATTGTTGTCATGAAGCTTGACAACAGCACTAAAACGATCATTAATCAACAATAAACCGTAACAAAATATGGCGATCGGCAACTAAATCGCTTCATAATTGGCGACCAAGCTGTCGCTCACTGACAAAACCGCTTCAGTCGCTAAATTCATTCATGCTTCATTAACTACTTACTAGTTCAAATCAAACGCTGAAATATAGTTAAAAGATATGCAAACGCACTATTCAGTGTAACTGTCAGGATAAGCCTAATATGGGGTACTAAGAGTACGCCAGTAGTTATTAAATTTCATTGTACCAGGATAAACGTAACATGTTCTATTATTTAATATTCCGGCATTTTGTCTATTAATTCAGGCATACATCATAAAATATCGTAAATTAGAATATTAAAACGAGAAAAATAAATTAAAAGTTCAAGATATTACGCACATACTCCCATCTCTTCCCTAAGAAAGTTCAATCCGATAAGTTGAAACCCATCAGCGGTTAGCTGTTTTTCAGATGGTTAACCCAAGTCAGTACTCTCATAGAAGGATATCGATAAAGATGTTGCAAGCGCGGAGCTGATAAGACTCTTGGCTTTATGGCCGTCGTTTCTCCCTCTTCCATATAGCAAGTGTTAACGGGAGATACAGAAGGGTTGCCTGCTCCCCCTCATGCTGTACTGTAGCATCTAGGCCACTGCAACAAGAATTAGAACGCAAATAACGGGGAGTTATCGCTTCCCAGAGCATTTATCGAGAAGTTTCCCATATCTTGCAGTTCGCTATAAGAATGATGTTTCTTGGCATAGTATTAAGAAGGTAGGAGAAGTTAGTTCTTGGGAAGTGTTTCTTACATTTAAAACAAAAGCTCGAATCTTCACCTCTAACTTCAGTTCATACTAGATTCTAAGATCCCTTAGATAACAGGTAGAGGCAAAGCCACCGAGGCAACTAAGGGATCCGTCGGGATACAGAAGAGATCCCTACTCCGGGAGTTTTTTGCCAATAGACAGTAGTTTGTAACTTTAAAGTGGCTTTCCTATTTAAGGTTTGAAGATATCGAGGGAGAAACCCCTATTCCGCTAGGCCCTCTGCTAATCACCAAAAGGAGGTTAAACGTTCGGAGAAAAACTTCGGTACCTCGCGCGCTCGAGGTCTAGATTTTTCCTCTCAGAAGTTGCGCTTTTATTTATTTGTTTATTTTGTCCAAATGTTGTAGCACGACCGGAAATGAATTAATTTCTACAACTCCGAAGTTATTAATGCTTTCCTGATCAATAAGAGCAGGAGGTTGGTTCCAGTTTATCCATAGCATCATGGCTACCCAAATGTAAGCAAAAGTGGAGAGGGGAGATTCTATCCCTTCCATTCTCTGCGGAGTAATGACACGTTTATGCACTCTAAATTAGTAAACAGCTCTTTTTCAGCAGCGTCTTAGTGGATCGCGAGATCTTTCACGATTTATGAAAACAAATAAAAGCATCTATGTTTTCGAGAAGCTCTGTTCACAAATACTAATATGGAGTCTAAAAAGCGATTGGGTGTATTTAAAAATAGATCGGGCTCTCAATAGCAGCTAGAGAAGGGAAGACACTTTTGTTTCTGGAACTGTGAAGGGTTAAGGAAATAAAAATAGTCAATGAAACTTAATAGTGGCAAAAGTAGGTCCTTTCGGCGGTGATAGAGGTAAGGTTAAAACAGGATGTTATAAATGCCAACGATTTTAGTTATTTTGGGAGGCAAGGGGAAGCATTAGCTAAGAAAGGAATAATATCAGAAGGGTTAGGGGTGTTTGTTAAGAAGTTATTGATTAAATAGACAGAGACAATGAAAAATTGAAGAGATTTTTAATCAAATTCATTTGATATTTTAAATAGAAATATGGAGAGGATAAATGAGATGAATTTACATTTGTAAATAAATGGCCAAAGTGCAATAGATTGTATTTGATGGCTTATTAGTATCAGCTACATAGTAAATAATTTTACAGTTTAAAACGTATGTTCAAATAGTGGTAACTTTCCACTAGTAGGGAATATTAGGGCTAAAGTTGATTATTAGATATGCAACATTTAAAACAAAACGATTGTAAACATAAATATTAGAGGTTTAAAGGCAAGTAGGAGGTGGGATAGTATTTATTTAGAGAAAAAAATTAAATGTTGTATAAAATTGTTTGTAATTGTGGGGGGTTACACGTAAACATGGCCTGGGTCAGACAGGTGAAGATCCCTTTGTATTTTATATTTTTAGTTAACATTTCAATAAATTCAAATTTGAATATGGAGTCAAACACTGCCATTAAAATTCATGCGAAGATTCTGATTTTTGAAAATGCATCACATGATAACTATATGAAACTTTTGCTCTTATTTATTTTAAGTATATAAAATTTTTGCAGCTGCATTTCTATGTCAATACTTGATTTTTCGATGAGGTTTATTACAGTACTATATAGAGAAAATTACAGATTAAAGTCTGCTAAATTGAGATAAAGACTTCAGCTGTAGTATTCAGTAATATTTTTTTAATTCTTTAGAAATGTTTTTAAACTTTTCTAGTGTTTTCGACATTTGAGGTACTAAATCTTCACGATATTACAGAATTCGGAATATTAGGAGTTCATGCTTTAGTGTTTTTCAGTTTCTACAATCTAGTTAAATCTTTTTTTTAATGCCGTTTGTTGCATTTGAAAACTTAGGCTAAATACTTCTTTTCTTTAATGCAAAAACATCTCTGTTCCATTTATCGTGAAATAAAATTTTAGATGTCATTGGGGTGAGAAATTTAATAACTCAATTATGCTCACTACCGCGTGCATTGCAGTTCTTTCCTCTGACAACCAGCAGGTGTTTAACATTATTAGCACGCATCAGCAATGAAGCAATCTAGGTGCCGATCTTCTGTTACACACAAAATTGCCATTGTGAAATGATATTCTGTTTCCTCTCGAACTCGAAAACTTACTGTAGACTTTAGATTATTAAAATACTTAGAGAACATATATACATGCTATACTTGCTAAATATTTGTTTGACGACTCTCTAGATATTTCACAAATTTGAAACTTGTGAAATGCAGAAATATGAAGGGTGTAAAATCTAGACTATTTACTAATCATTTGCATAAGAGCCAATTACTTTCTAGCTCTTAGTGCAAATTAGTTCCATTAAATGGGTTTTTAGGATGAGTATTTTATATGAAGTGCCTGATTACAGCGGAACAACACAAAATTGCGCAACATATTTCTCCATTTTTAGTGAAACTATAATAATAGACTACTTTATTCTGTCCTTTGTGACACTAATCTTCAGATCGTTTCTTTTATGATAAAAGTTCTGACATTTCCGAAGTAAACGACTCATATGAAGAACCCATTTGAGAGGGTTTGCTCCCCAAGCTGCTTGGCACACGATGAACGTGGTTTGGCAAAGAACGACGACTCTGTTCCGCTATTGCGCTAAAAATCATGCATAGAAAATAAAACAGTTCGTAAATCATACATTTAGAAAAATGTACTGAAAGTAACACGTGAATTACGAGGTCAGAGTGCAAGGAAAGGGGAAAGAGGGAGTTGGAACGCTTTGTGTTCTACTCTACTGCATTTTTACAAAATCTGTACTACACGGTAAAAATGACTTAAGTATATCAGCATTCAGCATAGAAAAAATATTATGTTTACGTTTCCCTAAAAACGAAATCTATGTTATCAAATTATGATAATGAGTGGTTTCATTTTGAGCTTGACAAGTACTCACGTCCCAAAGGAAGCATTGTTTCATTAACAATGAAACTCACAATTCAATTAATAAACACCTAGTTTTAGTGATTCTGCATAAATACTAGCAGATGAAAAAGTCCTATAATGTTCGCTTAACAGGTTTATCACAAGTTCTACTGTGATGTCCTTATCTTATTTCTCTAAATTTTCAGAGGGAATAAATTTAAAATTTATAATCACAATTCAGAACTCTGTATGATTTATAAGTATTCATGTCATCACACGCTTAAGAATGGTTTTATTTAGCAATATATTAATATTTTGTTCTTTGTTACAAAGTTTTATTCTGCAATGTTCACAGAATAAGCTGCTGAAATTTTTAAGAAACAATACAAAGAACTAAAGTTAAATGTAAAGAAGATATATTATATTTTATTTGTAAACGATGTTACTGTAATGGCACAGAAATTAAAATAAATGGTAAAAGATGCTAAATTAATTACTGAATATTTTAAAACGGCTTTAAATCAAAATCATGCCACTAAAATTACAATAAAGACATTCAGAAACCAGTACAAAAAATAAATCTATATTTGATGATAAAATACGCTACAAGCGAGAAGCATTTGCAGAGAGGAAAACACTATTTACGAGTAAATGCTTCAGCATAAAGAAAAGGGGACAATTTGTAGCGGACTGTTAGATGCTAGTGAAAATTGAGTGCCTCTCTAAAAGCCCATATCTGTTTTTTTAGTTATGGAGAATAATAAAAAAAATTAATAAGTTTCCTAATACCCAAAATGATAACATTTAGACATGAATTTGTTTTAGGGTCTTTAATGTTAAAGTTATAATATTACGCAATACATTTTCTGATATTTAATAATTAAAATCGTGAAGTTCGAATTATGGAAGGAAATTTAATGCAGCAAATCGTGTTTTAAAACTCTTTTTGCATATGTCGAATTTTAAGAATATTTGGAATTTTGTGAAATATACCTATTGCTGGATTATTGACATAATATTTTAATTATGAAAGTTAAGTTCTAAGTCATACAAAAAGGTGTATTCATTTTACAAAAAGCAAAGAAAAATACGAGTATAAGGTAAAGAATGAACCAACAAGCAACCAAGTTTCTTTGAGCATAAAAATTCAATATATCATCTTCTTATCGGTCATAAATGTCTGATTTCACCCATAATGTTGAAGGTTTTTGTTATTTTTTCATTCTTCTCCGTGGTTATTTTTCAATAAGTTGTCAATAACATTTAGTTTCAATGTTTCATTGCATCACAAAGTTACAACTGGATTTTATTAAAGTGTGTTAATGCTTTTTCTTTCTTGATTATTCCTCATTCAGTTAGGCTTCTATTATTCTGCTATTCATCGATGACTATCCTTTCTTAAAAATGAATATATTGCAGAACAGAAGTTTGAAGTGTCATAACCCTAATACTATTAAAGTAGATTGTACAGTTTTTTCAATCATATACAGGACATTAAACTCCAAATGTGGAAATTTTGAAAAATATTTTTGTTGTCTTTTGGATTTATAGTGTTTTCTTGCACTCTTATTTCCTGTTCAATTCTTCGAAAAATTCTATAAGAAGGAACGAAAGGAGAGCCCACAATGTAAAAAACTATTTTTACCTCTTTATTTTACTTTGCAGAATCACCATATAATTTTACACCACTTCTTGACAGCTTCGTCTACACGACGCTGGTCATGTTAAACAGCAATTTCCAAACTTCTTGCATGCACGACCCCATTTTCGAGAATGAAATTATTGGCGATCCTGCTTCAAAACTGTCAAATCTATTCAATCTCAATTACTCATTGTTGCACTGCTGTTTACAACAGTTAGTTAAACATTAATAATGAATGAATGAGTGAATTGTGTTTAACGCCCGTTTTTGCTACAGAGCCACCACAGGCGATGGACACTGGTGATACATAAGATGAAATGATAAATTGGGAAAGGATTTATTTTTTTAAGGAAAGAATCGTTCCAGACCTAAGTTTAGGGTACCTCTACGGCATTTGCCATTTATGAGGACTGAGGAAAACCTGGAAAAAAAACCTCAGTCAGGGAGGACGGTCCTGGCAGGATTCGAACCCCAGATCTTCCGCTCACGAGTCCGCGCCTTAACGACCTCGTAAACCCGTGGTGGTCAGCATTAGTAAGAACGGACATGAAAATGGATAAGTTTTTAAATGAAAGTACTCTTTTTGCCTGCATCAGCTCCTCTTAAGGTGCGAAGAAAGCGAAATGTTCACAATGTGTTATATGTGTGAGTAATATGGAAACTTCTCCCTAGGAGTCCTGACCACAGCTTGGGAACCGCTGCTCTGAACGTACTATGAATAACACCCTCACATATTCATAGCAGCGCGGCGACATTGTTACCGCTATGTTTTTTCCAGTCCTTTTACATATTTGATTCCTTGCATGCTCAGAAGATTAAATATTTTAATATAGAAGAGCACTTTAAATAACCTATGAGTTTTACTAACATAATGTTATGTGCATTATAGAAAAGTTAAAAGTATGAAATTTAGAAGTACATCATTTTGAAATAATAATAATAATAATAATAATAATAATAATAATAATTATTATTATTATTATCATCATCATCACTACTAATACGACAACTATTACAACTACTACTACTACTACCACTATCACTACTACTACCACTACTACTACTACTACCACTACTACTACTACCACTACCACTACTACTACCTCTACTACTACTACCACTACCACTACTACTATTACACGACGACTAGTACTACTACTACCACTACTACTACGACTACGACTACTACGACTACTACTACTACTACGACTACTACTACTACTACTACTACTACTACCACTATTACGACTACTACTACTACTGCTCCTACTACCATTACCACTATTACGACTACTACGACTACTACTACTACTACCACCACTACTACTACGACGACTACTACTACTACTACCATTACCACTATTACGACTACTACCACTACTACTACGACGACGACTACTACTACTTCTACTACCACTACTACTACCACTACCAATACCACTATTACGACTACTGCTACTACTACTACCACTACCACTATTACGACGACTACTTGTACGACCACTACTATTACTACGACAACAACAACAACTACGACAATATGACTAATACGACTACTACTACTAAGACTACTACGACTACTACTACTAAAACTACTACGATTATTACTACCACAACTACAACTACTACGACTAATACTACTACTACGACTACTGCTACGACAACTACGACTACTACGACTAACACGAATACTACTACGAATACTACTACTAAGTCTACTACTACCACCACCACCACTACTACTGCTACTGCTACTACGACTACTACAACGACTACTATTACTACGACTACTACTACGACTACTACTACTAAGACTACTACTACCACATCCACTACTACTACTACGACGACAACTACTACGACTAATACGTCTACTACGACTACTACGACTACTACTACGACAACAACTACAACTACGACTACTACGACTAATACTATTAAGACTACTACTACCACCACCACTACTACGACAACAACTACAACTACGACTAATACGAATACTATTACTGCTACTACCACTACTACTACCACTACTACTACTGCTACTACTACTACTACTGCTGCTGCTGCTACTATTACTACTACTACTACTACTACTACTATTACTGCTGCTACTACTACTACTACTGCTACTAATACTACTACTACTGCTGCTACTACTACTACTCCTACTACTACTACTATTACTGCTTCTGCTACTACTACTACTACTACTACTGCTACTACTGCTGCTACTACTACTACTGCTACTACTACTACTGCTGCTAATACTACTACTACTACCACCACCACCACTACTACTACTACTACTACTACTACTGCTAATACTACTACTAGTACTACTACCACTACTACTACTACAACGACAACAACTACAACTACGACTAATACGAATACTATTACTGCTACTACCACTACTACTACCACTACTACTACTGCTACTACTACTACTACTGCTGCTGCTACTATTACTACTACTACTACTACTGCTGCTACTACTACTACTACTACTACTACTGCTACTAATACTACTACTGCTGCTACTACTACTACTCCTACTACTACTACTATTACTGCTTCTGCTACTACTACTACTACTGCTACTACTGCTACTACTACTACTGCTACTACTACTACTGCTGCTAATACTACTACTAGTACTACTACCACTACTACTACTAGTACTACTTTTACCACTACTACTGCTACTGTTACTACTACTACTGCTGCTGGTACTACTACTACTACTGCTACTGCTACTACTACTACTACTACTGCTGCTGCTACTACTACTACTACCTCTACTGCTGCTGCTACTACTACTACTACTGCTGCTGCTACTACTACTACTACTACTACTGCTGCTACTAATACTACTGCTGCTGCTACTACTACTGCTGCTGCTGCTGCTGCTGCTGCTACTACTACTACTCTGCTGCTGCTACTACTACTACTACTACTACTACTACTACTACTACTATTACTGCTGCTGCTGCTACTACTACTACTACTACTACTACTACTACTACTACTATTACTACTACTACTACTATTACTACTACTACTATTACTACTAGGTACTACTACTACTGCTTGATGCTGCTACTACTATTGCTACTACTACCACTACTACTGCTACTGCTACTGTTACTACTACTACTACTACTACTACTACTACTACTACTACTACTACTACTACTGCTACTACTGCTGCTACTACTGCTACTGCTACTACTACTACTACTGCTGCTGCTACTACTACTACTACTACTACTACTTCTGCTGCTACTGCTGCTGCTGCTGCTACTGCTACTGCTACTACTACTACTACTACTACTACTACTATTACTACTTTATTTACTACTACTACTACTACTACTACTACTACTACTACTACTATTACTACTTTATTTACTACTACTACTACTATTACTACTTTATTTACTACTTTATTTACTACTTTATTTACTACTACTACTACTACTACTACTACTACTACTACTACTACTACTACTACTACTACTACTACTACTACTACAATACCATTACTAACAATTAAATTAAATGAAAATACATATTGGCCTGAAAATTTAAGGAATTTCACTAGGCCAACAAAATCTTAAGCCAGTCAGTTATTTCAGTTTCAAATATTATTAACCATATTTTGAAATAGTAGTAGTAATGAATTCCTCTGTGGTGCAGTGGTAGAGTTTGCTACTAATCCGGATGTCTTGGGTTCTAATCCCGGTCAGGCGAAGCTGTATGGGCAAGGTTTTTTCGAAGTTTTTCTTTACCCTGAGAAGTAAATGTTACACCGCTTTAAGGTACCAAGGACTTATTGCTAATTTGTGCCACCATTAATTCACATCAGTTCATTCATCCCTACAGACTTACAGCTATAGTGTTTAGTCCACATTCTACAGACGTCGTGAGAAGCCCAATGCAATCAAAACTACGATAAATAAATCATAAAAAAATTGTAATACTCACAAACAAACACGCTGAACCAGCCAAGGAACAGTGCAATTTTAACCCCTTAGTTATAACTTATCATGTTATTCTAAAACTTTTTTTTTTCAAAATATAAGGAAAGAGTATTATGTGAAAATATTGCTTTTTTTAGAACATTAAAATTGTGGGGCTACTTCTACATATTTGACATTTTATATATCACAATAAATAAACAATATATATCTGAACTTTTCATTAATACTTTTAGATTGTAAATAAGATCAGGTCAATATATAATAGTGGAACTGCTGGATTTTTCCTCAAGCAAGTAACACGAGCCAGCTAGTGCCTTGTTGAAAGCCTGGTCCGCTGCTATCCCGGGGAATGTCTCTACCATCTTCTGGTCCAGTGGACGCCCCGACCGCAACACCGCTACCGGAAACTCGCCCGCTCGCTAGCTCGTGGCTTCCATAACTCATAGACATGCGGTCAAGGAGAGGGGAGATAGGGTTAGTTGCGGCCCCTGATCCAAGATACCTTCACCAGCATCGTAATGAACAAACTTACTAAAATCAAAATATTGGAAATCCCGAGTAGCCTTTGAACTTGTATATATTCACTCCTCGTTTAATTTTAAACAATTGAACTGCTGCAGAATTTCCTCTAAGAAAGGATAACTATAAACGTTGAATTGGCTTCGACTGTTTTTGTTTAGTATTATCGTGACTATGAAACACTTTTACCTAAGAAGCGTTGCAGATTAGTTTGGATTAAAGCTTTTGAATTGTTTCAGGCATTTTTAGCCATGATACTGTATAACGTCTTGTTTTTGCATTAAGAAACAAAATTTCCAGAGATAGTTTATGGTATCCTGTGTTTAAGTTTTTTATTGTGTTTGGTTGCTGTTATATTAATAAAATGGAACATTTATTAGATGGTTGTCTATCATAATTTATATTTTTCATTATATATTTTAAAAAGACATTCTCTTAGTGTTTCATAAATATCATAGATGTGATTGAACGTGTGCAATTAACCGAATGTCACAAAATCGCTTGTAATGCGCAGTACAAATCACATGTTTCACATCTAGAACAGATTATTATAAGGTGATATTTTATCATGACAGCTATCATTTGGTGTCTTAAGAACAGCCTGTAAAATAATATCACGGAACTACAGTTTTTTTTTTTTTTTTTTTTTTTTTTTTTTTTTTTTTTTTTTTTTAGATTTTTATAATAAACTCCACACGTTGAATCAAAGAGTGGTGTCTGTTTAGACGCACCATGTATCAGTTTTTAAAGTTTGTGTATTCAATTTATATTCGTCGATCTACACCTTTTAAATGAATACGAATAACTTTTTCTTATACATTGCCATCTATTTCATTAAATGTATTTAAAAGTTCTAATTGATTGCTTTCAGCTTTATGGCAGGTAGCACATCCCATTTCATGTTCTAAATTCAGTTAATAAATAGAGAAATGTTATTGAAAATATTTTCCTGTCTTTGCCATAAATAATATAATTGAGTATAACGGAACGAAAGCATTGCTTGAACAACCCTAGTGTTTTATTATATCTGTGGCAGTTTTGTTGCAAAAGAGCAAAGACGCAATCTAACATCATTTGTGGTAAAAACTTATAAAACATTTTGGGATTCATTAGCAGATCAAGTAAGCCATAGAATCTTCGTACGGTTTGCAGTGTTCTGCTGGACACTTGAGAAAATGCTGTGTTTTGAAATACACATGATTTGACGCAAGCACAGTACTGACTGTTACTTTTGTACGTGCAATGTAAAGAGTTTTAATACAAAGAACAAGAACTCAAACTTTTCATCTACTATGTGAGCGGTGTGCCATGGGCTGGCCATCTAATGTCAAAGGGCATAAAACTGCAATAGAATATATCAGTGATTTTGGAACACTACTGGTTGTTCCAAAGAAAAACCGTGATAACATACAAGATAAAAACATTCCAGACCAAACAATTGAGATACTATTGACATGTTCGACGTAAAGTGTAATAAACTTTGGAATTGTGAAATAAAACATACAAGATATTTAGTACCTCTTATGCAATTCCTAAACTGTGTACATTTTCTGATAAAAAATCGAAATATTCCATTCCTAATTTATAACATTTTTTGATGTGATGGGGAAAAAGTAAGTTATTTTTAAGACTGCAATAATGGAATATTTGAAATCACTGTTCAAAAGCAAAGTAGTTTTTAAAAGTATATTATTGTAGACCTGTGTGTAATCTACTTCATGAACCTTTATTAATGCTTCATTTGTAAGCATTTCAATTTAATACGTTTAATTTAATTAGTATGATGATGCTAATACGAGAGGGTTTACGAGACAATTTTATTGATCTGAATTAATTTATTTAGATGCACATGAACGATTTCAACAGAATAAAAGAGATATATGTACTGGTGACACAGTAACGACTGAAATGGAATTAGAAAATTACTTTGTGCAGTTATAAAAATTCTCAAGGTTATCTACTGAAAACATCTTACATGCAGCAAAATTAAAGTTCGCATTCTTTGTTTACCCGAGACTTGAATTTTGTATCTTCATGCTGACAAGTAGATGAGGACATAAAATATATTCTCTACACTGTTTCACAAAGAAAGGTTATTTTCAAGTGATATGCGCAAGTTAATCGACAACCTGCTTATATTTGGACCCTAAGGGTGTTCCGTTTAAAGATAGAGGAAGATATTATTATGATTTGCAACTTACAGAAATCCTAAAAGTTTAAACAATGGTATAAAAGGCGTATGCATACATGCTCATGCGCATAAGCGCCAATTTTTTATGCAAGAACAGACCTACGCTACTTATTTGATAGAGCAACAGACACACTAATATAAACGTGTGTACGCCACTACAAAAAGTTTGTTGTGTGCTGTAGCTAGCAGCGGAACAGAAATCTGTTACACGCATACAATGCCTGTTCAACGAAAGTATAATGAGTGGTAATTGGAAACACACATATCACGTTACATTAAACAATCTCCTAAAATTGGAGAGCTTCTACTTAAAGATATATAAAAATGTGTTAATAAACTGTTATTTATAATTCAAATGATCCTTATTTCTCGATACCTCTAAGCGGAACAACAATCATATCAAAAGATGTCACTATAAGAAAGAATGGCAATACTGTTTTTAAAAAATTTTAGGGCACTAGTGCATTTGTACTGAAGCATTTTCTTATATCCTATTGTGCAATTTAATCCTGGCTCTATTAATTACTCTATCACCAACAAGGGAGCATTTTTTTTTTTGAAATGGTAAGAATTTTAAGCACGTTCATAATTTTTAAGTTGTGAATAAATTCCACAACTTATCCACGTTCGTTCAATGCCACAACTTATGTCGTATGCTCTTGGTGTGTAAGAGTGTGTATGTACTCTGCACTAGAGAATAGAATAGACCTAGTTCTTTAGAGTTAGAGGTAAAGATTTCACAGTGCCATCTGCCCTCAACAACATAGTCACCTATCTTGAGGTAGTGGAACAAGTTCACAGTAATGCTCATGTGAAAATAAACCTATGTGAAATAACTTGTGGGCTCATGTCTAACAGAGTTTTCCGCTTATTGATTCTTTTCGTAAATTTTCTGTTCTACGTGGTGAAACTTTGCAGTATTTTGCCGTTCTGTCAGTCGCTTTCTGTAGTGGAATCAAGAGAGTAATATTAGTGACGTCTTCACGAGGAAGTTATTTTTCTAATAAACTCTCACCAATATGCATTGTAACATCCATTTAGCGCACCTATGGCATAATTTAAATATCAGAGGAAGTGGAAAAATTACCAGTAACAATATAAAAATTATAAATATGCTATCATAACTGTCGTTGTTTTCCGGAAACCATATTACATATAGTTCTGTCCATCCATTGATCTGATTCCATTTTTCTAGCTCTCATGACCTCTTATGTTCTTTATCCAAGCCTTCTATGGTCGGCCTTTGCTATTCATTTGCTCTGGTAAATTTTCCATTATAATTTGTGATAACCAATACTCTGTCAGTTTGTTGTAATCTTCTCCTTTCAATGATGTTTAAGTTGCTCATGTACTCCCATACTTTACTCTATTTGTTTATTTCTTATTTTTTATAATCTGGATTTTCCACCTTATATTTTCTATAAATTTGTAACTTTCTGTTTTTTTTTTGTAATATTTCTGCTTTATTAAATAAAACTAAATCACTTATTGCTAGTTTTGCTTTGGTGATTCTATTTTAATTGCCACAATATTATTTTCTTAATGTCGGTCCTGATGGTCTAGGATTGCCTCGTAGACCCAAGATCGCAAGTTCAAACCCGGACAGGATCGATGGATTTTTTCGGGCGTAAAAATTCTCAGTATGGCTTCCTTCGGGAGGAAAGTAATGCCGTGGGTCCCGTGTCGTACATTTACGGCATGATAAAGAACCTCAACCCTGAAATAAGAGGCCTCTGAGCAAAATTTGTCGGCCGTTTCATGCCCTAAATAGAATGGAACGCTGATGACCTGAAATGTTAAAAAGGGTCCGCAAACAAAACAGATCAATAAACTATAACTACTTATCTCCTTAAGTGTATATTTATGTACCTAAATAAGTGCACTTAGTACTGGGTTTTATTTCTTCTCCATTATCAGTGTTTAATATAACAAAATAATAACAAACAATGAAATTTAACAATAACCACTGACATAGACGAGGACGTCAAACGCCTGAATTCAAAACTCAAGTCACAAACAAACTACTATATTAATGGGTCTGCCTGTTAGAGTACACTACGAACGCATGCTCAGAACTGGAAAGTTGTTTGTGAGCACAGGTCTATTATTTCCTTTCGTATGCAGTGTTATCTACTGTGTTGCTGTTCGCCGTTAGTGCCTTCAGTGATGCGCTGTGGTGCTCTTGGTTGCAATCCAAAACAAATGAATGGTTTGATATTATAAGGGAGCATGCTGGATAAAATTACTTTAAAATGTAGGAAACGCACATAAAAAATCTATGTATGGCATTTATGACAGTTTTAGTTAAAAACCCAGAAATTTGCGACTTTAGACAATTTTACAATGCTATAAAGACTTACGACTTTTAAACATCTCTGAAATTTTGATATTGGCCCCTTCCCTGTGGCAGGCTTCTGGTTTTATAAACGCAAGCACTAGTTCCATGTCCCCGAGTTCCTGAACTAGTTAGGGGGCGGTGTGAACCTTGCAGAAAACGTTGAAAAAGGAAGAAGAGACGTGTTGACTAATTCGAGAGGTGCTGGGGTGTTAAGGCATCGCTAATGAACTCCCCTGCAGTTCAAACATTTAAAATTGTCGCGGCGCGAGGAAGTTGCGGTGCGCACCCTCTGTGACGAGTCCTAACGAAGTTGGCAAACATTTAAAACTGCGGTATCCCCCACCCCCGCCATGAGAGACATCTGTGACTGCCTTCTATATCACGGCTCTCGATTCTCTAAACTTTTAATGCTGTTAGCGATAATGGAAAGCGGAAAATGGCATTACACACATTGCCCTGTAACTTGGAGGGAGAGGACTGGAAAAGAGAAAGACTGTGTTTTGTTTTATTATTTGGCACGGGAGAGAAATTTACGTAGCGTATACTGTCAAACATGTTCAGCATTTTAGCTTTATTGATGTCGATTCAAATTTGATTATTAATTTAGCACCCCAGTAGATATAACTGTACATCAATGTAACTCTCTAGATGTAGTTGTTTCCCATGGTTGCTACGAGGTAAAGTGCATTGTTAAACACGAAGCCTTTAGCAAAAACATATGCCTGATAGCTGTAATGAGGAAAGAGCAAATATTGAAACAGAATCATATTCATAATGAGCGAGAGTTCATTGGAGATATTTGGAGAAACCCACTATAAATTGCATGAGCTATAAACAAAGTTTGTTATTACATACTTGTTATTGAATTTTAGTGACTTTTTCACTTGTGTGGCATCATCACAAAAATTGACCAATGAAATGAAACAACGTTTTGAATTTTTTATCAATCACAGTCCTATATCGCAGTGAAATTTTCGTAGTTTCATCAAACCCCTTTTATCACACGAGTGCATTTGTCTTTATATCCCCACAATATAATTGCTGAGCACGCATCACTGACCACTTTTCTGTATTTTCAGTAATTGTACATTACTTCAGTTTATTCACTCAGGCAATTGTTTTTACAACCAAACAGTCTGAAATCATTTTGTAAATAACCATAAATTTTAATAAACAGAATGGTAAGATGTTTTCTCTGTTTTGTTTTTCTCAGTTGGTATTAGTAAATCGAACGATAGCAATTGTAATAGTCGACTTTCGTTTATTTCAGTCTCGTGGTTTCCGAATATGTAGGTATTCATAAATAAGTATAACAATGATAGAGTTGTAATAATCTGTGCGCAAATTTCAAACATATTACTTTTATTCTTATTATACTCATGAAATAGTCCTAAATCTGTATTTGGCTCTTCTCTGTTGGCATTACTGACAATCGACATTTCTCTGTTGCAAGATAGTTCGAATAGGTTAAGTATTCATAATACAAATATGCAATTATTGCAATATTATAAGCCAAGTTTACGGGAATTATATTTAAATTCTTATTTTATTCATAAAATAGTCCTAATAAGTATCATTCGAGGGTCTGAACTTCCACGCACTGCTTTCGTGAATTGATCGGCAATCTTAGAACATCTTGTGATTGTAAAGGTTCCTCCGCTCCACCTCCACTAAAATATAATTGTAATGTAGATTTATGTAACCACAATCAAATTTCATGATTGTAATTAGTAAGATAATGCTAGCACGTCTGTTGAATGTCAACAAAAAGAGAAAGCTCCTTGGTGTTTTGGTTAAGTAGCTTGGAAAGTCAACAAAAAAGTCATAAAACTTTATACTAGTAACCGAAGGCACAAGTAACCTTTCTTTTTTTTAAAAGGACTGGTGTGGTAAGGTTAATAAACCTGAAGGACTTTTAAATTCGTTCGGGCAAATTAACTCGACAATGGTTGTACTTTTAGCCCTTTGTAATAGCCAGTGCCAACAAAATGTTTTGAATTTTAAAAAATAGCGAATGGAACTTAGAGGTGAATTTAAACCAGCCAGTGGAAAATGTATGCTTGAAATTTTAGAGATGGGTGCGAAGATTGCGCGTGCCTGTGCAACCTCGTAGCATTGTTAAAACCAACTATTACTTGATTTGAATTTAATATATAAGGGAGAGTTTGCTCGATTGGAACACTCAGTTTTGAGGTACTACACGCCGCGAGATGCACGCAGTTAAGCAGTTCTAAGTTTTACACGCGGCGAGACACACGCAAAGTACTGCATGCCGGGGTACTCATTTCTCAGTAAGCATTTCTAAGTACTACACGCCGCGATACTCATTCCTGAGTTGTAAATTTCACACGCGACAGGTTACACACAGTTCGCTCAAGTGGTTGCTCATAAGTTCGACAGGCACGCAGTTCACAGAATCAGCTCAGGCGCAGATAAGTTCTCACTTGATATACGCAGTCATCAGTTAAGCAGTTTTCAGTTTCATGTGCCGGCACTTATCCGTAAGTTTCACACTCGGTAACTAAGTGTGTATTCAACATAGTCAAACCTATAATACGCAAAACATCAGATATCGCAAAAGAATTTGGACTTAATAAAGTATCAATAAATGTGTTATGTCGATTGCGTGCTTATTTACACTATTGAACTCCTCTCCCAGTCTTGTGGAGTCCCAATCAACAAAATAGCAAATTTCACCCTGAGAAATTGTAGTCATTGAAGCATGAGCAACAACACCGAAGCGACTAATAATCAGCCTATTAAACCGGCATTCAAAAATTGGCATCGCGGCGTGAGGCCACGCTACGTCAGCAACAAATCACTTCAATATTGGCACCCAATTTGGGGCACGTAACCGGAACCGATAAACCGCTTCAAAATTTGGCGCCCAACGTGACTGCCATACCAAACTGCTTCATATTATTGTGATAATCGTCCTATCAGCCTTCAATATAACCTCCTGCGTTGTCCACTGTTTCCCAAACCCGTTGGCGAGGTTGCTATTGTTTATGGCAATAAATCACCAACGGTGGGTAACAAGGAGGGACTTTGTCTGGAAACAGGTGCCTCAAAGATGTTATTCACCCGAGGAAAAAGACAGAAATCACACGGCTTCATGTCCGGCGAGATGGCGGATATTTCAGGACCTCCCAATTCCATCTGGCATACAATTTTATCACCGTTCCTGTCATGAGACAATGAACTTTTTCATGCAAGGTGCAAGGTGGTGTGTTCTTCAGGAAGTGCTGACTTTTGCATGCATAGTCGGTCGCAGATGATGCTGGAGAAACATGGTAGGCCCAATTTGCTGAACGTGTTGACCCAACGTGCAACTGTCCGATACTGTAGCGCATCGTTGTTACACGCTTTCTGCTACCTGTCATTGTACTGTTGTGTAAGTTATGTCAAGTTGGACTAGACCTTATAGAATATATTTTGAAAAGTCCTTCCACCCTTCTCAATTGTTTATAATATTCAGCACAGCCCCTACTGCTGATGCCTGAACACAAGTTAACTCAGGAAATGTGCTAGATAGAAAACCCCAAGAATATGGAAAGGGAAAGGTAGTTTCCCATTCGGGAGAAGAGTTTTACCAAGTGTTACTAATTGATTTATTACACAATGAATAAACTGAGTTAACATGTAAATGTTTCAAATTTAAAATTGCTCACAAAGCTTGCACTCAGCAACATAATTCATTTTGCAAATATTTACCCAAGTCAACACGCTGAAAACTTTAAAGTTTTTAAGATAACAAATTTTTATTTACTGGCTAAGCACTTTAAAAAATACTTCATTAAAACGCTCTAAAGAACGTTGGCACTAGCCTTCTTTGGCAAGAACTTAAAAAGCATATACAAAGTATTACCACGCCAGAAACTTAAAATGACATTAAAATCATACACTTTCATTAATGGCTAACAAATCTCTGTACTACCTTGGTCTCTGGGGCAGAATGGAGAAAGCAGCGATGCTAACAATTTAAAATAAAAGCCAAAACGTGTCTAACCCAATGAAACCAGAGCCCTCTCTGCCAGCGAAGAACAAGAGGAGAACGGCCCATGCTAGAAATACTAACGCCACACTAGTTTTACAAGTTACCTTGCGTATTCCAACCTACAGGAACAAAATACATTAACAAAGACTTCCAGCGCGGATATGAGGGTAAGGAAGAAAAGGAAAGAGAATATATCAGGTTAAGCGTAGACAGGAGTACGCGCAAGAACGGAAGAAAGAGCATATGGCAAACTTGCAGATCTTAGAAAAAAGAGTATATAAAGTGCAAAATATGTAAAGTTGTGTTTGCAGTACTACTCGCAAACTTTGTCACAGTAACTCTGCTGAAGAAAGAGTTTTCAGTGGCATGAGAAAAAATCAGACATAATTCAGAGATGTAAAACACACCACAAAGCATTTTTATCGCACAAGAATTAATCAGGTAACATTTAATATATGAAATATGCTTTAGATTTAATTTTACTGGAATTAAATAGAAGTATTGATTGCCCATGTGTAAAATTAGTAGCTCTGAATATGTATCTAATATACTCATAAGATTTTGAGCAAATTTTGAATCAATATTAGTTTTCGTTAAAGTAGATTTTAAATATAGTTTGTGTTTGTTATATTCGTGAAATGAAGAGTAGATTGCAAAATTGTGTTACAAAAGTTAAGTTTTATAATAGGAAAAAATTTGCTATGAACGTGTTGCTGAATTCCCTAGGAAAGAGTACAATATCAGTCACTTCTAATTAAACTAGTTAACAAGAACTGCATATACTTTTTTATTACGAGTATTTTTACTTTCCATAATAAATATATGCACACATGTTCACACACCGATGAGAAATTGTTACTTATTTAGTACCTCTTCACTTCAGTTTCCTTCATTCGTGCTGTTTTTCAGTACTTGCTTCACGTATTGAGAAACATGTTCCATGAGCACACGGAATCGATAAAATATGAGCATTCTCTGGTAGGTTCAGAAAATTGAATATATTATCCCATTAAAAAGGGGTCATAGGAAAAAAAAGTAAAACCATACACCTCTTTCCAAATAAAGTAAGAGAGGAGTATCACAAAAAGTTTTGTCTTATCGCTTTGAATGCAACGGTATTTAATTTGTGACCAGTTTATTAACTTCGGTCTGACTTTTCTTCCTTTTTATGGTATCCACATATTCATTATTGCTCTTTGTCATTTTAATTTCGTTTCATTATTTAACCTCACTGTGTATATTTATTTTGAGTGTTAGATGGAAGTAAATTTTTCTTTTGAAATGTAAAAGACTATTGTTTTCTAACACCTTTATATATTTACACTTAAGCACCTCTTGCCTTTTGATGCCGCATAAAACCAGAGAGAGAAAATAACGAGGGTATTGTTCATTTGCAGCACAGTGTTTCGTACAGGCCATCTGGTTAACTTACCTATGCAGACTAACACACAATGGACATACGTATAACGTTAGTCACATTGTCATGCAGTCCCATCATTGTATCAGCTAGTCAGTTGTTTCATCGCTTCCGTAAGAAGCCGAAAGTCTATGTGCTTAAAATACAATAACATTGAAAATATACATTTCAATGTCTATTTAAACTTTACATACCTTCCTTGTGTTACGTCGGTCCTGGTGGTGTAGTGGTAACCATACTTGCCTTCTAAACCCAAGATCGCGAGTTCATACCCGGCCAAGATCGATAGATTTTTTAGCGCGTAAAAATCCTAAGTATGGCTTCCTTCGGAAGGGAAGTAAAGCCGTGGGTCCCGTGTCGTACATTTACGGCACGATAAAGAACCCCAAGCCTGAAAGAGAGGCCTCTGAGCAAAATTTGTCGGCCGTTTCACGCCCTGAGTTGAATGGGACGCTGATGACCTGAGATGTTAAAGAGCATTCGTAAATAAAACAAATCAATCAATCCTTATGTTACAATATTTATTAGAAAAACATTTATGTTTGATGTACGTATTCACATTTCATTGTCACCTTATTTGGGTTAGATTGGATTGTTAGGTGGAGGAGGACGTTTCGGTACTTCAGCCTTGCTTAAGGGCTGACCGTTTGTGTCTACATTCTCAGTGGGAGAGGAAAGGAATGAAAGGAGATACCGTGCGGCCAGGATCCAGGGGGCGGAGCGGCACGACCATATAGGGGTACCTAACAGTGTTTCCAGTTAGAACATCCCGACACCGGCGGGGCCACCCTTCAAGTAGCTCGAGTCCCCGAGAGAGGCCGCTTCCATACCAGATGTTGGGGCAGAAAATTTTGCAAAGCGCCAGCCACTGTCATACCGCACAAAGCACCAGCCCAACTCGACTGGCAATTTTTAACCTTTAACAGTACCAAAGGAATAAAATAGATGAAATGGGAGAACGGAAAAGGCGTGGAAAGTAAGAGTTAACTGGAGCATGTACCTAAGCGATCAGGGACCTCCACGGTTCGTTAAGGCGCGGATTCGTGAGCGGGAAGTTTGCGGTTCTATTCCCGTCAGGACCGTCCTCCTTGATTGAAGTTTTTTTTCCCCAGGTTTTCCTCAATAATAAATGGCAAGTCCCGAGGAGATACCTTAAACTTAAGCATGGAACGCTTCCTTCCTTAAAAAAATTCTTTCCCAATATATCATTTAATCTTATGTATCATCGGTGTCTACCACCTGTGATGCCTCAGTAGGAAAAACGGACGTTAAACACTTATTAAAAAGATAAGCGACCAAGGAAAACCACGGAAAACCCCAAGATCCGCATATATCCGAACCCAAGGCATTTGAACCTGCGATTGAGTCCCATGAATTACTGTCTAAACCACCCATATTGTGTTAAAATATGTAAATCTCTAAACATTTAAGCCCTCTATTACATTGGAAGTATAATATATTGTTGTTTTGGATTGCTTGAAAACAAAATAGCACAGTTTCGTCATGTTCAGAGAGTGAACAGGTTAATGATTGGCATTAAATGCAGACAATACAACATAGCAATGAAAGGCAAATGGAGAAAGAACAAAAAGGAATGGGATGCCTGGCTATTGAAAATCGGAGGACTCACAAATACCGGAAAACAATTAAGTTCACTTAAATCAAATTTGCATTGGTCTGGAAATACTTGGACATAGTACAGTTAAAGCAATCCGAATGCCTGGCTAATCCACACTGTGGTATGATGCATCTGAATCGAAATAGATCTTAAGCATAACCTTGAGGTAGACGATGATAAAATCTGACTAAATTTAGGAAAAGATTAAAATAGGAACATATTAGGCTTTGTGATTTTGTGTTTGCTACTTTATGTCTATGATGTTAGTTTTTCAGAGTACATATACAATTCTTATGTATGTGTATGTAACTTGAGAGAAAGTATTAGCTCTATAACGTTTCATATTTGCGAGGTTTATCCAAAATCGGAACTATTTAGACATTTTTAATATTTCGACATTGATTACACAGTCTTGATAACGACTTGACAGCCCTTAGGGAACATTATTCACATAGTTGAACAGTCGCTTCCCTAAAGGACAGTTCTGTCGGTAATAAGATGTAGTCGAGTTTGTTTGCATTTGCAATGACCGAAAGAATAGTTCAGTGAATCTACATAAAGTTTTTACTTCATGCTTTGACTATTCCGTTAAATTATTTACATGATTACAAAGATTTCAGGGGATGATACAGTAAGTAAAATCTGTATAAAATGGGATAATGGCGTCTCACTAAAGATGACAATCCGTTGAAAATGATTCAAATTCTGGAAGGTCTTCGATAAGCAGAGCATCCGATTACACGAAAATCTGACAATAAGAAAATTAGTTTCGTGAGCTCCGCAACTGCTGTTTCAGATGTTTTTATAGAATGTGAATTTTTGGCAGCAAACTTCGTTCTTATTCATCACTAGGGGTTCTAAAATAAAAGTTGAATATACCAGTCTCTTGCAGATTTTTGGGGTCATGAGCTGTTGATCACTACGTGTGCCAGATTGTGTACTACATCGCAAATCTTCGGTTCATACACTATAAAGAAAAAAGCAACAACATTGGTTAATAATATTGGTAGCTTTACCAATTTGTAACCTAATTTCACCCAGCTTTCTGAACAAGTTTATCTTTTGCCATTATGACTTGATCATTAGTAAGATGTAATATGAATAACGTATCATTTATGATATAAATGTCTACCTTTTAATATTTACGTCTTCCAGTCTTAAATGTGAAGTTATAAAACTAAACTCTTGCACGCGGTATGAAGATAAAACACAGAAAAAAAAACAGTTAGGTCTTCTAATTTGGAATAGAAATGCTAGAAGAGAAACAAAATAACATGTAAAACTGTAATAGAAAGTATAGTGACTTGAGACAAAAGTTTGGGAAATCAATGAACAATTAAAATAAAAACTGTGTAGAAGCGCGCGCACACACACACACACACACACACACAGAGTATGAACATGTATATCGGTTTTCTACCTGACATTGCGTGAAGGCACGCGTCTCCCAATGTCTATGCTAAGGCTAATATTATTCACACTTATATATCTGACATTTCTACCATCCTTAAACAATGTATTCAATGACCTTCAAATTTACAAAAATTTCGCATATCCACTTACTCGATGCCAATTTATCCCTACTTAATGACCATCTCGAATGAATATATAATCGGGCAATAAAAATTTGAATTCCAACATGAACGGAAATTCCTAAGTCAGACAAACTTATTAAGCATGCATTCTTCTTAAAAAAAAAGAAATGTGTTTCCTGCGAAAATTAGAGAAAGTCTAATTCAGGCTGTGCTATTGTTTCACTTTTACTGTTGTGACGTTTTATACAGCATTTTAAGTGCGAAGCTTTCATAGAAAGTTAAACGTGTTCATAGCACGTCCGTTCGCTTTTTTTTAATATCCGCCGCCATGATCATGTCTCTGCACACAAAATTTTTGGCTTACTTTAAATGACAGGGGGATTACTCCTGAGACAGTATTTATAAGCTGCCACCCCTATATTTAATTAGAGTAATTACAGCAAGCAATTTTATGTAATTTCCTTATTATACTCATGAGTAATGTCATTTTATTTCCTAACGCCTGTAATGCCTCAGTTGTAAAAACGGGCGTTAAACGCCATTAAAAACATTATTTTCTGTACAAATATTGAATTATTGTGTATAAAATGTTATTTTCTCGCAGACGTGCAGAAAGCTAACCCAGCCATAAAATCTGACCTGGGAATTTCTGCTACCTATAAACAATATTTGTAAAGATGACCCAAGCAAACCGATATTTTCTGGAGAAATTTCTAAAGGAGAACCCTTGAGTAAGATGGTTATTTGTATACTGTTAGGAAATTGTAAAGCAATAAACATGTGGGGCTAAAAAGACAGGCTGATAACCTCTGGAAGGGAGATCCTAACGGTTCCATGTAATAGTATGTGGTTTACATGCAAAAAGGCACGTAAGTCATCTGGCAAATAATATAGCAGCGAAAAAATGGACGGAACAGATTACCCAATAGAGACGCGAGGATGGGAGAAAATATTCTAGATCTTTCTAAAAACACATTTGAAAGAATAAAGGTAGCTTCGCGATACCGGCAGACTACCATGTTTATTTAGTCTTACAATTTTGCGGCCCAGACACAGTCAATCCAGATTCTATCAGTTCAGTTGGTTGGAAGAATAGACAGTCGGTTTGCATTCATTCTCAGTTCAGTTCCATTCAGTGGAAGAGTATTAAGTGGAAGAGCTTTATTAGTTGAGTTCAGTTGCGTCTCAAGATTAATTGATTTCAGGATCAGTCTTTATCAAATTAAGAAACGTTAGAGTGATCGTCATAGTTAGTGCGAAAATGGCACATATTCTCCAGGAAAACACGGCAGTACATTTTATTTGGAATAGTGTATGAACAATAAATTGTGTTTCATCTCCCATAGCGAGAAATCTTATCAATCTCCATATACTCCTTCCCCTATGGTCACGGAACCATAAGTATCCAGCATCAGAGTTTCAACAGCCGTATCAAAATGTATCAGCGGAACCAATCGTAGGAGAGGAAGAAATTAACATATTACCCCTGAGAATCCAAAACAATCAATCCTTCCAAAATCTTTCCCTCCATTCTACATGCTTATTTAATTAACAAACACCCCATCTTTATTTAAAACCGCTGCACTCCATTCTCTCCGTCTCCTATATAAAATCATTAATAACTTATGCCAGAGTACTTTGTTTCTCGCTTTACACTTCTGACTTCCCATCACAATCGTACTACCGGGTGGCCGAGGTCATTGAGCAGGAGCTAGTAAGCAGAAGGTCTGGGATTCGATTCCCAACAGAACCGTCCTCTTTGATTGAGTTTTTTTTTCAGGTTTTCCTCATTCCTCATTAATGACAAATGCCGGGAAGGTACTCTAAACTTAGGTGTGAATGTTACCTTCCTTAAAAAAAAATCCTTTCCCAATGTATCATTATATCATCAGTGTCCACTTCATGTGATGCCTCAGTAGTAAATACGGGCGTTAAAACCACTTTTTAAACAATGGTGAAATACGATCACATTATAACCTTATTCTATCATACCGTCAGACATTTCTGTACTCAACTTCTTTCTCCATAGTTTGGAAACTGTTACTTAGATATTTATTTAGTAAACAGAACTAAGCGCCTCAGTTCAATTTTTTCACGTTAATTGTTATATCATATCCATGCTTAAATTGATAAAGGCTGCTAACTCTGCCGGCATCTCTGTCATTTCACACAATACTTAATACATTTCTGTTTTATTTTATGTTTGTTTTGCCCTTACTGTAGGTATGTATTTACATCATATGGGTATTAGTACACGGCTTTCTTTTTCTGCATTTCCCATCAAATAATGTTCTGTTATTTTTATTATCTCTTTACAGTTTATCTAAGTATCATTAACACACTGTCCTTTATTTATATACCTTTATATTGATTCATATACTAATGTATTTGTTATTTTCACTTGGTTGAGTGTAAGAGAAGGCCTTATGGCCTTAACTCTGTCAGGCAAAACAAATCCTTATTACGTACAAGAACGCTTACCAAAGCAAATGCTTGATTTACCCCATTATAAGGAAGAAAAAGGGAAAACAAAGAAGAATATTAGATGTTGTTATGTTGTCAATTAATGACAGACATCTTCATGGAGAATATTAGCAGGATCACGAATATTGGAAACGCTGATGCGAAAAACAATCTTAGGTGCAAGATGAGTTAATTGCTTAATTTGATAGTTTGATTACGTTGTAGTGTGTAATTGCACTATCACTTAATCCACAGGATCTTTTGTGCACTCCATTAAGTCTAATAAATTAGACTTTATTAGCTTTAGTGAGCTCTAGGATTTTTTCTACAAGCTTAGAACTACATACTCTAATAGAGATGTCCTTTATCTATGCAGATTTTCACTCTCTTTTGGAGTCTCATCAGACTGTTCGCATGGACAACATGGTGGTGCCCATCGTCCAGAATTGTCAATGTCCAGTAATAATTCCAATAGTTTTCCTGATGAGCTTTCTATTCCTACTCAATAACTTATTAACCAGAGTTCTAACGGATGTTTAGTAAGAATCTTACCTAGTTATTGACCAGGAAAGGTGTTTCATCTTATATGATGTTCTTGTTTGGTCCGTTGATATACTGCTGTTCTAGCAGTTTTCTTGTTAATGCTGCTGAAAAGTTTCTGGGCCTATGGAGCCAATCGTAGTTCCTTCTCTTGCCAATTTATCTGCCACTTCATCACCTTTCATACCTGAAGTCCAGACATTCAACAAAGTTCTAATTGAACGATTAATGACCGCTTAGAGACATTTCCTACAGGTCTAAAGTTGACTTGATGAAATTTAAGTGCAAAATATACATGTTTATGAAAATGAACATATTTTATTTTCTCACAGAAGTCAAGGCATGTCAAAAGTACTATTAATTTTGCCCGAAAAACTATAACGAAGCTCCCAAGACTTACACAAATATTTGATTTTGGAAACAATGCATAAACTACAGCATCTCAAGAGTGTTAAACACCAAGATTTGGTTTCCCGCAACGTCTCGTTAAAGGGATGAGTTTTGGAGAAAAAATGGCATACCTAAGTGCCCAAGAAACCGTAGAAAAAATTATTATTGTTTTAAGTAAACCATTTTTTCTTATTTAATATCAAATAACTGGATACTTTTTGGATAGACGCAGTATTATATACTTTGTTTTAAGTAATTATATATTTTCTATAAACATTACAAGGTGTTGGAAAAAAATATCAGAGCAAGTAGTGATCTCGATAGTTACTGCCTGCAAATTTAATAATTGACGTAGTTGTAAGCAAGGGCTTGTTGGTAATTTAATTTCAGAATGAATACTTAAAAATTGTATTTATATATTCCATACTTAATTTGAAACTTGAAACGTTAAAACAAATTAGGTATATATATATATATATATATATATATATATATATATAATCTTTACTTTCCCAAGCTGAGTGCCTAACACAATCTGGAATCCTGTATCTATTTATAACCGCTGTGGTCTGAAGTATAATCCGAGTCGATACTGGGGATTAAATCAGTTTGAACGCATGACCGCGGACAGCAAATGTGGTAGACGGAATATAGCTGTCTTCCTTAAGACCTCCCTTCCTTAGGAGTTAATTGCTGACTGGGGAAGAAGTTGCGCTCCTGATAATGGAGAGAGAGAAAGAGAGAGTGTTTGTGTGATCGGCATCTCGCTCGCCGGGATGTAATAGACTCGTCACATCAGCATTCCGTTGTCGGCGCTAAATGTCTGAATGATATTAACAAGGTTGTCACTAGGATTAGCATTACAATAGCGGGGAGCGGAGAGTGTAAGGGGGGAGAATAAATGTATCGCTTCCATCTTTCCGTACGTCACATCCTGTTTGCTCTCATTGTCGCCCGCGGCGCATTGTTCTCCCGGGACTCGTATGTCCCTATTATTACATATTACTGCTGCATGCATATATCCACACACATTGCAAGGGGAGAGTACTAAGTCGCGCTTGTAGCGGGCAATAGCGGTGCAACTCCACAGCCACTCATCATCAGCAGTTGAAAGAGATAGAAATTATTGCTGCTATAATTGTACAAGGAAGAAGACTAACAAAATTAAACGAGGAACTTGCAATAACTGAATTATCTTTGGAACGTCAAGTTGGAAAATAATTCAGGATAGCAAACAACGGTCAGAAAACTATTTCTAGAACTTGGGTTTAGTACCAGCGTGCTGAAATTATATGTTTGCAGTTCAAGCAGCTGAAGTTTAGGTTTTATTATCTAGTGAAAAGTTTAGTGCCAGAGGTTAAGCCGAGGATATTAATTTCCACCACTAACATACCGCCACGAGTGACCCAGGTCGTTAAGGCGCGGGCTCGGGAGCGGGAGTAGGGGTTCGAATCCCGCTATGACCGTCCTCCCTGAGGTTTTTCCAGGTTTTCCTCAGTCCTCATAAATGGCAAATGCCGGGAAGGTACCTTAAACTTAGACCTGGAACGATTCCTTCCGTAAAAAAAATATCCTTTCCCAATATATAATTCCATCTCATGTATCATCAGTGTCCACCGCCTGTGGTGCCTCAGTAGTAAAAACGGGTGTTAAACACCATTAAAAAAACACTAACATCTAACTGGCCTTTAAAGTTGTTCTTGTCAACCTAAATAATAGTTTTATTTACAAGAGAGAATTAAAATTTTAAAATTTACTGTTGATGTTTTAATTCACTCCTCAAAACGCATTTGGAATTAAGGAAATTTGAAAGGAAAATAAGTGGATTTTGGGGATAACATATATTTATTAAGAAGCAAAAGAAAATAAATAAACAAAAATTAATTAACAACACGTTCAAATTAAGCTTTCTACCACCATTTGATATTTTGAGTTCACGTTTTACAGCTGAAATAAAATTAACAATTAGTAGATTAAACAGATCTTGCAAATTAAGATTTTTACTAACTTTTTATTTGTACTCTTTCTGAAACATAATCAATATAATTTCTTCGTTAACTCCTTTCATAGCAAACTCACCATCATTTAAAACATCTTCCGATTGAATATATAATTTTCTTTACACATTCTCATTCAACAGATTCATACATTCCAATAGTCGGCTCTGATTAATGTAATGGTAAATTAACATAATATGAATTAAAATTAAATTTACTTCGTTTGAAATATTTCTTTAGTGCTGATGGTGGAAAAAAATATGCCGTGCAACTCGAGAGTAAACAGCGTTTATTCTCGCTGACGATTCGAAAAATAAACAGATAAAATCTTATTTAATTTAATGTCTTGTTACATAAATAGCTATCATTCTTATGTGGTTTACAGTGCTCATATTTCCATTACTACTATATAAACAAAGTAAAATTAATAAAATATCCACAAAAGGAGTCCAATGTTATCGATGACAATATTGGTTGTGAAGGAGAACGAATAAACAAATTGAAACAGATCATTTGTTTTGAAGTGTAGGCGTTTTGAATTGAGATATCCGAACAAAATTACGTATTTATTCCTGAAGATGTTTTATTCGATGGAAGAAATGCCATATCATTTAAGCTCAAAATTAAATTTATTTTGTTTTAATTCCCACTATTTTAAATATACGGTTAAAAGTTAATTAAAATGTTTGCTTGTGAATTAAACTTTTTATTCACTACAACGAAGGTTGCTAAGTAGGACGAAACAAAGTCTGGTATAGATGTGAATAGTTTACAACTACTACTAACTGCTTATAATAACAAAATAGTACCAGTCTGTTACATTATTTCAGACATCTGCGTGTCCTCCACAGGCAAGCAAACACTATACAGCGTGTTTGAAAAATACTGCTCAAAACGGCAAGGCAGTTAGTGCATGTTAAAACAGACAATACAAGAATAAAAATAAGAACCTTGATACTTCGTATCAAATTGAGTGACTTTTTATATTGGACTTGAGCACTTTCACTTTGATAAGGAAAAGGTAAGGGTGAGATACGCGGGGGCAACAATCAAACTTGGTCCAAATGAAATATTACATGCCGAATCATAAAACAAAATGTCAACACGTGATTCCGTTAAAGCCCATTTTCAATATATCCTTTGTTTTTCAGTATGTTCCGTATCTTGTTCACAAAGATTTTCGTGGATTTAGGGAAACAAAACTGTACATTTTATTCCACATTAGTACAATTTTCATATCTGAAAACGTATATCATATTCAACAACTTCGTGCTTCTTTCATGATGACAGAAGTTTGCATGTAAACACCACTTTATATATCCCTTTGGATGAACTAGGTTTGATTGTGTTTCCCTTGTCAACAAACTGTAACATTATTGTATTAGTTATTATAAATTGGCTCTAATTCTGCTTGAGTAAAATATATAGCTCCATTTCTGACCCAAAAGTGTATTTCTAATAAGAATAAACCTTGTTTAACATTGAATAAGACAATAATATGTTATAGGTATACTAAGGTATATATAGGTATATACTAAGTCTTGGATTTATATGAACTATAAACTTCAGAAATATGTCACGGCCTAAATATGAGGTATTCGCTTTATTTTTCATCCTCTATCTGTTTCATTCACTACGCAGCCGGACACGCGATTAACTTACATTACTTAAAAAATCATTTATGTACTAGACACCTCAATCCAAAACCAAATGACCAGCAAATAATGGACCTAGGTACTCTCTGGAAACGAAAACCACTCTTATATCAGTTTAATGATAAATTAAACAATTACCTACACTCTAGTTAACCGTCGTCAAGATGGCCCATCATGGAGCTAATGATGTTACGTCCCCACCCTTTAACTTCCCACGGTAGAGTCGAAAAAACTGTCGAAGCTCAACACACCCATATTCTGCCATGTGCAGATCTAGCTTTTCCCCTAGTTCTAACATGCAATCGTCACATGGAACAACGAATCCACCGACCTGCCTATGTGCCCGACATTATGTACACTCACACTACATTGTCAACCCTCCGTATTTTTAACAATATTTAATGACTAAGCCCTCTATACGCCACAATATGCATGCATTAGGAAAAGCTAAGAATATTGTCTAAAATATTGAAAAATTCTGTAAAATAAGTTTTAATAAGAAATGTACTATTTGTTTTTCTTCATCCCTTTCTTCTCTGCGGAACTGTTGAAAATCACGAAATACTGTCGAAATTTTAAGGATATAAAAATAATATAGGTGAAAATATTTGATCTAGTGCTGTGCATTTGCCTATGATGATAATATATGGCGAATACATGTCTTAAGTCTTTGTTAGGAGAGTTGCACTGGATGATAATATTCATTTAAGCCCTCAAAATTGAATCACTAGCAGTTGTCAGTCAGTAGAGCTTTATATTTGGAGAAAATCCTTACTGCATCACACGACGTAATGGGTGCATATTTAAAAAGAATTTCTCCTGGGTCATTTTCTTTAAAATCTGCTTCTTTACAACAATGTCGGCAACTTAAACACATGGTTATATTAATCTGTATTACTTCGTTCTGTGCTGTCGATATGTTTTCTTCACTTTGTTCAAAACTTCACATAAATGTAAGCCTACATTTTCAAGATGGGTGATTTCATTTGATATCATACAAAAGTTTGATTTTAGTAGGTTAAAATTCTTGACAAGCTATCTAAAAACAATTACTATACAAGATGCACCTTGTAAGTCAAAAGAATCGAAGATCATCACGTGATTTGTAGAGTAGTAATCTGTACCGCAGTGTGTCAGGGACCGCCTGTGGTGCCTCAGTAGTAAAAACGGGCGTTAAACACTACTCAAAAAAAAAAAAAAAAAGTGTGTCAGGGAGGGGTAGAGATGACGCCATTCCTGCACTCGAAGCGAAGCCTTAGCAACAATCTTCTTGTCATTTGCAATGAACTTATTAATGTCAGATAGTTCTACCGTACCTACCTCTTCAAATATTCTATATAGGACTTGCGCGAGGCAAGTATGCAACATTTTTATATATATCTGCTGTCCTTTTGCTGCATTTATCCTGTAAACTGAAGCACCCGTAACAAAGATGAGCACATTCTCACTTTCTACTTGATTTGTGATTTGAAGCACTTTCTCTAGCATATCACACGCCAACATGAATAATTTTCCAGGCTGGTCAGGTGCACACAACATTGTTTGCAACGAATCCCCCACTATGTCGGCTGTTTCACTAATTGAGACACATATTCTATTATTCCCAACGCTGTTTCTTTTCTTGTTGGTGCTGTCGTCATAACAAGAAGTGAAGTACTTTTTTTTACTGTGGATTCAGTACGAATGGGGTGAATCGTGTGTACTTCTCCAAAAACTTGCGGAATTTGCAAGCTCCATTATATTTAACGAATCCATACTTTCATACATCTTTAGCAAACTCAGTTGCGCTGGTTCCACTGCTCGATTTAGATTTTCTCAAACAACGCTCGTTGTCTGTCTAGCGCGGCAACTTGCGTATTTAGTTTTGGGTTTGGTGGTATTGCAGCAGTAAAACACTTCTCCGCCGGCACTTTTCGCTTCACATGCTTTACAAAATTAAATTTTCACTATCACGGCTAAAATGTTTTTCTCTGAACTCTTTGACAAAATCGTCTAATGTCGTACTATCAGTGCACGTATTAGGCATCTTGTCACATAACCAGAGATCAAAGCATAATGATGGAGAAAGGGACATAAAATTTGCATGAAACCCATTTCACTTACTTCTTTCATTTCATTTCTAAGAAAAAGAAACAATTTTTGCTATCGGTAAAGGAGTGAGAGAAAGAGAGTTGTTTTGTATCTGAACTACAACCACAGAACAGGATAATAGAGAGCGGGTACTAAAATATTTAGTTGTAATCCTTTCCAACCCTTCTATAAGTAAACTGAAAGAGAGGGAGAAGTTTAGGTTAGCAATTTTTTTTTTCTTGATTGCGTATTTACATCTCTTAGTAGTTCAAGGCTCTACTCAAGGTTCTAAATCAACGGGGGAGGGGATGAAGGATTTTCCCCTCTCTTCAAAGAATTGCCTTGGCTCGTCAAATAAAAATCCCTTCTATGCTAGGGAAATATTTTCCAACCATTTCATAAACGTCAGTATGTAAAAACAAGTTTTAAATTTTCAATACAATTGCTGGAAACACACACTTACCTTTCTTTATAATGACATTCCGCGATTGAATCATCTGCACGTTGCGTTACAGCAGTATAAACCATCTAACAATGGCTAGACATGAAACAGAAAAGCAACAATATACATACTGTTTCATTTTCTGTGAGGTTTGTGGTACTGCTTACAATAATATAATGTAAATGTATACTGTGACAATAAATGCAGTAGTGATTGGTATTCTATGGTAGTCAGTTGAGTGTGTCTTTTAATAGAGTGGATATTATTAATAGTTGGTTGACATGGATACACATGTGATAAAAAATGTAAAGTAACAATCAAATGATGCAGGTCTATGAAAGTCTCAAGCGTCAAGTAATAAGATCTATTTCTTCTACATAACAGGCAAACCTTCCAGCAGTAGTCGGGACAAGTATCAGGGAAACATAGTGAGATTAATCGGGGGATGTATAGACATAGTGAGATTCGAAAAATGGAAAACAAATCGTCCTAGGCTTGCAGCAAACATTTCCGGAGGAATGATATGCTTTTACTGTTCAGAAATTAAAAATCACGGTGCTATTAAAGACAGTAAAATGCTTATCGAGACAATTTTTAGCTAAGGGTTGATAAGGGAATGAACAACATTGAAAAATTAAATTACAAAATTAGTGATCACGGGGAAAATAAGTTTCAGTTAAAATGTGAATCGATTTTGAATTAAAAGAAAAAAGAGTTAATTAATAAATATCTCTCTCTCTCTCTCTCTCTCTCTCTCTCTCTCTCTCTCTCTGAAGGTTTCAAAAATGGTAAGAAAAACCTAGAGAAATTACTGGTGACCACGCGTGTTTTAAGAACAGCGTATCTCGTCTGTAAAGAAAACGAACTATTCTTACTTTTCAAAGGTTTATGTAAATTGCAAGCATTTAACGGATTAGATATTGAGGCAGCTTCTTTCAAATCATACTTGTGCAAAATATATATTTTATTACAAAACATACTCGTATGTTGTCTATCCTATCGAAGTTCATAATTGATTCTTTTGTGTTTTCAACATTTTGGTTCACGAAAGCACTAAACAAGCAAACTAATCATGCTCAATTGTCTATGTTTGTTGTGTCTATGATGGTTGACCGTACAACTATTTCTATGGTAAAGTAGAATTAAATTCATCAATAGGAAAAGGCGTTGCTGACAGAATTACATTTTGTTTATTAGCAACGATATTTCTGAGAAGATTTTATCTAAGCAGTTGACAGGATTTATTTCGGATGGAGCTGCATATTTACAGAAATTTATAAAGGAGCAGCTACATACCATTCATGATAAATGTAATCCTAATATTCTAGTTAGTCATAGTTTGAATCTCCACTGTAACTTGAAGCATATGATGTAATGGATACCAAGTCTGTTTTGCTCTAAAGTTCTTCATGGACACTTTATATTCACACTTTTCTTCAAGCCCGAAAAAGCAACGCGAATTTACTGAAACTGCCATGGCATTGGAACTTGAACTTAAAAATATAGAAAAGATATTTAACATTCTTTGGGCGGCATCCTCATGCAATACCGTGACATCTGTGATGTCAAGTTACACATCACCAATCCAATATTTTACAAATCAAGAAAACGACTGTTCGCTGTCTTCATGAAACAGGGCAATATTTCGTGGATTTCTCCAGAAAATTTCATCATAGAACGGGTTTTATTTAGGGCTCTTCTGGAAACAATAAACTCACTTTCCCTGTATATGCAGTGTAGAAACTCTATAACTGCTTCTGCAGAAATAAAACTTTGCATTGATGCATTGTCTGCAATGAAAGACAAAAATAGTGTTTTATCTTCCAGCCGCACAAATCGAATATTCATCTATAAAAACATTCAAAAGTCACTTTAACTCCGAATCTTTAAACACAGCTAAAAAAATTGTTCACAAATTTCAAGCAGCAATTTATTCCAGAATTAGTGAACAACATGACCGCAAACTTTTCTAGTGCAAATTCATTTTTATATATAGCGCGATGACCACAGGGAGAAAATTAATTTATGTTTAATGGGGATTAAAAAAAAAACAGTTCATATGTAACATTTTGAAATTAATGCCTTCAATCACTGACAAATAAAGAATTTCGCCAATTCAAGCAAGTGAAAAAAGGGAATGTATTAGAAAAACATTAAGGAATTAATGCAAAGCATACAAGTAATACCAGTATCTTCCGCAGAATGTGAAAGGAGTTTTAGTGTCATAAATCACACTATTATTAAACTCCGGAATCGAATGCAAACAAAACCCCTGGTGTCTGTGATGTTTGTTATCATTAATGGGCCATATCTAAAACATTTTCATGCCGATCGGTTTACATAGAGTGGATAAGGAATGTACTTCATTCTGCAACAGTCACCCCACATAGAAAAGAGTCTTCCAGAAGTCATTACATCAAAGCACTTGTAAATTGTAAATTCAGATGTATTATTATTTAAAATACTGTATCAATTCATTTTTTTTTCTTTTCGCCTACTGCCCAGGCTTACTGGTATTATTATTATTATTATTATTATTATTATTATTATTATTATTATTATTATTATTATTATTAAAGATAATTATATTACTCTATTACACCTAACTTCCCCCCTTATTAAAAAAGTTTGATTCGAACCCTGGATGTAGTATCGGCCCTGGTGGTGTAGTGGTTACCATACTGGCCTCCTCTACCCAAGATTGCGGGTTCGAACCCGGCCAGGACCGATGGATTTACGTACATTTACGTCACGGAAAAGAACCTCAAGCCTGAATGAGAGGCCTCTGAGCAAAATTTGTCGGCCGTTTCACGCCCTGAGTTGAATGGGACGCTGATGACCTGAGATGTTAAAGAGCGTCCATAAATAAAACAATAAAAAAAAGAAGAAGAAGAACCCTGGGTGTGTGTTTACAGGTAAAGAGCCTTCTTATATTGATTCTTTTGTTTGACAAAAAATTCTTTATTCCGTTATTTCAGCCTTGACTTAAATCACAAGGAAAATAATTGTTGGGAAAATTCAAGGAAATATTAATTTATGATTATGACAAAGCAGTGTGATAATGATAAAAGATTAATAGTTAGTGATATGTGAAAAGAGCAAACTAAAGAAAACCTAAAATATGTATCTATATCACATTTCGGTCAAAATATGGTCTAAAGCTAAAGCACAGTTAAGTATGCATTTATATGTCCAACAAAGACATGTTTAAAATAATTTAAGCTTGGAAAAATATGTCAAAATAAAAATATGGCATTTCATGACAATCCTAGCCTTAATAATTTAATATTTAAATTTCGTACTACACTTAGGGGTTGGTAAAAATATGATTTACGCGGTTAAGACAACTTTTTAGGATTTTGAGGACTTTCCCCTCCAACCTGGAGAAAAAATAGCCGACTTCAGAGGTTGGGACACTTGGCAGGCACCATAGGTTGCAGAAAATGAATATGACTTTTAGAGAGATGTTAAACCTAGAATTACTAGCGTAACATTCCATATCCTCCATAGGGAACTTCTTAATCAATGAAAAATCCTCACGACAGCACCAGAAATGGAATCCTGAGAGCAGTCTCAGCCGGGTAAACACCCAAGAAGTGCATATCCAGTAGGATGAAGAATCATGGTTTTGTCCTTCCTTTATTTAGGTATAAAGATCACTACGTGGCAGGTAAGAATAAGTGAGAGTTAAAACAATTTTATTTCATTTGGCATGTATGCATGTCTCAAATATTCGTAGAGTAGGTTTCCCTATCCTGCTGGAAATTTGTTAGTTTAATATTCTTATTACGCACTTTACTCTTGTACGGCTTTTTCATAAATTTTATAAACGATGAATATAAAAAAGGATTGACAGGCTCATACCCCTTAATCTGGTTATTCTGTTTAGTAATTAGAGAGGGAGAGAACATGGCCATTTAATGAAAATTCCCGGCTATCTATGCATTATTCTTTGTAGACAAGCTAACGATTACTGATTAGAATTAAATTAATCTTTAAATTACTGACTTAAATTAAACGATATTTCCATTACTTATATACAAGCAAGTTTCTGAAAATTCGTATATTTTGTTTTTGTGCAATTATTTATGTTTGTATTTTATATTTTACTAACTCAATAATATTATGAAAAAATAATTAGTTATAACTTTATACATCTTAAAAGTCAACTATAAGATAGCAATAAATAACCTGAAAAAGTTTGCATTTAGTAATGAAATGTACGGATATTGCCACTTATAGCAGAATTTCCTGCCCTGCTCAAACTATGCTCTGTACTGAATAGTGTGCACCACATCAGTTGCACTAATGCTTGTAATATTATTATTTTTTGTCCTTGTTTTCGATATTATAGCCAAGATATACAGTACTTATAAACTTTGCTGCTGTGATTTCTTTACTATTACTTTTTTGCCTCTTGTTTATTTCCGACCGTCTCTTTAACGCGAATCTTTTGAGGCATACCAACAGTATTGCCGTTTGAAGCTTAGAACAGATGAACCTAGACAAAATCACTATTAATTGATTTTGTAATCAATTAACTGTTTTACCTTTGGAAGTTAGAATATGCATTTAAAATTAGTTCAGGAATACTGGACAATAAATAATTACACACAAGAGTAATGGGAATGACGAGTAGCCAAAGAAAGACTCTAGCTACAAATGCAAAGTGAAAATAACAAGATGACTAGCAGATCGAAAAACAGAAGTAGGAATGAGGGGAATTAAAAGATGCATTCTCAGTCCGAAATTAATAAAATGTTGCACGATTATTCTAAGGAATTTACTAGTTTTGTAAATTGCGAAGGGTAGATGACAATGGTATGCAAGTTAGCTTACTATGGCATAAGGAGTAGGTCTCAAAACTGCACTATCATTCTCATAAATGGAATGTGCTAGTTAGCTATAAAATATTTGAAATTGCTCTTTCTGACTGCAGTACAGTACCTCTGTCAACTATAAGCCGTTTGAGAATAGTGTTCTATATTCAGAAATATATTATATGATAAAGTTACCATGATACTTTAAGATTATTACAGCTGAAAGTTCTGTTTTAAGATGTCTTACATTGATGGACGTTAATTAATTTTTACCCATCATAGTGAGGTTTTTTTTTTTTTTTTTTTTTTTCCCCATGGAGTAGGTTTTAATTACGGACGCTCTTTAATACCTCAGATCATTAGCGTCCATTTCAACTCAGGGCGTGAAATAGCTGATCAATTTTGCTCAGAGGCCTCTTCTTTCAGGCTTGAGGTTTACTTTTCGTGCCGTAAATGTACGACACGGGACCCACGGCTTCCCAAGGAAGCCATACTTAAGATTTTTACGCCCGAAAAAGTCCATCGATTCTGGCCGGAATTGAACCCGCGATCTTCAGTTACGGGACAAGTATGGTTACCAACAGGACCGACTCTTATGGAGTGACAATATCAAGATCAAGTCTGAAGAAGTGCAAACTTTTTCTCTAGAAACAGAGAAATTCATAGAACATTTCATAGTAAAATGTATTTATTCATTAATTTCCTTAGATGCTTGTTTCCAGTTTTCTAACAAGACTGCTGTTGAAAAGTATCGTAAGGGGAATAATCACTGATTTAACAATGCTCGCAACGTTTCATGAAAGCGTAAACATTCAAACAATAACTACTAGCGTAATGTTTTAGCAGGATGACACTTCACTTACATCTTCACATTTTTTCCCCATTTTCTGAATAAAACAAACTATGACATTTTCTATGCAGTAGTATAAGTAAAATTAACAATTAAAAATGTCTATTTAATTCAGAATTTCAAATCTTTTACTAAATCTTTCGTTTAGAACAAAGAAACAACGAAGGGTTTTTGCACATTTGTATTATTAATAGCAAAAAATGAATGAAATAAAATAAATATTATTTACACAAACACGAAAATACAGATTTAATTAACGTATCTTGAAAAAGCCAAAACAGAAGTAAGAGCATTTGTACAAAATCACATGACACTTTTAAAACTTCTGGCACTTCTGCTATAACATTTCTTAATCTTGTGATTCAGAAAATAAAATACTTAAAGCAAGATGTTTTCAGGGACTAACTGGGTTCCTATCGATAATTGGAGTTCATACATCCGTGACTAATTATCTATGTAGGTATGTTTATTAAAATTAATATGTTTTATGAGAATTATACATCTTTTTTCCAATTAAAGAATGTTAATGAGACACATGGGTTACTGGGAAAGTCGAAGAAACAGATAGTTTGTTTCTGGATAGGTTAATAATATTAATATAGCTACCCAAGTTCTTCAGTACATAAACGGTGTGTAATGTTTCTCCTGCTTGTAACAAAAGAACAGCAAACAGCTTGTCCTGCGGGACATGGGTCGTTATTGCACGCTGATGGCGGACCTATATTTTAGCGCCATTTCTCGTGGTGTGCACCTCTTCCTCTTGACTGCGTCGCCCCCTTCCCCTCAGCAGCAAACAGGAACCAACCCACATTGTGTGTGTGGCCTGCAGATAACGTGTCGCTGTAATCGACAACAACAACAGCCGCCATGATGTTGTTAGGGAGGGATGCACGTAAGTAATAGACTTTCCAACTCTGCATTGGCCGGCAAGGAAAAGCACATGCCACACAGTGCATGAAGTGCGTTGCTCTTGAAAATGGAAATCATCCTACACCAAACTGACTATTAAAGCAGTTGTGGTTAAGGCTCTAAAAGAAAAAGAAAAACTCTATGTAAACTGGAAACTTTTAATCAAATGTTATGTATTTGTAGTGCACATCTACAGCATTCATAAGGGAGTTATTATTTTATAAGTGCCGGTTTCTATCATACTAACGTATAAACAAGTAATTAATAATAATGTAGAATATAATCTGAATCTCGAGGTTGTTGAATTAGGAAATTAGCACGTTTAAAGGTTACGGACTTAATTTGTGATACTAATGAGTATAACCATGAATGCCTTTTTCTCAGAATCCACTTCACCCACTTTACTGAAATGCTTAATATTCTATATTATGTTTTCATCAATTTAATGTAAAACATGTTATACGAGTCAGTACTGATGATGTCGTGCACTCATTCCGCAACGCAATCGGAGTTTCAATACACTTAGTAGCAACAAACCGACCATGAGTACGCAATTCGCGGTAAAACTGGATTGATTGCTTATTTGCTCTGTCGTGTTTATCGTCCAATTATTTCTATCCAATTTCTGTAAGGATAGGTACATCTTAGACTTTCTATTTTGTATTCCTATATTGGGGAGTATGCTGAAATTGAGATATACGCTAGAACAAAGAATATTTATTAATGCTTGTTATACTTATGAGCAAAAGAAATGCACAAGTACTGTAGGAGAAAATGTAATGCTAAATTTAGAGGAGCAACATCTCCAACGGGGTAATTTTCACATTGATGAACAAAGCTCGAACCCGAGATGTTTTCATTGATAATAAACCGAGACAAAAAAAACAGGGTTTTAATAGAAGAAGGACTTGATTACAGTCCTTTTGATTGCAAACTTCTGCTCGAAAGTCTATAATATGATTAGCCCAGCAAGTTGGAGTATCTGTCGGCAATGCGTTTAAAAAAAAAAAAAAAAAAAAAAAAAAACACTTGATTGCTGCATCTTCAACCATATTACATTACTGCTGTACCCAAAATAAAATCCGTGGAGGCATTGAAACGAAATATTCGTGAAGCGCTTACAATATTCGGGAGGATGAATTGCGGCGAGTGTATCGAAATCTTTTCAAAGGGATTCACACATTTCTCAGAACGGAGGGCAGGCATTTTGAGCATCTATTATGATGGTGAATACAATATTAGTTACCATTTTCTGTTAATAAATAACGAAAAAAAAATTGCCTGCTCTAATTTTCAACTGCGTGACATGATTTACCTGAGCAGTAGGTGATGCTGTTACGCTGTAACTTACCGTCGGCAAAATCAGTTTTCGATTGCGTTGCGGAATGAGGAACCTTTATATATTTTCAAAATTCAATTTAATGTATAATTTTAAATATATTGGAGAAAAAAAATTAAAGGAAAACGAAGTTATTCAAAAATCTTCGTTAAACGTTCCTTCCAAGTATGCTGTAAAGGTTAATTCCAGGCTAAGAAAGAGATATGTGGAAAATTAGGTAACCAAATGTTATGTTAGTGTTAGTGTCTTTAATTGTTCGTCCTCACTGCTCAGTGCTTACTGTAAATACTATATTTGTATTTTAAACTTATTTTTTCATCGGTATACATGGCATATTAATGAGTATTTAATGTAAAACGTAAATAGATAGTTTATAGAGAGTGACTGATGTATGGCATAGGTATATGACACACACACCCATAATAAACCAAAATGAAGTTTCGAGATTTTTGAGCAACAGCGTTACTGACCACTAGAGAGGATTATTGGAAAAAGCTTCCGAAAAATGTTGAATTACAAATGTGCATGAATAAAGCATAAAAATAAAAATATTTCTGGGGTGAAGTGATTGGAAAGATGAGCAAAACTTGTAAAACTTAGATTAGGATCGATAATGCACAATAATTTCAAATAAAGTTTACATATCCTGTTTAATATCCTATATTACACACATAAGCTATATTGTTTTTCTAGAATTTTCTTATTCACTGAACTGGAAAATGTATACAAGCCAATCATTTCCTGCAATACTCTGGTTCATGAAATTGTTTAATTAAATGCAATCATACTTGCTGTGTCACTGCCTATAGTTCTGAGTTTCAGTGCATTTTCTCAGAGGCTGAAATAGGGCATTTCTCTATGTGATAACTAACATGATATTAATACACCAGGATATGAGGTAATTGTGATGATTTGCTGCTAGAAAAAGAAGAAAAAAGGAATAAACATATGTAAAAAAATAAATAAATTGTCAATTTTTTATTATTATGTAAAAATAGAAGGCCTGAAAATGCTTTTGAAGTAATGTTTTAAGACTAAGTTCTCTGTCAATAAAAATTAAAAAGTAAGCATTTATGTAAATAAAATTTACATAAAGATAAATATACAAATCGTGATCTAGGGTCAAATATTAAGCTAATGTCACATTTTAGTTTTTATTGCTTTTAATGAGGGCAATAGAGGCATATCTAAGGGGGGGGGGGGCAGGTGGGCTTTGGCCACTCAAAAATTTGCGACAGTTACATAAATAATATTTAAAATATTTTTTTTTATTTTACTAATGGTTTTTGCATAGTATTACATTTAAGCTTGAAGGTTACAATTGTGTTTTAAGAGTGTCTATGACATCGTCTTTGTTGAGAGATGGTCAACACTTTCAATGTGCCAAACATGCTCCTGGAGGACAGAAATATATATTAATATAAGAATAGAAAACACAGAGTTCTGGGCGTTTTATCTTATTATATACCAGTAGATCGTGGATAACTAAGAGGAAAATGATGGCCATATTCATGGGCCTAAATTAATTGCTTAGAGTAAGTTAAAATGTTCTATTAAAATGTTAAAGTCTATAGTACATAAAACAGACATTAATTAAATATTTAATAATATTACCCTAAAATTAGATAGAGAATTGGTCAAAAGAATAATTTTAAAGTTATTGGTAATTGTGAAGAAAGGTCTGGAAAATCCTCTAGATAAATTAGAATTGAGACAGAAAAAGTGAAAAAGGTTAAGAGAGAAAGAATTAGTATAGAGAGTGAAGTGTATCGTTATAAAAGCTTTTTAAGCTGTGCTTGAGCTAAGAAATTCATTGATCATCGTTGACAGCGTGAAGAATTGCCCCACAACTGTGAGCTGTAAGTAAAAATGCTCTGCAATAAGTTTGTGCAGTATATAAGGCGATCGACAGAGAGATCGTTCCAATACTAAAGTCACGAGCAGACATATGCCCACATGTGTACATAATAAAGAATTTTAATTTGTACACATAATATATGCGGTGTTTTGGCTTATGACATAAATCTGTCTGAACATAAATACTTTTCGGAAGAATTTTTTTCATCCACTAAGTAAAATTAATCAATAGCTGCTCCTCCAGCAAACATCGAAGACTGCCAATACGACCTTTTTTCTTTATCGTTTAAGGTCATTTAAGTCCCGTCAAGGTGTTTCAAAACGATAAATGAATATGACACAAATTAATCCGATATTCTTAACGTCTTAAGTTATCTGGTACGTACATTTTTAAGGTAAGAAAATCTGGGGGGAAAAAGTATCCTTGTCCTAGTAAGTATTAGTTCAAATAAATATTTAACCTATTTGTTATGTTAAAAAATAAATCACATATACTCATTTAGAACATGTAGTTATAAAATTGACTCAAAAAGAAGTCCTTGTGTTGCACATTTTGCAGTATTTCTTTCTTAATTAGTTAATGCATGAATGAATTAACCAATCCAAAGCTATCAGATTTAGAGCAAAGTTCTCCCAAATGAAAAAATTTAGATTTCTACTAGAATAGGGATCGCGTTTTACCTCCATAAATAAGAACTACTGCGTACCCTTAACCACTTCATATAATACATATAGGTTGACCACTTGATCTTGACACTTGATAATACACATCTAGATGAACAGTAACCAAAATATATCTGATAAGTACAATTCAGTAAAGTGACAATAGATAATTAGGTAAAAAAAAATGCAGTGCAGTGAAAGGGAGTTGTTGGATTGAATTGGTAGGAACGGGGGAGAGTATTTCGATACTTAGGCTTACTCAAAAACTGACCATTTGTGCTTAAGCCCTCAATGAGAGCACCTCCGGAAAGAAGGGATGGACATAGATGAGGTCCCTAACATATTTCCAGATAGAGAACCCAGACACCGATGACCCGCCTTAAGCATTTCGAATCCCTCGAAAAACCGCTTCCATATCAGCCGCCGGGACAGAAATTTTTCCAGGCGCAAGCCACCGTCACACCACACACAGCATCAGTCAACCTCCACTGATATTTTCTACTCTGTAACCTAACCAACGGAATGAAATGGGATGAAATGAGAGAGCGGAAAATTCGTGAAAAGGAAATATCCATTCCAGCATTCTTCTAAACAACCAAGGTTAGATGATCAGCTCCAATGAAGTTTTTGGTCAATAATATTCCTTAAATAGCTTTAGACGTCTTATTATGTCTAAATTTTCCGAAACCTGTTTCGTTTCGTGAGGCTAAAAATTGTCGTGTTCTTCGTTTAAATAACTTTCATAAATATAGAACGATTGCCTTACCCACTTGATTTTCTCGTTTTATTTTTTGTCATTACTGAGTGCAGTTGTGAGAAAAGACAGAAAATGTTTGATCGTGATATCGACGGTCAAAACTTAAAATAAAACGCGTGATTATGAAAATAGTTGAGACTGTATATTGTGTCTTTTATTATTATTGAAACTGAACTTGATAAATGTAATTTGCAATGTGGACGGATAACTATATAAGGGGGAAAGGAGACAGAAGCTAAAGTTGTTTCTAAAGTAGTATGATTTATAAGTATGTACATGCGTATTGTTTGACTAACTTCTCAATATATGCAAATATGCAAAATAAATTTGGTATATTTGCTTCCTCATCCTCTTTACAATAAAATTGCAGTTTATTCGGCTATATATACCTCAATAAAAATGAATTTGTAAGCATACCGACTTTCTGCTTATTCAGTATTTGTGGTGCGAAGAATGGAGCATAAATATCACAACAAACTTCACTAAAGTAATGCAAAAGGAGAAAATACAGTCAAATAAAAGGGGGAAAAGTTCATTAAAACATAACAGTGAGAAATAACAATATAAAAAAGTACATTTCATGAAGAGAAGGTCGAAAGTAAGAAGAAAGTGGAAAGAAAGCAATAACACATATACGAAATAAGCTAGATATTGCAAAATAACAAGTATTTGTTCCAGACATTTAAATAGAAAAGATAATCGATCGATCTGCGTCGCTTCTGGGTCGCCCAGGTATATACGAGGGGAAGAAAGGAAAATAAAGACCCTATGGACTTAAGCAAATTATGTTATTTCTTACGCCACTGTTGCTGCAGCAATGCGGCTCACAACGTCAGGAATACGAAACAACAACGATAACAATCTCTGGCTCTTGGATTCCGAGGTAACCTCTCGCAGTACACAATCACATGTTTTCCTGCAAGACTAATCAGAACGAACAAGACCGTATCTCTGTCTACCTAGGTATGCTATGCCGCCACACGAAACTTGTTTATGACAGACTTCTTTATTTGGTTCAAAATGAGATAGTTTGAGAGCTTATAGAAATTGTACACCAGGGCCTTCAACATTCTATCGTTCACTGAATGTAACAGTCTCAATATAATATTTATTTTTAGTTAGTATTCTTTCAAGAAAGAAAAAATCAGCATATTTGTCACGTACACAACTAACAGACCCTCTGGAACCGAGCAACTACGGAGTGAACAATCCTTCATGCAACCGGTTTTCACGGCGTGAGGCCGGCCGGTGAGGTTCACTTGATACACTTTCACTCAATACACTGCATTGCGTCGCCTAGCAAAAAAGTGCTACTTTCGCAAGATTTTAACTCACACTGAAGCCTCGCGGAGGGGAAATATACGACAGAGCGCTGCTGGCGCGTCCCGCGGTTGCGCCAAGCATTGCTCACCTGTATATGCAAAGCGACATATAAACGTTTTTTATTTATTTGTTGTAATTGGTATTCAGCGTCCTATATCTCTTAGATACAGTTTACATATTCATTTAAGATATAACTTTTATTAATTTTAAAACATTTTGTACGGATAATTGTTTGCGATCGATGATAAAGTTATAATATGATAAGCTCATAGGTTCATAGTAGAGCTTACCGCCACGGGTGGCCGAGGTCGTTAAGGCGCGGACTTGTGAGCGGGAGGTCTGGGGTTCGAATCCCGCCAGGACCGTCCTCTCTGACTGAGGTTTTTTCCAGGTTTTCCTCGTTCCTCATAAATGGCAAATGCCGGGGAGGTACCCTAAACTTAGGCCTGAAACGTTTCCTTCCTTAAATAATAATAATAATAATAATAATAATAATAATAATCCTTTTCGAATATATCATTTCATCTCATCTCGTGTATCATCATTATCCATCACCTGTGGTGCCTCAGTAGTAAAAATGGGCGTTAAACACCAATCAAAAAAATAGTAGAGCTTCACTTGAACCTACGAAGCGAATCTAACTTGCATACTGTGAGCAATACTTGGTGACTGCAATGTGCTCTTGTGCAAAATAGCGCCAAAATATAACCATTTCCGGAATGATAAATTATTGCTCTTTTCGATGCAAAATGCTCTTATTCCGAGATTATCAAGCAAAATAAGAGCCGTGATTTCACCATCTCCAATAAAAGCATCTCAAAAGGTAAGAATAGAACAGTTTATTTACGGATGCTCTTTAACATCTCAGGTCATAAGCGTATCATTCAATTAAGGGCGTGAAACGGCCAACAAATATTTCTCCCAGGACTCTTCTTTCACACGTGATAAATAGGACTTATTACAACGGGCAAAAAAAAAAACAGGCAAATCCACGCCATCCACCAGCCATACCTCCAAGATAATTCAGAAAGTAAATGGCCTGAATCTAGCAACACAGTCATTTCAATGAAATGGAGGATCTCAGTTACAACTGTGAACACCATTATCAACTTAAAAAGTAGTGGACTACGTCAGGATAACACTTCAAACCGCCAATTTTAGGAGGATTTGGAGAGAGAAACAAGAATAAATTTCATGGTAAATCAGCTGATACATCGCCAATGGATGTCCGTACATTTAGGTTATGGAAAAGGGCCCTCAGAAGCAGAAGTTCGAGAGCTGTGGATGATCTATATCGCTTAACAGGAGTGGAATAAAATGACTTTTACTGTTCTTGTTGCAGTGCAGAGTAGATGGCGCTCATGCCACTACATAAAACACTACCATTGATGGAGGCATGGTTTTCTCATAAGTTATATACTCTTTTTGAAGCGAGAATTAGCAATGAGATGAATAGAAAATCCTGTTAGGTAGCAGAAACTCACAACTAGTCTACTTCCAACACGCCACACAACGCACTCATGCACAGAGTGGGCGCTCAGGATTTCAGGTGGGAAAAAACAAACAAACAAATCATGCCCTTATTCTAGTTAGCTCCTGCTTAGGAATTTCTCGAGTTTACTCAGAAAGTGATTCAGTGACAATAATAGCATCAGCAACGTAATATTTATGATGGTGGTTAATCGGAAAATAAAACTGTATAAAATGCGCAGGAAATAACTTGATTATACAGGTTTGACTAGGAGCATATTGAATAGCTGATGGAAAATTTCTTTGGGCTGTCCGAAGAAATAAACAAGAGAAAAATTAATTTTTTGTTATGTTGTATTGTGAGTGAGAAATTTAAGAGGATATCGTAAGTCGAAATGCTGTGTCGAAAATCTTCTCGCTAGCTTTTATACTGGATTAAATTTTCACCGAATACTGTTGAAATGCACAAAACACATACTAAGTCTCAAACGTTTTGTTTTCTTAATAACACTGATACTGATATACATATTTAAAAAACGCATTCATGAGAATGGGTACATTAACATAAAAAGCAAGCCTCTTGCAATGGACATGAGTTTATCCATGCAGGCATCTCATGGCTTTCAAAAGTTGGAAAATCTGCGAGGTTTGCCATGTTATGACTGAATTTCAGGCAAACACACTCTTGCTTGGGGAGGTAGGCTATGCAATTTCTCCATGGCTTACGACTCGTCAAAAGCGAATCTCCTGAAAGAGCTCATAATTGAGAGATGCTTTGGCCAGTTTAAGCAACACGTTTTCTATTTTGCAAAAGAATATTAGGTTACCAACAAATACAGATTATACAAAATGTAATATTGGTATATTCTAACAATTTTATACATATTCAAACGTGCCACATTTCCTTAATTTACTAATGAAATGTGTAGTCTTTTTCGGCCGGATAGATGGGTTAATTCCGTCGTTCATGAGATCCACAAGCTGCTTACTCCATCCTTTTAAATATATGACTTTGTTTCCAGTATCCCTTTAAATTAAGTTTAAACTTCAAACTTGTTTTCAAATTTTGTAATTCGTTATAAATGTTTTGAACAGAAAATTTTATAGTGAATTTAATCTCTAGCTCAGCTATAAATGCGTTTATTGCATTTGTTTTATTTTGTTTGGTATCTAGTGACTGCGATTTGCTAAATAAGATTGCATACTACTTTAAAACAGAAATAAAAACAACTTGGAATTCGACATTGTCTTCCTCCTTAGTAGTATCTAAAACAATAGTGGCAAATGCATTTTTTCGTCCTATTAACAATGCACTACCATGTATGAAACAGCGCTGATATCAGTTACGACTTTAGGGTCATTATGAGTTTCAGAAGCGCACACACTCAACATTTTTACTTAACGTGAAATGTGGAGTGGAATCTTATCTGCTGTGACACTCAGGCACTCAGCAAGCGCCCACTCATAAGCTTCCATCCAATACATCCAGGTGGCGGACTTATGAAGAATGAATTAACAGGCAGTAGCTTCCTACGCAAAGAATAACTACAAAGCGAATACCGCCACGGGTGGCCGAGGTCGTTAAGGCGCGGACTCATGAGCGGGATGTCTGTAGTTCGAATTCCGTCAGGGCCGTCTTCCTTTCACTAACGTTTTTTTTTCAGGTTTTTCTCAGTCCTCATAAGGAGCAAATGCCGGAGAGGTACCTTACACTTGAGCCTGGAACGTTTCCTTCCTTAAAAAAAATCCTTTCCTGATTTATCATTTCATGTGTCATCAGTAATAAAAACATGCGTTAAACACCATTAAAAAAACTACACAGAGGTAGATGATCATTGATCCACATATTGCGATTAAAGGTCCATCAGGCAGGATCTGCGCAAACTAGGCGAATTCCTCACCTAGTAGAGTAACTTTAAAAAAGATTATAAAATACACATTATGGCCTTATTAATTAATGTAATTAAATAAGTTACGGCATTACTGTGTAATATTAGGGAAACAAAAGTAGAACTCTTGCAATCAAAAGTACCACAAAAGAAAAACCACTTTTTTAAAGTTATTATTATTATTATTATTATTATTATTATTATTATTATTATTATTATTATTATTGTTGTTGTTGTTGTTGTTGTTGTAGCTGTAGTAGCTGTTGTTATTGTTATTGAGATTAAGCCACAAAAATAAATACTATATTATTAAGTGAAATATTTTACCACCAATAGACAAAACAATAATGTGTGGGTATTTTTAAAACATTTTTTATTGTAACGATTTAAACCACTGCTTATGAACTGAGCCCTTAACATCATCTTTATTTTCACTAAAATAGAGAAAAATAACAGAAAGCTTCCAGTTATATTGTATATTTAGGAAGATGGTGCTCATAAGTTTCATAAAACAAAAACGTGTTACTATTTAAAAACAATTACAATGCACTAATCAAATATACACAATCAGCAATGAAATATCGAAAGTCTCGTCGTATTTCATTAACTTTGAAATGCATTTTAAATGTTATTCGTCCTTACATACAAATAAAATTCTCAAAAAATATCAGATTAACATTTCACAATTGCTATCTTCATGACGATGCTTTTACTTAAAATAAAAATATATGCATTATTATAAATACAGTTTATATGCTGAATTAATTTGTCCTTTTATTTTAAAACAATATAGAGAAAATTAAACTAAAGACAGCTTTTTAAATTTCAAACTTACTCCTAATGGTTCAATTTTCTTAATTTTCAGAAACTATTTTTCTTATTCTATTTAAATAATATACACGGAGTTTCGTTGCGAAAATACAAATATAAATGCCACTAGAGCGATTTTTAAACTATGGGTTTTCCCCTCCTCCTAATAGCCCGATTTCACTGATTTTCAGAAACTATTTTTCTTGATTTATTTCAATGGCATATACCTAGTTTTATTTATAAAAAAATGAAATTGCGGTCTCTAGAGTCATTTTTAAATTTTGCTTTAACTCCCATTCCTAATACCCACTCCGATTGCCCTGATTTTAAATAACTATACAAAATCTCTGAGAAAAAACAAAAATTGCGGTTGCTAGAGCGATTTTTAATTTTTTAATTTTCGCTTTCGCCTCCACCCCCAATGATCCAATTTTGCTGGTTAACGAACTCAACGAATCGCTTGATAATTTAATTGATTGTTATATGTTGAGTTTGTTGAGAAAAAACAAAAATTGCAAATTTACACATAAAAAAAAACACACACACACATTGCAATTTGTCATTTTCGGTGCTTAGTGAGTAGGATGCATGGAGATTTAAAGAAATTTTTCATAAATCCTTTTATGAGAATTGGAGAAAGAAAAAAATCTAGTTGATATTAGTCTTTGCATTTGTATACCCCAGGAAATGATACAGTAATAAAGCTATGAGTGTGCCATAACGGAAGGTAGATTAGGCAGTATGGGGAGCAGAGCCGCTTCTCCGCATCGCGAAACTAAAAAACGGTAGCATCATCCGTTTAGCGAGCTCGGAACAAATATAAACATTAATATCTTCCTGGATCAGTGAGCACCTCCACAACAAACGGTTCGGAAAATGTCTGCAGTAAAATTAATCAGAAACTTATTTCATCTCCTAAAAAGGCATGCAGCTCTATATTAAATGTGTCTAGGGTTTCCTCCGCATTGGGAGCGAGAAAGCTTGAGCGTTAGATTTTTTAGGATAATTACAAATTATGGTTAAGTATTGAGACTGAAGAATAGATACCGCACTTTGGCCTGCTCTTGGCAGTGGCGGTTTTACCTTAACATCACAAATTGCAAATGAAAAATACTTTATTAACGTTTTATTTATAAGCGTCCCCTTTCGTTAATCATTTCTTTCTTAAGTCTGATGAGAACTGGCAACACAGGCATGGTTACAAGTCTTTTGCGTACATCCACGCGTTCTCTACTTGCCTTCAGAGCTCAGGCACGACATTATGAACTTAACACTCACAATGAGTTTGTGACCACATATCTCCAAAAAGTACAAATCAGAAGCAATCATCTTACTATTAGCTTATACATTCAGGAAAATGATTTACCCCTGCCACTCTGGTAATAAAAACATGTCATTAAGAGAAGGTTATGTCAATATACCGTTGCCAGCGCGCTTCTCAGTTTCTGATTTCTTTGTGAAGTGACTGATATGCGAAATATCAATAATTGTACTAACTTGTATCGTGGGGTGAGGTTTTATTGTAAGTCTGTGTGTGCGCCAATACAAAATGACCCGTAGCTTCGTTTAAATTGTCGCGTGAAACAATAATAAACATGTGGGAATAAAGTTGTGTAATTCGCTCAAATGAAAAACAGTTTTCTCTGCAGAAAAGTATAGGTAAATATTCTGTGACTCCCTGTATAGATCTTATAAACCACACAAACATAGTTTTAAGAACATAGCATTTAATTTTAACAGAACTGCGTGGTATTTTACGAAAAGATGTAGATTTTACGCACGTGAATTAGCATTTGGAGTCCGTTATGTGGGATAGAGAAAGCTTTTCAATTAGAGACATCGAACATCCTGCGCCTGCGCACAACGTTCTCTTGTAGCAGGTATCTTTTCTAAGAAAACATTCTATATGTGTTTGAGTGAGAAATGTAAGCACGTGGTAATAATTGATGGTGAAAGAATCTGATTGTCATATTTAGTTTATATAATTAGCTACTGACGCATCCAAGTAGTTCTCTATGCAGTTCAGTTTACATGATGCCCGAAAACTGAATAGACATAGCAGGTAGTAGAGAAGCCGTCTCCGGCTGTGTGACGTGGGCTGGATACAGAGAAGTGCTTTAGGTCTGCACTTTATCCTTCTATTGTTTTTTTAATAGTGTTTAACGCCCGTTTTAACTACTGAGGCATTACATGCGCTGGGCACTGATGATAGGTGAGATGAAATGATAAATTGTAAAAGGATTTTTTTTAAAGGAAGGAAGCGTTCCACACTTAAGTTTAGGGTATCTCCCCACAATTTTTCATTGATGAGAACTGAGAAAAACTTGGGAAAACCTCATTCAGGGAGGAGGGTCTTGGAGGGAATCGAATCCTAGATCTCCCGCTCACAAGTATGCGCCTTAACGACTTCGGACACCCATGGAGGTTCCCTCTACTGTGGAAAAACCCTTATTAATCTACTTTATTTCATTGATACTTAATAATACCTTAATTAAAAAAAATCTTTAATCCTAAATAGAAAAACAAAAAATTCAATGATAATGGCAAAAATCTTTTCCAAGCTAAATACATTAATTTATCATAACGATAGCGAGGTAAAGTACCCCGATGTGCCGATTACAGGAATAATATAAAACAATCAGGTGGCGTCATTATCTCAGAAGTTTACAACTTGATGTTTATGAAGCTCATGCACAATGCCTCAGAATTAATTATAAAAACTCTGCTCCACTTATTTAGGCTCTTGGTCTCCTACTTTCTCCCGAATAGTCACATACGGATTAAACATACATATTAATGAAATAATATATTTAATTATACATTATTTATCCTTCAGATAATTATAATTAAACAATACATCATATGTTTGACATAAAACAGAATATTCGGTTAACCGTTTATTGTTGTTGTTGTTATTATTATTATTATTATTATTATTGTTGTTGTTGTTGTTGTTATTGTTGTCGTCGTCGTCGACAACACTTCCTCAGTAAGCAGCCGTGCTCAGACAGCCCGTAACTCAGATAACTTCACTGTATATTAGTGTTCTCTATTATCTTTAAACGAACTAATTTTATCTATTGCATTTGTTGTCATCAGTTAATGTTTATGAGATTGTTATAAAGGAATTTCACCTGTTGTTTTGTTGCCTACAGATTGCATGAAATCTGAAAGACAAGGATAACTGAATTGTTGGTGAAAAGGCGTTAGTATGCACCCGTACTTTCTACGCAGGTAAGTTTTTGTCCTCATTCATTTCAGAACTGCTTCGTGTAACCTCTGTAATGAAAAGTACAAACATTGTTTTAGAAAAGAAAGTACCTATTTTTAAATTTCCATATGCACTTTTTATGTATATTTACAGTATGTTTCGTTCAAGAATTTGTGAAACTTGAAAAGAAAAAAAAAATGGATAGAAGGAGTAATGTATTCCAGAGCGAGTAATTTAAAAATGTATAGCAAGATTTTTCCTTTGTTGAGGAAATGATTTATATAATTAGGCAATTGCTGCTCTTCTAGGAAGTTGCTGGTTTACGGTACTCGAAAAAAATGTTTAATTTCATATCATGCGTTTTATGCGTAAAAGAAAAAAACATCAGCAATGTCTGTAAAGAACGTCTTATCTTGCGCCTGATGTCTGCATTTGCAGTTATTATCTGTAGCTTGGTCTAGGGGACAATATCTCAGGTAATTTGTGGTTGCCCATAGTTATTATATGCATGCACCACCTGGGCCCTGTTCCACTCAAGTATGGACTAATATATTACAAGTGTATAGACTTGTAACTTGTAGTATTAGTAAAATTCTGTTCCATAAAGTTTTCTGCTATCCTTGTAATTTATAATGTCATACTTACAAATGTACAAGTTATTTTTCGTTGTTTTGTTCGACAGAAGTATTAGTATTAGTCAGGTATGATAATTTGCACAAATTTCTCTACAAGTATAGGAATGTTGGTATTTTCAAATACTAGCACAAAATGTATTATCTATTTAATTATTTTGGGAGTCAGTTAACCCAAATGTGCTAAGTATTAGCGAAAGTGATGATAACGACAAGTATGAATGTATATAAATATTTGTGTACAAGTCACATGTGCTAAGTATTAGCGAAAGTGATGATAACGGCAAGTATGAATGTATATAAATATTTGTGTACAAGCCAAATGTGCTAAGTATTAGCGAAAGTGATGATAACGACAAGTATGAATGTATATAAATATTTGTGTACAAGTATAAAGTTAGGTTAAGTACAATTAAAGCGTGGCTTATAACTGATATTGGCTTTTCCTCTTTCAAATGCATATTTCAGATCAGCACCTTAATATATTTGCAAGTGTTGCTACATGCCATGAAAATAATTTATTTTCATTCTTCTTTCTCTTTTAAAATAATCTCTTTTGACTCATTTTTCTTTCTTATAATGGGAACGTGATTGTCAAGCAATATAAACAAACAAATAAATATAAATAATGAAATGAACCAATGAAATAAATTACTGAGAACAATTGGGAACCTCGATTCTTCTGCCATCTCTCGACGAATGAAATTTATGCTTCTAAATATAACCTTATGGACCTCGTCTCAAAGTAGATTATTGCGCTTGAATATCGGTAAATGTATAATAAAGTATTTAAATTAATATATTGGAGAAGAAATATAGCACTCATTTAGCTGTAATGACAATGATCCGCTCTGTAAGGTTAAAAATTCCTAAGGAGTGGACATAACCTAATTCAAGGTAAGCAAACAGCTGTTCCTCATCTTGCTCTTATATGACGTCATTTGTAAATATTCACTAATACTTTACCAGTTATAGTTTCTTTCTTGGAGCAAAAACGTACAAGACCATACTTTACAAGGACTTGTACTAATATACTTGTATGTATTGTGGCATAGGACCCTCAAGTGTCGCCTCTCGTTACGTGCGTTCCCAGGACTGCCTACAGTTTTATACAACTAGTTAAAATTGAATTTTAAAAGGTTATTATATGTATATATATAAAATGAAATAGTGTATTAATATATAAAATATGAGAATACTTGCAATGGAGTAGCAATGCTCTCATCCAGTCACTGTCCAGCAGAGATAATCGTTTGTTAGTGATAAGCTGTTGCTGAATAACAGGCTAGTGAAGTTTCGTGTGTATTTGTGAAATAATTTCTATATTTCGTTTTGCGTTAACTGAATGAAAAGAAAAGTACACTCTAAACCATTTTATTTGCGACCGTTGGAAAAGAAAATTGAAATTAAAAAACCTGGTTGACCAATTTCAATACTAATTTGAGCCAAACTGTGAAGTATATAATGCTTTCTGTAGACAGACTCTATCCTGCAGTTTCTAAACTTTAATCATAGGATCGTGAATAAGTTTGTTGCATGAAAACTAAAAGAATAACCTTTTAAATAGGTGTACTACGTTACTGCAATATTCTTATTAAACCCTCTCTCTCTTTATCTTTCTGTTGTTTATGTTCAGCAAGCATGCATGAGTTAGTTTTAATTATTACGGTTCTAGAAGATTACAACTCATATTCAGCAGTAGCACTTTTTAAATTGTGCAGCCGCGAGCAATACTTGCAACAACTCACCCACTAGTAGTAAAAAGAACGAGAGACCAAAGTGCAGGCAGTAGCTAATACTGATATTATCTCCTTAAGCATTTAATACTGCCAAAGAAATCGTATGAAACGCAGACAGTGAATCAAAGACCTGTTGTGGTTTCGAGCGAAAACTCTCGGCGAGCTTATTTACAAGCGATGAGGCACCTTGAATGAGTGGCCGGATCGAATTTAAGCCTTCATGATGGTTACAGAATGTTTGTTTGTCTGTGCCCAAAGGAGCGTAGCTAATGCATGGCTAGGGATTACAGATCAGATATATATAAAAAAAAAACCCTAACGTGATACTTTCCATCTGCGTGATGAGTTCTGTCTCGGGGGGGCACAGCCGCAAGTGAGATTGTCAGCCGCACAAAAGTGCAATCTGCGCATGCGTGGCTAACGTTGTCATCACTTGTGCACCGTGACAGCCTTATCTCCGGATAGATCGACCACAGCTCTCCACCCTTCCCGTCATCAACCCATAACGTTCCGGACACCCCAGTCGTGTTTAGAGAGGTCTCTCAGAAATATTAGGGCAACAGCGGAGTATACTTCATGGGTATCAAGAACAAAGCGCAAACAAATTGCATTTCTAATCTCTTGCAGTGACTTATAAGATGCATTTCTCTTTATGTCTCAATAATCCTTTAAATTTCTAAATTTATTTAATTTATTTATGGACGTTCCTTGACGTCTCTGATTATTAGCTTCGCATTCAATTCTGGGCGTGGAAAGACCGATAAATTTTGCTCAGAGACCTGTTCTTTCAGGTTTGAGGTTCTTTTTCTTGCCGTAAATATACGACACGAGATCAACAGCTTTACTTCCCTTCCGAAGAAAGCCATACTTAGGATTTTTATGCCCTAAAATTCATCACTCATAGAAACCGCGACCTTGAGTCTACGATTAATCTTCTAAGCTCTTATCAAAATAATGTAAATAAATTAATTTATGCTGAACTCTTGGTCAAGTTGCAAATTATTTTTATCTTTTATGTTTATTCTTTTTAATGAAAGAAATAAAGAAAATCTGTAATCCCAAACTGTTTCAGGCAACAAGAACAACCGATTGTTTTATTTTTAGGTTTTGCATAATGTAAAAGAAAATTTTACCAATTTAATGTGTTAAAGTTAATGTTTCAAAATATTTTGTTCAAAGCCTATATATGTTCCTCTTTTGTATGTGTAAATTTCAGAACAATTGGTTCATTTTTATGCATTACAATATGGAGGTCATTGTTTCAAAGTCATTGCAAATGCATATGACTTTATCTTTTCTTTAGTTTTTATATATTTTAATGCACTTTTCTTTAAAGTTATATGTGGTAGAAAACTTAAAACTTCAGGAACTCCATAATAGTGCCTAAATTTTTCAGTTCTTCACGTATGTTATTGATGCACTTAATAGAATTAAAAACATGGGTAACTTTATATTTAAATGTTTAAATATTAAATGAGTGATGTTATTCTGTAAATATATTTGAATACATTTGTGCAAATTAGTATTGCTTTGATTTAAACTTCCTTTTTCTTTTTATTATTCTTTATGTTGCAATAACATTTATACCTCCGTCACTTAACTCTATAGAAAATGAGCAAATGTGAGTTACTACGTCAAGAGATTTATCCGGGAATGTGCAGATTTGCCTGAAATTATCTTCCTTAAAAAAAAATAAATGTGTTAATGAAAATATGTTTCATTCCGACAATAAATAAATTATACTTCGTTAAAAATTATATTTTATTTTAAAACAATATGCTACCTTACCCTAATATAACTTTGAACAATTTGAAATTATTATTCTTCCCTTTCCTAAACACTGTAATTATTGCCTGATATAGACTAAAATAGATTTTGTGCAATCTGAACCTTTGGAACAATATTATAATTTTTATAGGATAAAAATGCATATGCAAATGCATGCGCGTTCGTTCGTTCGTTCGTTCACAATATGTAATATTTTTCTGGTTGTTAGCTTTGATGCTTTATGATACAATAAGCAATTTATGAACTTAAAAGTTTTAATAGCAGTCTAATAAATATTTATTTTACTGTAATTTCTTAATTAACATTTTAATTGAAGTATACCCACACACGAGCTCCTGCTCACTAGGATGCTTTAACTGGTATTACATTACCTATTTATATTTGTATAGTTTATATCTTTGTATGGTTTCAAAGTAAATAGGACATTTATAATATATATATATATATAACAAAAAGAAACAAAAAATGTTCCCCATAATGAATAAAGTACAAGTTTTTAGTTGCAACTTTTTCCAAAAGAGAACCTTTGGCATGGGTTGCAATGATTTCACCAGAAATGCACATGAATATAATATATAGCAAAAATGTAAGGGCTTCGCGGAAAGAAGCAAGACGAAAAAAAAAAAACATCTACTTGATAGAATAATTATGAATCTTGCCTTCCACCAAGACGACCCAGGCTCAATCCCAACGTCCGTTAGTGAAATTCGTGGCTGACAAAGCGACAATCATTTCTCCGGGGATTGTATATTTTTCCGCCTATTTCTGCCAAATGCTCCAAGTCACTCTGAAGAGGTTTTCGGTGGCTTGCGAGGGAGGGGGGGCTGACGTGCAATACTAATTGAACGCGAATTAAGAACTGCCGACCTCGACACCTCACCGTTCTTGATATAATTATTAATCGTAGCCTCCGCCTCGCGACTTCAGATTCTTTCAAGGAGTCGGTTCCGCTGTTTCGTGCAATCTCGATCACAGGACAAGGAGAGGAGGGAGAACTGCACAAATTATCACACAATACTGCGTTGGAGGGTAATTGAATTTATTTGATCGATGAATTTCATCCCGCCTTCTGGTGAGTTTGTTCTTTGGCGTCTTGGCTTGCTTACTGCTCAATCGTATCGCCGAGAAGTTATATGAATATCTCTGACAGGAAAGTGCTGCATGAGCATCGTTTGTCTAAATTTAGGGTTCGGTACAGCTAAGACTGCCTGGAAACTAAGAGCTGAATGTCGAGCTAGAGCATCATGTCCGAAGAGTACTAATCTAAAGTAGTAAGTCACAAATTTCAATGCTAATCTGAAATCGAATCTGAGCACCGAATCTTAAACTGAATGATTGCGAATCTTCCATTGAAGTCTGAAAACTCAATAGTGAATGAAACTTGAACGGAGAACGAATATTCAAAAGGAATGCATGCCAAATACTGAATCTGAACTTGAGCTGAATTCCTTTCGTGGAGAATATTCCTCCTTATATACGATATTCAAAACATGGTAGCGTGATTTCTTGAACTCATATGGGGCCACCTAGACAAACTCATGGCCTGCGAGCGTTCAAAATTTCCATCCACCATTGGTGGGCTCTAGCTCAATTTCCAGCGCTAATATTAAAACTTCGAAGAGAGTCTCTGGTTAACGGCTGCATTTAAAGCACATGTCCGAGCATTTCGTGGCGTTATTCGTCTCGCTAACGGCTCTCTTTAAATTTGCAACGGCATGAAAGGATTTGTCGCCGGCAGTGAATACAATAGTGTATTGTCCGGTCTTTTATACGGCAGATGTTTACTTGATATATTGTAACAGCCACCGTCGTCGCCTCAGGCGAGTACAAGAGCACCAGAAAGGCATGTTTTAGTGTAACTTCCTTGTTCATACAGAATTATTTTACATATTTTTCTGAGTTATTCAGTATTAATTACACAGTATAATATCGAATGTTACAGGCTTGTTATAATTTACGTAACACTGCAAAGTTAATTCCTGGTGGGATTGGGAGGATCAAGAACTGTTACAACTCCCATATCTTCTAGCCAATTCCGGCGCGCGCCACTGCCCTCGTCCCAAGTGCTGGACTCCAAAGCCCGAAAGGCAAGAAGTTTGGCACTAGAAATCTGAAACATAAATGTAAAAAATCTTTTTTATTAATTACTTACAGAGAACAAGCTATATAAATGTATTGCAATGGACAAAGTAACTTATACTTAGTATATGAAACAGGAGTTAAAATCAAATTGCTAAAATGAATTAGAAGTATACAGGATTGACTTTGAACAAAGAGATTACCCGTCGCGGTCGATCAAATACAAAAAGTACTAGTGTTCAGTGAGAACAAACTGCAGAAATGACTTTCATCATTTAAAAAATAATAATAAAACATTATGGCTCCTTTAAATCCATCTGAACTATCTTCAGTCTATTGTATTTATTGTTCTCGAATGGCGTAGAACTTTAAGTGCTTTTAATATGTGTGTGTGTGTGTGTGTGTGTGTGTGTGTGTGTGTGTGTGTGTGTGTAAACACTACGAGACACCAAGATAATGGCAGCGCTCTGTGTTGCTCCCTCTAGACACTGCTAAAACGAAGACTAAATAATTAAACGTACCGAAATAGAACTTGGCCGACATAAAAACGGGAAATCGAAGGAAAGTAGACTCCAAGAGTTCTATCCGCATCTCTCCTTTGCCGTTCTTTTTTATCAGCAGCCCACTCGCACCTTGTCCACATTCCGGAAGCCTCTTCAGGAGCCGTAGAATTGACTCATTGTGCGAGTACTGAGAAGGTCTGCTCTATCACTCTCCTTGTCTACTTACTTAAACCCTCCCTCACTCTTTCAAACCCTTCTTTCATCCCTCGACCACTTTCGCCATTCGTTTCTTTCAGGGTTGGACAAATACACCTGGCAATGGGTAAGAAGAAAATTACTCTGAAATATTCTTGTGTTCGGCGTCAGTATTGATACGAATATGTGTAAAACAAACAACATGGTAAACAACTTTGAGGATAATACAATTTTCTTAGGGGAACTATATTGGCAAAAACTAATGACCACTCTAAATGTATGGCATATGAGTGGTTCCATAATGTAAAATACCAGTACATTTTTGTGCAAATTTTGTGCAAATCGTGTATGAAGTAGAGAGATGATTTGATTTATTCGCTTTTTTCACATTTCCGGGAATCGATCTTCAAGATAACTGAATGCAGAACTTTAATTCCCTTCCGACAGTCATGTAATCACCTTCAATATGCCATTAACTACTTTTAAATTCATTCACTATGAATAATAGTACCTCTTCTTTGAAATGAATTGTTTTCAAGACTTCCATCACACTTTTCTCATAGGCTCAAACTTCTTTTTTATATAAACTACTTGAGAGTGATAAATTCGCTTTATTTTACAACTAGAATATGCAATATGTCAGTTACACAAATACATTAATCTCTGGTTCAAATTTTCAATAAATATAATTATATAAAGATTTTGATACCACAATGTTTATCGATAGGTATTATGAAGCGTTAGGAAGCAATGCACAGAATACGGTTGTGATAGATTAAGAATTTCTTTAAATATATAATTATTTGTCTCTTTATAGTTAAATGGAGTCTTGAAACATTTTATTTCCGTTTTGATTGCATTTGAGAAAATTGTTTGAGTTGGTATTTATGCTGTGTTTTATGTATTAATTACAAAGTTGTTACTGTTATATAAGAGGAAGTAAATATTAAAACTATTTATTAACAATGCAAAGCTAAATTAAAGTTTTTTTTTTTTTTTTTTTTTTTTTTTTTTTTTTTTTTTTGTAAATGGCGCAAACCAATGCCTAGATTTACTTTCTGCTATTTTTGTAGATTGAAGATTTCTTTACTGTTTTCCAAATGTTATTTTAAAAGGATTTAAATACCCATTTTAAAAAATGGGAACTGTATAGTTTGGGAGTACGAAGTAATCGCCTACACTTTATTAGAGCGTCAGTTACCAAGAGGCTACATATTCTACTCAAACTTTAACAGCATAAGATTGAACTGCTGTCACAAACTGCACTTATATTAAAAGTGTATCAGAGGCAAAACTGTTTCAGATGGGAACAACTTACAAAGGAATAACTTTAAAAAAAAGTATGCCTTGCGGTATTCTTCAGTATTGTTAGATCCTAGGACATTCGCCATTTTGAGGATAGTGAGCGTTCGTTCTCATATGAGAGGACTTACTTTGAAGAATATTCTGGTCTTGCTGGAGATTCTCCAAATAAAAACTGCGTTCATAGATGGCCAAATTATGGTTTATGCTCGTAAAACTTACTTTAAAATATAACTTGCAGATGCGAACTGAGCTTTTTCAGCTTAATGTGGGATTTAAAATGCATTGAATCACACGTTTTCAATGAAAGGGGAAATAACACAGCTACTATCTTAGGACTTCAGTGGCGAAACCACTGATAAAGTAATAACTGTATCGGCTGCCAATTTGCAAGAAAGATTTACGGACTTTATACTTAAGATATGATTTTTTTCTATGCTCATTTATCTTGGAGTAGTTAAATTTATTTGTTTTAATAATAAGCACTTTGTCACATTTTTATTTTTCGTTGGATTTGTAGGTAAATCGTAGTCCCGTTTCAAATATTCATTAAACGATTTTCTTCTAAACTTATAAAATAACTACTGTTTTACAAAAAAGTATGTATGGCAAGCTGTGAGCTTTAAAATGAGCTACTATTCAGTTTCTATTTTAAAAGATTCGAGAGCTATGTGGACACTTAATAAAACAGCGAATTTTATAATAAATATTTGACCTGTGGATATCGTAGTTCACAAAAAATTAGAATTTATGCGTTATAATAGTATAAAATATATTAACATTTTAAAAACATGATAATAAAAATTCTGAATTTTCATTCTATTTCACATTGAATAGCCCAAGAGCAATAACCATTAAATAAAAACATTTAAGGATTCTGTTTCCTTTTCTTATATACAGTGTAAGAATAAAATGGGAAGAAGTCCTGACACAGCAAAGTCTTATGGATACCCCTTGGCCTGACCATCCGCTCGCTACATTTAAATCACTAGGCCATTCTTGGAAATTTCACGCGGAGTTACACTTGCTGAAAGCGACGTCACCCTGGCTATCCCACGCAAGGCGCAGAAAAATCCTTTGCAAAAGGTGTATTCCCTCCCTGTACACAGCTCTGCCAGATGCCTAACGCTCTACAGTTTGTATACCTTTTTGTAAATGTACACAAACATTTTTGGTAGAACATTTGTAGGAGTTCTGAAGAGGCCCCTTGATGTAATCGATAGGACAAATCAAGTAAAGTTGTTTCATTTAACACAGAATATAGCATAAATAAGTAACTCTCCTTTCAAAATAACTACCTATTTATATAATTTAATTTAAATAAAAGCAGGTCAATTTAGATATTGAGGGGAAGTTTAAAATCAGTGCCGATTACTTTTTAGTTTCAGCCGTCCTACTTTGAAATTTCAAATTGCACCCCTACGTAATTATCTTATTTAATTTTTAAATAAGGTGCAATTGCTGTCATATCTTTTGTTACATGGATTGTTGTCTATATTTGGAACAAAATAATACAATTAAACGCTTAATTTAATATAATTATTTAGGCTTTCACAGCCGGCGTTAATCCAATAAAATAATGTTTCCGGGCTTGTTGGCCGTGGTCCAAAGGCTGTAAACACACCTGACGTTTCGCCCGTGATTCCGCCGGGCATCTTCGGAGGAATGACTATCACCACTCGTTGTTGTAGCTCAAACGTCAGGTGTGCTTACAGCCTTTGGACCACGGGCAACAAGCCCGGAAACTTTATTTTATTGGCTTAATTTAATAGTTGTGTTTCAATATGTAGGCGGATTATTACGGATTTCGAAATAGAATGTATTTTGTTGTAGCGCATTTGAACATTTAATTTAATACTATTGTAATATTGCCTATCCAAAACAAATTGTGGTTTCATACTCTAACGTTTATCCTGTCCAAATTCAAACAATAATAATAATAATAATAATAATAATAATAATAATAATAATAATAATAATACAGGGGTAAGATAAAAATAAAAAAATAAAAAAACAAAAATTATTACAATTTAACTCCCTCTAAATTTAAGAATCTTAAAGTACAGATACGATTTGATATTTCAAAGAGCTGGTGGATGTGTTGAAGTATAGTCTAAAGTGAATCAAAATTGGTTTTAAACATCCCCTCACTATACTTTTCTTGTTTGTATAAATTAAAAGTATTTTTAAGTAAGTAGTTACTAGTACTGGCATGTTCTGAAATGCAAAGCCTCGGGTAATAAAAAGGGTGTTCAACATGCAAATGAGAGTAACATATTTGAGAGGCAAGTGTCCATTAACTGTTGAATGAGCGTTATTGTTGGAACGAATATTTATTTATAGACTTAATAGTCATTTACTCCAGTTTTAATTAATTCTGAGGGAACTTAAACAAATACAATATTCTGGAACTAACGATAAACATAAAACACAAAATGTTTTGCGGAACATTCCCCGTGCAAAATAATTGAACGATGGAAACAAATATAAATGCTGCACAAATAATATTTGTTTATAGGCAAATTATACAATTCTGTTTTACATGATACTTTTTTTAATATTTAATATTTGTGGTGAAATCAAAATAGAAAGACTTTTGTTATAAATAATGCACAGGAAGCATTATTTATATCAAAGTAGATTATTTGAGTCCTTTAAAACAATTAAATGCAGCATCCACAAACTAATTCTTTCATCATCATCGTCAGCATTATGAACACTATATAATGATTTAGGCCTAATTTCTGGTTACAATGACATCAATTAATTCTTCCAACTCTCGGGTCCTGCTCCTGAATTGTGTGTGTATGTAATTTATTCTTTCTGGAATTGTATACACTTTCTTACACTCTTATTTGGTGCTCAAACAATTTCTGATTATATTCCTTTGCTGCTTTATATTTCCTCTTATATTCTTGTTTTATCTATCCATAGTTTCTGCCTTCGTTTGTTTATTTCCAAACATGTTCTATTAGAATTCGTTCAATTGTACCACAAAAGTGTTGCTATGTACTTATTTAATATATATATTCAACATAGAATATTAAATCTCTGGTGACCAATGCTGTTCGCTGTTAAATGCTTTTGTTCTTCTATAATACTTTTATTTCTTAGGTGGTATTTTTTCTCTAAAGACATTATTTTGCTTTTTTGCCACATTTCATTTACACATTACGTTATTTGTACCCTTTCTTAAGAGCGTAGGTCACCTTCCGGCATGAAGCACATTTTTAATAAATCTTTGTAACATATTTATGACAAATTAGCTTCGTAATATTGTTTTCGATACACAGCAAGGTTTAACATAAACATATTGCATTTATTATAATGAATGTTATAATATTTTCTTCAATATTTGTTTTATCTAAATGAAACATGCTGCACACGCATTCCTTGCACATGCACGAAGAACAAAAGATGACCTATGGGCGCAAATTCAAGAAGCCTGAGATATTGCAGTCTCTGATATTATCTATGTTCCCTAAGATTGAGAGCAGTTATACATCAGTTTGTGTTTATTTCTGTGTGTTTTCACTTTAGAAGTGAAATAACGTAATGGTCACAGAAATAATTATGACCATTACGTTTATTGGCAAACCGTTCAATGCAGTATGCCAGTCGCTGCATGCGCGTTGTGAATACAGCATTTACTATAGTTTCCCGAAGTTCTCCGTTAGACACGTGGAACCTGGGGATGACTTTTCGGGGGGGAGGTCAAAGGGTGTACATAGTGTGCAGTTGTGATAACCGGACCGCGGTCAGTTCGCACGAGCTACTACTACGCGTACTAAACCAGTCAACTTGAAAGACAAAACTGGGAATTTGCTGATCTCTTGTGAAAATATCATGCCGTCATGCCGTCACGGACATGAATCCACTTCAGTTGCCTTATTTCTGAGTTGGAATTGCGTCTGCTTAGCTATTTTTAAGTTTCCCCTCTCCATATCATCCCATTTGCAATTGCGCAGTATCTTACGGTTTCCTGTCTATTTTTTTTTTTTCTTCTTCTTTTCCTGCAAATTGCTCTATCTTTCCAATTCACTAAAGATGTAATGGTGGCAGTAGTGAAAATGGTAAATGATATTCAGATCTATACTAACACATTTATATATAGTACAATGCACTTAAAGTTGAGCGCGAGCGGTTGACCTGGGAGCATGCGGCCTGGAAACGTTGAGACAGAAATAGATTTCAACTCTTTGCCGTACGAATTTTAAGTCTGGTTTTTAAAATCAATCTGAGCCACCATTGCTGTCTTGATCAGGTCATTAAATTTTGGTGTCGCAGCTTCTTGGGACCTTTGAGACCATTTCGAGGTGCGGTCCATAAGTTTCCGGCCTGACCATGTTAGTTAGATGATGAATGAAAATACTGGTATAAATTTTCAATGTAATCTCTCTTTCAAAGCATTTTTCCCACCTCTGAATTAAAATGTCAATCTTCCTAAAAAAAAAAAAAAATAATAATAACAATAAAATTGTCTGAAAAAGTCAGATTTTAGTTTGGAAAGCAGATAAAAGCTTATGGGGGCAAGGTCTGAACCGCACGGTGGATGATCCAGTTCCTGGAAGTCACTTGTGATCATAGCAGCCTAGGAATAGCAGCGGTGTGAGCTGAGACAGAAATAGTATTTCCCAGTCAGTCGTTTCTTTCTTTGAAGTTTATTATCAGAATTCATTTGCAATTCCAAAAAATTGTCCACTTGATCTTCTTCGTGAACTGTGTTACCTAGCCCTTTCTAGAGGGTACTTTACTCTTCTTCTGCCGTTTCATTGATTCTCTTTTTGAAAGAGCGTCATAGCAGAGGGCCATTGTTTTGTCCCATGATGATAGATTCCAATTCTGCCCTCTTGTGTCAACGGAGACAACATTCCACGCGCACCTGCATTTAAACTGCCGAAAGAATTCGGCGCACCCAACTTGCACTGGCCTTATACAAGTGCAAATGTTGGTGAAGAATGCGAAGCAAGGTGTTTTAGATAGCCCTAACCTTACAATATTGTTTTGCTTCTTCTTCAGACGTCTGTCACTCTGAACTTCCATAGCTTCATCTACAGCTAAACCTACTGATAGCAAAACAACACAAGTATCTAATAGAACTTGCATATTTTTCTACAGAGCATTCATTGCACATGATAAATTCACAGAAAAAATATATAAATTGGACGTAAACTAGATTATAATGTGAAGAATTTTGCTTCTTCTTAGCTGCAGTTTGAAGAATATGATTGTGGTAAATCTGTGTTTGATTTGGGTGAAAAAAGAAGCACGTTGCACAACAAGGAAGTTGGCACAGCATGGCAGAAGAGAAGCAGCACATATCTAATTGCAAGGGGAATGCTCTTGCCTTCCCGCATACAAACTCTCTACTTAATGTAAGGAGAGCGCTTCTCGCGGCAAATTTATGGCGGGACTTTGCAGCGGCGGTCACAAATTGTGGGACACGGATATTAAATGTGACTTTCCACTTGTTCCTTATGTCCTGCCTTCTACCGAGCATAAGTGGTCCATGTACCTTCCATTTATTTGAAATATTTTATTTAATATACTCTTTTATTATTAATGTCATAGTATCCTTATTTTATTACAATTCAAAAATAACGTCATCTCATTTTTATTTACTTTTCTTTCTGAACAAAACCTTTTGTGTATATTATTCTTTTGATTCCTTCTGGTCACTTTTTTTTCTTGGATCTACCTATATGGGCATTGTTTTTTCTACAGTGGGATTATTAGAATTATGGGCCGCCTGAGTGCGGCTGTTTATTGGGGAAGTGCAGCCGCTGAAATCGGAAAAAGCGAAATAGAGCTGCCGCAAGCAGAGATAATATTTTTATTTTTGTATTTATATTTTGGCTCAAGACATAGAATGATACTGTATTTAAAATGTATAATAATAACAACCATTAACCTGTGTTATAACTTATTTTGAAAAGGATGCCCCTTAGCGACAATACATTATCGGTGTTTGCGTAGAAATTTCGTGCTTTTCATCTAATTTTTTGCCTGTATGAACAAGACGGTTCGGAACATTTTCTTGTCTGTGAGATATTCTGTCTGTCGTGCTTTTTAACAAGTTGGCAAACAGTTTCTTTAACAGAATGTCAAATATTATCTTGCGAATTGCCTTGTACTTTTTCAAGAATCTGTTTTAACATGTGCATTGTACATAAAAACTCATTCTTAAAGACTATATTTATGTAGTGGCACAACTAACGAAGAACAATTAGCATACACGAATTACACGAACACACAACCTCGAGCTGACATATTCTCCTACAAACTAACTGCGTACTTCTTTCTACCTGCACATGTATTATACGGCCTTGACGACTGGCTTCTCTCACTAAGCAGCGTGCTCTGTCGGCCCGTAATTCAAATAAACCAACTTCAATAACTTTTCCTATTCTGTATATTGCCTTGCGAGCCACGAAACGAATCGATTTTTCTAGGAAGTAATTTTGAAATTAACATGGTCCTCTTCTGATGTTTCTATTTAGACTATTACTAACAGTAATAACTATTTATCCACTTGCATATACAAGCTTATATTTTGTCAGTCCTGGTGGTGTAGTGGTAACCATACTTGCCTTCCAAACCCAAGATCGTGAGTTCAAACCTGGCCAGGATCGATGGATTTTTTCGGGCGTAAAAACCCTAAATATGGCTTCCTTCGGAAGGGAAGTCCCGTGTTGTACATTTACGGCACGAAAAAGAACCTCAAGCCTGAAAGAGAGGCCTCTGAGCAAAATTAGTCGGCCGTTTCACGCCCTGAATTGAATGGGACGCTGATGACCTGAGATGTTAAAGAGCGTCCGTAAATAAATCAAATGAAATCAAGCTTGTATTTTATACTCTGGCATAATTCAAATTATTTCTCTCCCACAAAACTGCATTTGACATTGTGCGATTCATAATTCGAACTCTTAGTCTGATATATATTCATTATATAAGCGTTGTTATTTTCTTATTTTCATTAATTGGAACTCTATATTATAAACTTCTCATAGATTTATTTTCATAGTATCCACTAATTGAGATCTCCGGAAATAGATCCCATAAATATAAATCATATTTTGAGCTATACATGCAATAATGTTTTATTTTTATTTCACTATGTAGGAAAAACACTTTTAGACAAATGATGCATATAAATTGTGTCCTTAAATAGCATATACCAATGCTCAAAATGTTTTCTTTTATTTACAGCACTTCTTATATCATTTAAAATATCCTAAACTATTATGGGTGCCCTTTTCGGAGAACAAGATAATTAAGAAAAAATTATAATTTATATAAACAATGCAGCCAGCTAATGACCTGTTTACCGGTAAACAGTATAAAAAGTGGTTTTCTTTACATTTGCAAACAACAGCAAAATTACAAATGTGACATAAATATAAAGTGAAATTATCTAAAAAATTTAATAAAAAGGAAACGAAAGATGTTTTCATATAATTTGTTCCCATAAATCCGGTGCTGAAGTTTTGTTTTTCATCTGCATCTCATGCGTATACATTTTCCAAATTATCAGGTTTGTTTTTCCTCGCAGAACTTCTTTCTATCCTCAAGCATTCTATTTATTCATAAACAAATTTAAATATTCATATACTGGAAAAGATCCGATACATTTTTATTCTTTTGAGGTTTTATTTGTGCACAAGGGACAGATTTAGGAGTAAACCACTAGCTACATCCATGTTAACGTTGTCATTTCACATTTAATTTATGTGCATCATCCCATCTAGACTTCATGTAACAGGAACTAATAGCCACAACTGATTTTTCTTTAATATCTACTTTTGCTTACCTCGTCTCCTCTTTATTTTTATTTCTTCATGTTTCAAATTAATTTGTCTGCTATCTCCTCCATTTATTGATGTTATTTTAAGACGGAATGTTCTCCATTGTTTAACACGAGACTTAGATCTTTTTGCTTGTGAGTGAAATAGAGCAGTTTTTTCAGCAGCGCATGCCACCAAAAAGCTGTGTTTTTGACTCACAAGCTCAAATCACCAAATTTTTGACACTGATAGATTACAAACAAATGCAGCTAATGTAATGTTTTGCCTATGAGCCTGTTTTCCTCTTTTGTATGGTTAATTTTCTTTTCAAATGATTGTTATAGTTGCTTTTCTTGTTTTTTCCCAGATTTTCCTTCAAGTCGCTCTTTGAAGATGTTTTCATTAATTCAATATTTTACATTAATATCAGCTGATCATCTGCAATTGTGTGTTTATAAAATGGATTAGAATTACTGCTACTGTTGCTGTCGCCATTTTTTCTTTCCTTTCTTAAGTTTTCATGCACACATGAACTATACTGAACAATTTCATTCACTATATTCATTTTATAATAATGTTAATTTATTAAATAACATTTTTCTTCCAAATCATTGATGATTTATTATCATTTGAATATCATTCAGTTTTTTGTATTTAAAATGTGTATAGCTCTACTGTGTCAATAAAGCCATGATTTATAAAATAAAATGTCATTTGAGAAAGAGAGTAAATGTTCACTTTCTCTAGATAATCATTCTTTCCAAATGTAAGTAAAACTCAGTTTAAATGATGCTTAACTTAAATAATATCTTAATGAGCTTATTCGTAATAAATGAAAGTTTATTTCATTAATCTCAGTTATTGGTGTGTGTAAATCCCATCTTTTTAATCATCACTACAGGAATATTTAACACTTTTTTGTATTACATGGATCAAATTTATTTAAAGTAAAGTAACATATTTGTGTTTAGTTCCTGAAACATAATGAAACTCATTTTATATTGCGCTTTGTTAAAAAACTGAATAATTAATAAGATAAATTAATTTTTGTTTTGGTTCATTATTATGCGTCTAAGATGCCCCATGTTTTAATCGCTGTTTATTGTTTTCTGCAAGCAGTTCTTTTGCACTTCTATTAGCATGTAATTAAATAGTTGAGGAGAGTAACAATCAAATGAAATACATGTTTAAAGCTATAAAAGGTAATATTATATAAAAAATTCTCAAAATAGTTTTATTACTGACGGTAAGTTCTGGTTATACTTTTATTCTAAAAGTTTTACTTGAGTCATTGTTGACTTGATGCAGCATATTCTCGTTGGCAAACTGCCAGAGAGAGTTAACGTTTTCACAAGGGGAAAGAGAAAAGAAAATGAAGGAAATAGAAGAAACAGAATGTGAAGTAGCAATGATAAGAAACAGGATGAAGGTTTGAGAAACAAGCTAAATGTTATACGAAACAGTACTACTGGGAAAGAAAAGGAGGGAGGAATCTCACCAGAGGAAATGGCGGAAATTAAGAAGACATCCAACTCCGGTATTCTGCATGGGTCGCTGTTTTAACACCTATTTGATCTTTAACAAAGATAATGCTGGAACAAATTTCGATTTGTGATGTGTATTTCAGAAAATAAAAAGTGTACTTAAACAATAAAATAAATAATATTTCCTCTTTAAAGTCATAAATACAGTAGTTAACTATGGTTTTTATTTTTAATGGTGTTTAACGCCCGTTTTTACTACTTGGCACCACAGGCGGTGAACACTGATGATACATGAAATGAAATGATATGATAAATTAGGAAAGGATTTTTTAAGGAAACGTTCCAGGGCAAACGATGATTATGAGAAATACCGGCAGAGGAAGGGAAAAAAATAAAATGTTGTACATCAATAGCTAAAGGTTACATAAATATAATATATTACAATAAATCCAGAAATGACTTGCGAAGAAAGTACGGCTAAAGTCCATAGAACTCTTCCGGTCAAGGTGTCACTAAAATTGCCTTTGTCTGACAATATTCCTTTATAATTCGTCATTAAATTAGAAATTCGGTTGGTATTCATCCATTTGTTCAACAGTTCCTTCCATTTCACTCAACGTTGATGTATTTTAAGTATTCAATTCGTCCTTAGCGACACTTCTTAGAACTTCATTTGTATATTTTCTATTTTTATGCTTTCCTAGCTAGTTTAGAAATACACAGTAGTACAGGGTCTTCATCATTTTATAAAATTTCAATTTACTTTCTTTTCTAATGTTTTAGATGCTTTGTTATTGTATCTCTAACACATATATAAATTTATTCGTTTTATTTATATTATTCCCACTCTTTCACTCTATGTGGCAGCCAAAGTAATTAAAGAAAGTTAACTGTCTTTTTATATTACGTTTGACTCTTAATGTCTCTAAACATTTGAGTCAAACACTATGTTTTTAGTTAATTAGGTTTTAATACTTACATATTTTTAACTTAAAAAAAACTTTGATAAGATTTTTTGAGTTAACTAACGGAACTTGTTCATCTGCAAATAAAATTGTGTATGAATATTAATTTTCAATTTTAAAATATATTTGTAAATATGTCTACCATTTTGTAAAGATGTCAACTATATAAACATTACAAAGAACACCCCTGTTGTCCTCCTTTTTATAATTGCCATGGTATTTTTGTTTTGATCCAGTGTTCATTGTTATAGTTTGTTTATGTTTTATCGTGATCTATAAAAGCTACAAGAGTAAAAAATAACACTCTTGATGCTTTTCAAGTATTTGATTATTGGTGAATATACAATTATTACACGATTTTGCTTTCCGGTATACATTCTGGGGTTCTTAAATTATAATCTCTATTATCACATTAAGACATCATTTTACCAGTGACTTAATCTATAATTATACTCGTATATTATATATAATTATATAATGTTTACCTATAGACCTAGTTATTATTATAATATAGTGGCGAACATTAAACTTATATGCCATTTAAGTGTACTCAAATATATTTAATTCATTCATTATTAATACTGTCTGTACAGAAACACTTCTAATAATTAATATCATAATTAGTTATTCTTCATTAGTAAGTGGCTCTAAAATTTATCTATATCGATTAAAATAATTTCTTCATTTTATTCTTTGTTCACAAGTCTCTAAAAGACCTCGTCTACTAATGGCGAACATTAAACTTATATATATTTTAATATGTCCTATTTTAAAAAGGGTGTAACAACAATAATAATAATAATAATAATAATAATAATAATAATAATAGCTGTAAATACATACACATATATACCTCACTGATAAAATATCTTAGTATGGTAATAGAGCTTACAATTTCAGCCCATAATGTAATACTTTTCTTTAGATATTAGGTTTGGCTTTATAATACCTTTATTTATTTTTAAAGCTGTAACACTTTATGTGCTCTCTACCGAATCTAACTTAGCATAGAGACACTTCGAGACAGCGGCGGGAGAAGAGACGGAAAAGGTCTTTAACTCCACATAATACTATGAATATTCTAATTAATTAAAACCCATTAATCAATTAACCATCATCCTTCTTCCTTCCCCATTAAAACTGTCGCAAGTTCAATTTTATAGGGATATAACTTCAAACTATTCTGCACGACTTCATGCACGGTTGACTTTGTTAAGAAAACCTAACTATACACTTACGACAAGCAATGAACGCACACTGTCACATTCTTTCGACGTTTTCTTCTGATGTTCCTGCTGATTTTTTTCTTTTTGCACACTATAGGTTTCTGTAACTGTCTGTAGCATCGTCTGATGTTTACATGTGGTTGATCCTTGTTGTGTTCTCGTCAGACTCGACATTGTATCAGAATCACTAGTTTGTATTCCACCAGCAATAATATATATGCAACTTTTTCTTGTACAGTAAACATCTTAAACAACACACAGAACACGTTATCCCGATTATTTTCATGCAGATTGGTTGATTTCCATATGGAGATTGTTTTATTTTTAATGAACTTATTTCGGCATTTAGCAAGAAAATTATAAATTTAACAACAATACCTTATTATGACAACAACAATGGCAGAAAATAAAGGTGTATCAACTCAATCTGTTTAAGTTACTGAATGAATTGAAAGCACTTTCAATCTATTACACATAATATACACTTAACAGTGTAACGGTTCCTCCGTTTCACCCGCACTGAAATATAATTATCATATAGATTTATGTAAGCCCAATCATCATATTTTGGCGTTGTAATTAGTAATATAAATATTGTGGGTATATATGTGTGTCATAAGCTTTAACTTCAATGTGATATTTGTATAGAAGTAAAAGACCCTGAGTTTTGTTGCGCTTTCTTGCAAAGCCAATAAAAGGATCATAAAACTCTCCACACTATAGGGTTAATAAACTCAAACACTTTTAAATCCGTGAGGGACTTTGACCCCGACCGGCTGTTGTACTGATAGTCTTTAAACCAGCCAATGCCAACGAAATGTTTTAAACTTTCAAAAATATCGAATGGAACTTGAGGCAGGTGAATTTAAACCAGCCAATGGAAAATATATGTTTGAACTTTTAAGGATATATACAAAGATTACGCATGCCTTTGTGACCACGTGGAAATCCTTAAGTCAACGATTACTTGATTTGAATTTAATATATAAGGGGGCGGTTGCTCGGCTGGGCCATTCAATTCGAAGCAATTCGTAGTACTCATTATAATTTCGACTTTCAGTTTTACACGCGGCAACTAAGTTGGTATCGGCGTAGCTAAGTCTATCGCACGCAAAAACACCAGAGGACGCGAAAGATTTTTGACATAATAATAGACCAGTTTATGTCGCATTACGTGATTATTTTCACTATTGAAATCCTCTCTCAGTCTTGTTGAGTACGAGGTAACAAAATGACAGAATTCACCCTGAGAAAGTATTGTCATGAAGCGCGGGTAATAATGCTGAAGCGACCAATAATCAATCTACAAAACCTCTTCATAATTGGCATCATAACGTGAGGCCACTCGACGTTGACAACAGGTCGCTTCAAAATTGCTGCCCAACCTGAGTCACATAGCTGGGGCCTACTAAATAGCTTAAAAATTTGGCACCAAACCTGGGGCCAACAACAACCACAACGACGACACAATTCCCACGACAAAGGTTTCAACAGTATAACCTCATGAAATCCTACCATTCTTGCTCTGAGATTCTGTATATCGTGCCATATAAAGGTTGTTTGAAAACGACGCCGAACGAAGATATACCTACATTTTGTTCTCTTATCAAACATAAATGTATAATTTGCAAGGTTAAAATATGTGCATTAATAAGGTTACATAGTTACGCTAGATTAAGCAGTTATCTAAGAACGAAAACTCGTGCCTTATTCATTCTCCCTAGTAAATAGTGGATGTAATGCCAGTAGGTCCCATAGAATCCATTCGCGTGCCTTATTATCCCTGCAGATGTGTTTTAATTTTTGTAAACACTCCAGTATATTACGCAGTGTGCATTAGCATTTGTGTTTTCGTTTTATTTTATTCAAACTTAATGGTGACCAAATTAGTATTTATTATTCGTTTATTTATTTACTGCATGTTTAACGTCCATCAACAACTTCGGTCACATCAGACGATGAATAAAACGAATTATTAATAACTGAGTAAATGAGCTCGGGGATAAATTGCGCTAAAGCTACTCCTGGTAAATGATAGTTTTCTTAAAGATGGGAGGAAAGTAATTAAGAAACACAACGAATGTAGACATACAATTATAAATACTAAGAAACCCTTGTAAATAAAATTAATAAAAAACAGTAATCCCCCTTATATTGTCTGCATCAAAGCTTCTTTTGTTTCCTAATAATAAGAGTAAATGATTGCATTTTTATAATGTATCAATTTTCTACCCATGCCTATCTACAGTAAGTTGTGGCATCTTAGCAATAGCTTAAAGCAAATGTTCAATGGGTTGACTTCCGTTTCTAAACAAAGACGTCATCTTCCCTGTACATTTGACGCAAAATGACGGGTTTGAACTTACTGCCGCGCAAACAGCACTGATTCAGTTGTCCAGTTCCTCTTCTATTGCCATGGAAATTCATACAGTAATGACTTTAAGTGCCCCCACAGAAAGAAGTCTAATGGTGTAAGATCTAGAAATCCAGGTGTCCAGGGGATAGCGTCACCACGACCAATCCAAATGTTTGGAAAGACCATGTGTAAATTTTCACAAACTCACAGGAAAAAGTGTGCAGAGGTTCCAGTATGTCCTGGGTTAACCTGAAGGAAATGATTCCACAGCAAAAGTTCTGTAGAAAGGGGAAATACTTCGGTCCATGAAATCTCCAGGTAACATGTACGGTTCAATAAGCAAATCAGAGATTATATCTCCTCAAAAATGTATACCAAATTGACGTTGGTGCGGTCTCTCAAAGGAAATCATAGAATTCTCTTCTGAACATATACAACTCTTCACACAGCAAAAGTGTGAACATTCATTTTACATGGTACAAGGCGAATACCAATTCGAGTGTTTCACAAATTTTAAGGACTCGTTCTTTAAAAGGCATATTTTCTTACATACCTCTTACTTTTTATGGGTACAACCTTGGTCTAAAGCTGCCAGATTTCCTTGGTGTTCTGAACGTCCCCTGTTAAGAAGCATGGCGTTTAGGAAATTGTTTTTCATAAATACGACGTGCAGGCATTGAATTCCCTCCTTCTCTTCCATAAGCCAAAACCATGTTCCTGGTTTCAGCATTGGTGTAATGATCCATATTGTTTGCAAGGCTGATAAACAATGACATTTTTTTTTTTTTTTTTTTTTTTTGCAATTAGATATTTCTGAAACACTGTTTTAAATACAAGACGTAGTTATTCTCTGATTAGGACATGAAACGGCAGGTAAGCACTGTCTGTAGCGGTTTATTGGCAAAACCATCCCTTTACGTAAAATCAAGCTTAGGGATACTATCAGGCCAGCATTTACTTGGAAACTACAATAATCTTTTGTTTTCATTGTGCAAGCAACACTTTCAAATTTGTTTATGTGGCACACTTTAGGATCCTTTACTACCTAATGTATGCAATTTGCTAAGCTAAATAAATGTTTTTACGAATGTGTTTCGAAGTTGTGATATACAATTTCCAACTAGTTGAAATAAGTCATACTACTGTTAGCTTCGTTCGGCGTTGTTTTGAAACATTCCGTATATCTTCCAGAATTTTTCTTTGTTTTTCGAACTTCTTTTCAAAAAATATCACATCTTTTCTTATTTTTATTTGTTTTATGGTGCAGATGTTGCGGCTTTATACAGAGCCCTCGTTTGGACGCGTGGCCGGTTAGCAGGGATTTGCTTGGCACCGAGAAGCATACTGTTTGCGGCGGAGTTTAATATGCGGCGGAGTTTAATATTCACAATCCCTTAAATTAAAGTATATATTTCTACAGCACACCAAGCACCAATTTTTTATCATACAATTGCATTTCGTGTACAAGATCAGGTTTTTTGCACTCCAGTATCTATTGTTTTGTATAGCTACATGGCCATGTAAATAAAATCATGTATCGTCCGTAAATAAATAAATGCAGGTCAATAGAGCGAACATTAACACAATCCAACACCAAATTGCAGAAATTAACTCTACTTACATTATCGCATGTTTAAATTTCTGAACTACAGTTATCTTCGAGGTTTTAATTTTAAAAATTCAGTGGCTTTCCAAGCCGAGGTTTGCGAAATTCCTAATTTCTGTGCAAACTTTCTCAGAGATTTCTTAGGACTTCGTTCTAACTCTTCTCCGATGTCATCAATTTTTTCCTGTGTAAAAACACTGTTTTATTTTCGGTTTCTTATCAAGAACAGACCCCGTTACCCTAAATCTGTTCACAAGCTTACTAACCTTTACTTTACTTTGTTAGGTGCACAAATAGCAGGGAATCTGTCTATAAATCGACGTCTCACTTCTCTACAGGAGTTTGTTTTCACATAGGAATCATATATGAAGATGCTGTGTGCTAAATTATGCGGATTTTTGGCATTATAACAGCACTAACTCACTATAACACGGAAACCGTGGTCTCACAACGTTCAACTCCTATAAAGCATATAGTCTTCGCATAAATCGATTAACCGGCAGACGGAGAGGTGGGAAAGTGGAGGGGGGACGGAACTGGTTGGAAACACGGCGGATAAATCCCCCGTTAAGCCAGCAACGCGTCCAAATGAAGGCCCTGTATTTCTTTATTGTATTGCATCCTAAGCACTTCGTTCAAAAATTTACGCCCTCTTAATTAAAACTTTTCATTCCTAGTGCTTTTGCTGCCACTTGTAATATTATTTGCTTAGCTTTTGATAAACCTCTCTTATAGAGCCCTCATGCAGCAGATTAATCTTAATTTATACGTTTATATCATTTTCTTTAAATTATTATTATTATTATTATTATTATTATTACTAGGTATTATTATTAAATTTATTTTCCATTTTGCTGGGATTCCTAACTTAAAAATTAGAACCAAATGATTAGAACATACCTCACATCTTCGATACATTCTTGTATCCAGTATGAGATTTGAACAGTTTGGTTTTTTTTTAATTATTATGCTGCACACCTATAAACAAGGTGAATAGCCTGAAACTACCACTGAGAATATTTCTGAAACAAAATGTGCTATTGATACGATGTTTTCCCCGAAATGAAGTTCATATAGGGGCTCATCGTGGTAGCCCATACAGGGATTCCAACAATTATTGAAAGTGTAGTTTTATCACAAAGGTGCCTTTTTTAAATAGAGCATTGCCTGTTGACTTCAAGAAATAAAACTAAATGAGATTAAAAGATCAATAGAGTTTTTGTGAAATCAGTACAAATCTTTTCTCGTTTTGTATGCAATGTATAGAAATTATCAGCTCTATGTTAATTTATCGGTTTGGATATCTCTCAGCGTACACGTATAAGAAAGCACGTTAATTGTTGCTACATTTTCTACAGATATGCCGACTATTTCAGCAATATCATCTTCTCTAGCACATCAAATACGTTCTATCTTCTATACACACCACGACATATTAACAGGGGTGTAAATTGTTCTTCGTGTAAAGGAAATAACATGTAAGCACATAAGCGCGGTAGGCATAAATATGCAGCACTTTCCAGACTGGTATCTGAGCAATTAATTTGGAAAGACAACTCTAAAAGTTGAGCTTGGAACTTTAGACTCATCCAGGATAAACTGCTGACAATTACTATAATTGTAGACTTGATGCGTTGATATATAAACTATTACATTTAATGAACTCTTTCTGCTCATGTTCGCTTTAAACAGGTGAAGGATCTATACATCAAAGTGTGACATACCTCCCCGCCTACAAACAGTTGAACACCTGTAGTGCTGAGATGTGAATCAGTTGACATGGACCACCTGCAGGGAACGGCCTCGCTAACGAATTTAATCTGGCGTGAACCGCGCCATCTTATTGGATTAGTGCAGGAATTTTGCTGAATAAGGAAACCGGATTACGAACTGTATTTTATAATACCCTTACTTTAGGTAGCCTACTCGACGTTCGTTCCCAGCAAGGGGTGATCAGAATGGATATGAAGCTTCTTTTTAAACTGATGTAACCCGAAAATAGCTTTGTTAATGTTATGTAAAAAGCTTTTTATTTTTTATTAATAACTGTTCATCATGATAGTGACGCTAGTGATTGTAAGATTGCACATATCCTCTTAACACTATAGCAAGCTTATGGTACTTGTGGGCTGGTCGCCACTAAAGCTCCTCTCACTCTTTCTGATTCCAAACTCTAAAGTATGTCACAGTGCAGAATATGCTGGGCGCTAATAATATACGACTAGGTTATTATTGTTTGTTAGCGCCATATCTACTGGGTTTTCCATAGTTTTGTCGTCCGTATCACGGCAGCTGGCGAGTCGGCAGTCAGAACAGTAACTTCGGTGAAGGGGGTGAAGTATCCGCGAAATTAATTAAAGTTCTCGCATGTTATAAGTACTTATTATTTTGGAAAATTGTCATTCACACTCATCAGTTCATCTTTTGAAACCGAATCACTTAACCTAGAAAGTATACAAGGTCACTGCTATGCACGAATTGCAAGCTGCTGATCCTGATATTGAGTTAAAATTTCCGTAATTACATATTATGGAATGTTAAATGGAGTAATTGATCTATGCTTAAAATTCTTTATTGATGCCCCTTTGTACTAGTCAGGCACCACAGGCGGTGGATACTGATGATGCATGAGATGAAATGATAAACTCGGAAAGAATTTTTTTAAAGAAGGAAGCGTTCCAGGCCTAAGTTTAGGGTACCTCCCCAGCATTTGCCATTTATGAGGACTGAGTAAAACCTGGAAAAACCTCATTCATGGAGGACGGTTCTGATGCTAATCGAACCCCAGACTTCCCACTCATAAGTCCGCGCCTTAACGACCTCGGCCACCCTTGGCGGTCTCTTTATTGATAAAGCATGGTTCCATTGACTGGTTTAAATGGGTTTCCTGTATAAAATCGTTTCTTTTTTATACTGCATTGCGTGTTCTTTTGTGTAAATGGAACCAAGATTTACAAAACACAAAATTTATTAAATTAACTATTATTAAGCTTTTCCCTTAACCTACCCTTCCCAATTTTGTTCCTAAACTTGTCACTTCCGCATATACATTCCAAGTGTTGATATCTAATTTTAGTTCAAAGAATTTCATATAATTCAATTTCCAACACTAGTTAAAATATGAAAACTAGAACAAAGGATAATTTAGTGCTTTAAAAGTAATTTATTTTATGAAATACACACTAAAGATCTCTTACAATAATGTTTCCAACGTATTCGAGAATCAAAACTTAGAGCCATATCAAGTCCTTTAAAACAACTCTTCTGAGAGCACAAAAAGTAAAAGTCCAACAAGCAAAAAGCAAACAATATGAAAGCGTAAGAGCCTTGATATATAAAATTACAAAAAAGGCTATCACAACGTATGTTTATAACGCCACTATTATATATGAACACGAATACGTTAAAGAAAGTGCGAAAATGATGCATTACAGGCTTGCAATTTCCAATAAAGCTAACGCTTGCTCGCCCCCTAACTTTCCTTGCATATATTTACAAACCAAAAGACGGCCACGGGTGACCGAGGTCGTAAAGAGGCGGACTCGTGAGCGGGAGGTCTGGGGTTCGAATCCCACTAGGACTGTCCTCCCTGACTGAGCTTTTTTCCAAGTTTTCCTGTGTCCTCATAAATGGAAAATGCCGTGGAGGTGCCCTAAACTTAGGCCTGGAACGCTTCTTTCCTTTAAAAAAATCCTTTCAAAAAATATTTCATCTCATGTATTTCAGCGTACACCGTCTGTAGTGCCTCAGTAGTAAAAACAGGCGTTTAACACAACTAAAAAAAAATCCGTGAAACTTAAAATATGATCTCCAGGCTACATTTTAAAGAAGTTATATGGAAAGCGCAGTGACATATAAAGCTATATAACTGATGACAAACAACACCTGGTCCGCTGGATCACAATAACAGCCTCCGTCGGATTTAATATATCTTTCGTTCGGCTTCGTAACATAAACCATGCCCGAAATAAAAATAATATACATATATTTCCTCCATTCTCGGTAAGCTGTTTTATCAAAGGGTAAGAGGAAGAAGAAGACAGAAGGTGAAATATGCAGAAGGTATTATTTAAGGAATAAAAAGGTTATTCAATATATATATTAGTATGACATACTAATATATATTTTGTTTCTTAACACAAATGGATATAAAATACATTTTATTTAAAACATCTTAATGTTCTGTAAAAGTAAATGCTACAATCAAATAAACCGATATATCATGAATACCGAGCAATAACAGAAAAACGGTCTTCAGGGAGAGAAAATGCAATTATCCAAAACTGGCTTTAATTGCTTTCTTTAAACATGCGAAGTATAGACTGATATTGGAATAAAACTGTACAAATAAATTGAGATACAAGAAGTAACACTTCGTTTAGACTTAGGATGTGTCTTACAACAGGATTATTGATTTGTCGTTTATGTTTACATTTTTAACCGAGAAACTATTTACTTTGCGCAGTATCAAAATTCGATATGCTTTTATGGGTATACTTTGTGGAATATCTGTTGAATTTTCTTTTCTGTTATTTAGTGTTTTATATATGTTCTATCCGCTCAATCACAATGACTCCTAATCTAAAACGTTTAATAAAGGGCATGCCCTGATTCATGGAATATCTATCAGTTGAAACCATCTTAGTAACGCATCTTGCATAAGAACACGGCGCTATTACGTCTTTAACAGACACAGGAACGGTCGACAACAGTTTAATAGTCTTATTTGCTCAACATTTCTATAAACAATTTCATTTCAACCTAACTTCTTAGCATTCATAAAATATATTCCCTTTATTAATTAAATGCATGCGCTGCATGTGGTTATTCATTGCTGTCCTTAAATTCGTTGATAATATCTTGAGAAATAAGAGTTCCGATTAGCTCGTCATGAATGCTTATAAACTGTTGTGTTTACATTCTGTATATTCTTTCATTAAAAAAGCGAGAAAATGCCGATGTACAGAGCAGTACGTTCCAGAAAAAGTAATAGCCCGACTGTAGGAGCTCATTTAATAAGCTCAATATAGGTTCCTTGACTGGATCCAAGCAGATGTTAAGTCTTCAGTCACGTTCCGGTAGTTTAGACGACCGGGGGCATCTGTGTATTATGCAGGAGGGAGTGGGTTCGAGCCATATGCTAGCGATGTGCATGTTATCTGGTACTCACATGTTAAATACTATATTTTCTTTCCTGCCATGACATTGGTTTGCTTGAAGAAGCTCTTTTAACTTTGACGTATTGCACAATACAGCGTGATTTTAAAATTGAAAATAGAGCAGTGATTAAATTTCTAACTAAAGAAGGATTTTCATCCAGTGTTATTAAACAATGTCTTAATGGTTTGTATACAGAAATTTCTCCTTCATATTCCATTGTTAAGGAGTCAAAATTATTTAGTTTGGGCACAGAACGCCTTAAAGATGATCCATATGAGGATTGTCCGATGGATATGTTGGCACAAGAAAGCCTCTCCATTTTCGAGGAGGAAGTTCGGGCACAGGTGTCTGGAGGCAAAAGAAATAACTGCAAGGTTGTAACTTTTTAAAATAACTATGTACTTTGTATTCTTCATCTACCTTCACCAGTTCAAATGCAAGTGCGCTTGGAATGTTGTCGAAAGTTTTTTTTTTTAACTTTTACCGTGGTAACGAGCGGGCAATATTGAAATCCATCATCAAGAGAAATGAAATTATGGCCCTTTATTATGACACTCTTTCAAAAAGAGAATCAATACAATGAATGAAAGAGGGTAAAGCACCCCCTAGAAAGGCCCAGGTAACACAGTCGCAGACCAGATAAAGTACCATTCGACAGGCTGCTGTGAACACATGTGACTTCCAGGACTTAGATCATCGACTTTTACCTGTTTTCAAAACTGATATCTGACCTTCGAGAGTGGAGATGCCGAAATATGAATTGGAGGACACTGTTTTCCAGATATATTATATTATTTTGTAAGGGGTATTGAAATGTTAATCCTTAGATGTGAGAAACACATTGAAGCAAAGAAAAATAATATTGAAAAAGATATTTGTATTTTTATTCTATGATTACATAATATGGCCAGGCTGGAAACTTGCAGACCGCATCTCGTATATGTCATGACAAAAAGCAATTAGACATATAAAAATGTTCATAAATTATAGTACATTTTTAGCAAATAAAATATGTAATTTTATACACGATACATAATGATACTTTAGCGTTAGTGAAAACCACAAGGGCAGGCAATCATACAGTTAAGTGTAGGGTATCCAATTAAAACAGTTCTTACGGTTGGTGAAGTGCAGGTAGGATGGACAGTGCATATGTGAAGGGGAGGTTCGAACCCTTTAGCGCCCGCAGCGGCGGAACTTGTTTGTCTCTCCATACATTATTCCGCGTTATAAACAAGGGTGGGGTGAGGTGTTTCACGCTGGCTGGGTAAAGTGACGAAGTGGAGGCGAAGGGTGAGGATTACTAGCGCTGCTCTGCGGGTTGCCGCCCAATAAGGAGCCGGTAACAAGGCTTGTCAAGACGCATCACACGCCTCGCCTGACCGCCACCTTGGGGACTTCGCCCCGCCACCAAGCGAGTGGATGATCTGGTTAGCCACACCCAGTCCATCAGCAACACAACAAGTACAATTCAATTCTTCTTTTTTGCACACTACAAAATATGCTTTTAATTCTTTTCCTCCGCTCTGGGGATAATTTTCTCTTGTTAGTCGATAATCCAGATGACCCTACCTTGTCATTGTGTTCCTTTTAAACCTACTATACTTATATAATTTTGGCAAACAGAAATTAAGGTAGTAAGTCAACTCTCTTGCCACAAATCCGTTATAGTGATGGTGATAATAGCAACAATACTATTCTAATAGCATTCCAATAAACGAATGTGTATTTTTGTAAATAAAAAATCAGAAAAAAGGAATGTTTAAATATGAATTATAGAACTCAGACTTTCAAAATTTGATATTTAAATGTATATTTTAGGTACAGAAGAAAAATAAAAGTATTCTAACTAAATAATGTGATTATCTAGAGAGCGTTTGTAACATAATAATGCATTACAAAAGGTCTTCAAAAACTTAAATTTCATGTCCCAGAAGATATTTTCTTGCACCCAGAGATTTCCCCATTTACCACCATTTAACAAATGTGTTTAATTTATGTGACAAATATTTTCATTGTTTGTTGTTGTTATTTAATCTTAAGCTTTCTGATGTTGTAATGACTTAAATTGCAATGTTCTGAAAATTGAAATTATGTAGAATTTTAATACAGTGGTATTACAGCTATGAAACATTTTTGCATAAGAAGCAAAAGAAAAACAGCACAAATACCTTGCAGGGACGGAATTTGAATATTTGTTGTACATCAGGAAATATGCAAAATAGAGATGTGCGATGACGCAACTCCTTTCCTTGCCCAGCTCATATTATGAAAGCGTAAACAACCTGCAGCATTCTGTCTCAGCAAGTAAGAAGTACGCACATGTCTTTCGGCCATAGGTTGCAAGTTAAGGAGCTAAATGACCCCAGGGTTCCAATGATTTTCTCCGCTAGTTCTCCAAATCCCCGCTACAGCCTTTTTAGGAACTCTGGCACGTTTCTGTTTTGATGAGTGCAGTTTTGCTCCAGGTTACTTTTTATTTCCTCGGCAAATGTGACTGCTTTATACTCCGAGCATAGCCTTCCACGAAAACATCCCTCATCAACTCTTCACCATAAATATAACAGAAAATTGAGCAACCAACCGCTGCATTCCGTGTCAGCAATTTCAAGAAGGAATGCCAACTTGAGAGATTGGATACTCATCAATAGATCACTGCAAAGTCCGACTGCTAATAAAACGGTAAATAACTGTTATTTTTTTAAATAAAATATTCTTAATATTATGATGACTTTTATGTGGTGTATCTTATTTGTTTATCCTTTTTAGTTTGGGATTTTGACTGCTCATGTTCATGATGCATGAACATATGAAAAGTGTGATAGGCAGATTGATAAATGGGTAGATTGTAAAATTAATAAATATATGAATTGTTAGTTAATTTCGTTTCTTTTATGTTTTGAATATTCTAAGTTCTTTGAAAGACAGAAAGATAGAAGGTTTACTTTTTGAGATAGTCGAAAAGAGTAATAAAAATAATTATTCATTTTATAATAGGGACAACATATAATATGCAATTTATTATTTTACCCTTAGGTATGTAAAACTATTTTTGAGCGCAACAAATAATCTGAAAGAGAAAAAAAGGTTTACTTCGCTCAAATAATAATAATAATAATAATAATAATAATAATAATAGACCACCTCTTTGGTCTAGTGGTTAGCCTTACTACCTACTGGCAGGCTCGATTCCCGGTACCTGCTTAGAAACGGGGTTTACCTAGCCTCGTGAGGACAGTTGAGAAACTGCCTGTTGGACAGGTGGCGTTCTTCGATCACGAAAGCCCCGTGATAGACGACCGGTGGGGTGCCGGCATGCTGATCACATATCCCCCCTGCAATACTGCCCTCTATCAATTAAGTCGAAAGACGGGTGTAGAGGGTGCAGAGGTCGCTGCGGCAGGCCAAGACTCACCCCGGGCTGTAGCACTAAATGATGCTCATAATAATAATAATAATAATAATAATAATAATAATAATAATAATACAACTTTGTGTAAGAACACTAAAATAATAGCTAACAATACAAGGGTGGGATAAAACAGTACAAACAAGTTAAAAAGTGAAATATGCTTTTAATAGCTGGTATTGTTTAGCTTATATATTATCCAAGCTATTAACCATTTAAAGATATTTAATGGAGAAATTCTAAAGAAGGGTTTATTCTTCACTGACGATTATGGAAAAACCAAAATGCCTACAGAGACAAACTTTATATTTTGTTAAAATATGCAGTACTTATAACGCTCTGTGTATACCATTTAAACATATTAGAATGCCCCGAGCTAGATTGTTTCATTTATAACACTAACGGTAAATATGTCATTAACTAAATATCGAGCGAGGCGGCTCACACTGTAACATTTGGTATGTTCCGGGCTCAAACCCCTTGAGAGCATCCGCCCTGACCTTCGGTTTTTTCGTAGCTTCTCTGGTCGCTTAGCAGAACGATGGAATGGTTATTTCCTTTCTACAAAGTTTTCGCTCTCCCATTTCATTCTACGGATTCGAAAGTGCCAAGGCGAGCTGGGTTCGGTGCGGTGTGAAAGTGGCTTGCGCTTTAGAAAGGTTCCTGCTATGCTATCTACTTTGGAAGCTCGGAGAGGAGACTCCGTCGGCATTGGAGTGCTCTATCTGGAAACAAAGTTGGGGACACCGTCTACGTCTGTGCCTCAACCGTGAATCCCGGCCACCCAGTGTCTCCATCACCTCACCCCTTCCTGCCAAAAGTACCTAACGGGGGCAAAAGCATAAACGCCTAGCTGTTGAGCGAGGCTGAAGTACCCAAATTTCCTCTTCCGTCCCCAAAAATGCAATACAATCCAATCAAAGTTATGCGGAATGTTTAAATAATGGTCTTCTTAAATAAAAACGTTGAGAGTTTTACAATGTTTTCTTAAAATAGTAAGCGTCAGCTTTTACGATCTTTGGTCATCTCCTGGCAAAAGTTGAAATTAATAGAGGAAAAACGCAAATTCCTTAGAGATGAAGCACTTTTCGATTCAATTTCTCACCTCGTCAACAATTTTGAAGTATTTTGTTTCAAACCGTGTTGCATTGAGCGAAACAAGTAACGGTATAGTGTATGGAAAGTATGAAGTGGGAGAAACATTTACTATCCTAACTTTTCCAACAGATCGTGATAAAGTACACGCTTCTCTCGGACAAGTGTTTTGTGATCCAGTGATCTCTCTTGCAGATAGTTTCCTCGCCATTCATGGCAATCGTCTCAGGAAGCTTTTTTCTCTCTCATATTAATAGACGCAGTAAAGAAATGAAGAGATTTTGGTTCAAAATTGTATTTTCGCACAAAATTTTCCTTCTTTCTGCATCTTTCCAAGCTCTTTAGTGCTTCTAAACAATACTACTTTTTTCGTCTTGCTTAGCAACTTCATTTGTTAACTGTTTGGGGCCTAATTTCATAACCACTTTCGAATCGTCTGTTTTGTCTTTCAAATAGTGAATTTCCATTTGTGAATTAATGAAAGTCATATCATACGTGCCTGCAGACCTAAGGCCACTAACCATAGCTTTTTCAATCACTAGTTTTGTCTCTGATGCTGTTTTGTTTAAATTAAAGAACAGTAAAATAAAATGAAGACAAATTCTCTTCTTTGGGTGTTATCTCATTTAAAAATGAAAAAATATATATTTGTCATAACAGAAAATTCAATTATAAACAAAATAAAATTGATGCGAAAAATAAATTCAGTAAATCTAAATTGCATGTACAAAGTTAATAATTAGTAGCAAATCATTAGGATTATATCTTCTATCAGTTCGTAAAACTGACATTTAAAGTACTTTCAGATGTGTGTCATTGGTACAATGAAAATAATAAGATTGTATTGAACGCTATTTATCACACAGAGAGCTGGGCCGGATAAATAAGTGTGCCTTGTAGAAAGAGGCTTGAGCGGCAACTTCCTTAGCATCCAAATAACGCATGCTGCAGCCTATTTAGGGGCAAGTCTCTTTCAAAATAGTGATCCAAGAGCAAAATAAACAGTAAATCCATATTAGTAAAGCCCGAAATAGGACCGAGGGACGACGCTGCTGTAGAGTGCCTATACACACCAAATGTGTATGCCTAGTGTGTAAACAAGAGTACGAACTAAAAGTTTATCATTAATAGGGCGCGGATTTATAGTCATATGTAATAGGCAGGCAAAAAGGTACTGAAATTGAACATAAAGGCACCAAAAATGTACTAAAATTTAAAGACCTAGGCACTTAAAATGTCCGCAAATGTAACAAATGTCTGCTTATAAAGGGACAATAGTTCAAAGAATAAGCTCAAAATATTATAAAATAGATTAGACATGCAACTTTAAAAGTTGCACCACTCAATATAGAATTTGTGTTACAATGAATTAGCATGCATTTCTCTACATTTTTCGGAGTGAAGTGTTGTCTATTGTCACGCAGAGTATTTATACCGAGAGAATGCCTAAGGTGACAAGAATTACAAGTAATACTGTAAAAATACAACTTGAACTGAAATAAGTCCCAGAAAGCAAACGACTAATATCGAACCACTAGGTATATGTGCGTGTGCTCCCCTTCGTTTCTAGGTTTATACACTAATTCCAAAGAAGTCTTACAATAAACATTCAATAAAAATTGCGATTTGTAGTTAGCATATATATGTACGTTTTCTTAGGAAATCTGCAAACAAGTCTTTCTAAATATCTATTCATGAAAAATGTTCCTTTAAGTATATTTTTAAAGAAATTTCTGAAAATAGGATTTCATTTTTTTTCATTAAATATTGGCGGCTTTCATAACGTATTGTTTTGTTTATTATATCGATTTTAAAAGTTATGTTGTTTAGTTGATTTTTCAAAACTGGCAAAACTTAATTAAATACTTTCAAAAATATGTTGCCCCTCTCTCAAAATTTTTCTGCGGACACCCTTTCCAGGACTGGCATTAGTATACACCATTGACTTGTTTATATCTTGTCAGTATTTGTTGAGATATTATGTTTATGCAATCCTAGCATGAAAACACGCTTCTTATGACGCTATGAATCGTGCACAATTAGCTTAATTCTGGAAACCAATATTTTATGAAATCATCACCGTCTTCACAACCCAATTTCAAAAACGTATCTGTAAGAAAAAGCTAAAATTGTCGCCCTAACAAGCACATCAACATTCAAACACGAGAATCATATTAAACAAATGTTTCGAAACTATTAACAACAATGTAAGCTATTAAACATCATAAATTAACTTCTATTATATTTGAAATATTGAAAATGCAATAAGTTAATTAATCACATTAAATTTTCTTTCATTTCGAACAGAAAACTTCCTTGACATACCAGAGCGTCGAAAGCATACAAAACTTGGACTGGAAAAAATAAAAAATATAAGAAATTTAAAATATTATAATCAATAAATGTAATATTATATGTTTACAAGTTCTGAAAAATGCCAATGAGATTTTCCATTACTTAATATGTTTCTCTTTTTCTCCAAGTACAGAATTTTGCATATTCGTTTTCGTACACACTTTTCAATTTTTGAGGAATTAACAAACCCTGGTTTTCTCAGCTTCCTTTATAATTTATTCTCGAATGATATCTATATTTTCAAAATCAAATATTGCAAAATTACCATCCATTTCCATTTAAATTCTTCAAAATAATGACAAAATAACATCGTCATAGGATCTAGTACTAAGAATTCATGAAAAATAATACGTCATATCTACCACGTCAAATTATCACATTTAGAAAATGTTTTATGCTTTTTAAAATATTTTAATGCTAAATTGCATAAAACGTTTTATGTAAAACGTGTATAATCCTCATTCTGAACAATCGTGAAAATTAGCTTGTTTACTTTCGCCCACGCACTGAACACTCGTGTCACAATACTATTATTTGTGTAACATCGGCACATAAATAACTATTATGCAATCCGGTTTCATCAGGCAATATCAGTCTGTCTTACCTCTCGTTCTTTTCCACGAATCGAAGACAATCTTCTCGTTTTTCCAGCATGTAATCTCTCTGGATTAGAATGTGGCGTTTGTTTTTACATTTTTAAGGTACATACTTAGCATTTGATTTTTTCCCCCAATATTTCCCTGGAGCCTTTGAATTTCACCTTAATATTGCAAAATGAATGCAGTTTTCCTAATGTTGCAATTTTTGGTTCATACTGTAGTATTTGTGGAACTGCTTTCTAATAACAGATCTACCCATACCACCTAATTCTATATTCTATTTTATTTGGAACTGGCCTGCAATTAAATTTTTGTGTTAGGTTTCTTATGCATCTTTTCTTCCTTGCGAATTCTGGTGATTGTGATATTGTTGTAAAATTTTGTGCAACTATTAAAGGTATGTTTATAGCATTTCTTTACTGGTCTTCACAAAAGTTAATTAACTCGTGAATTACTTGCCTAGCTTTACTGAACAGCTTTATTCCACGACATGCTGTCTAAACCAAGGTATATCACGAACTAGACGGAACATCTGTTTATGGTTAATAGCTGAGAGTAATGGTGACGTAGGAGTGCAACATGTGTCCTTAGTTCCCATTAACACCGGTCCTATTCCGAGCTTTGTTGACCTATATACCAATCAATAATACATAAACAATAAATAGGTATACTTTTAAAACATAGGTTTACTTAAAGGACTATTCTCCACTGTCAACAGTTGTTCAGTTTACTTCCCTTTTGTGGAGGTGGCTCAGATGGTAACGCTTGGAATTCATATTCGGAGGTTCCGGGTTTAAATTTCGGGGCCGGCCAACCTTATCTGGAGCCTTTAATGATTTTCCCTGTTCGCTTAAGTGAATGCCTTGATGGACCTTTCCTTTCCATGAAATTTCCGCTCTCCCATTTTATATTATTTCATTTGGTTGGTTCTACTACAGGATCGAAAGTGCCGGCGAGGTGGGTGGTTGCGGCGTGGGGTTGGCTTGTGCTTGGGTCTGGAATAATTGATCTTCTGAGGGGCTCGAACTCTTGGAGGAGGACTCCGCCGGCGTCGAGGTGTTCAATCTAAACCTGTTAGGGAGATCGTCGACGTTCATGCACAGCTACGAAATATAATTTCAAAAAGTGAACGGCGATTTGGCGACTACTCATTTAGGTTGTCCTTAAGTTTTTCGTCTTTTCTGTTATTTACGGCGATACTGGTTTATTTTCAGGAACGTCATTACACCTATAGCATTTTCCTAAAGCCTCCATCGTTTTGGCTACGAAACGTATTTAAAAAAAAATTAAATTCTACAACAATGCGAATGGATGTGAACAGCAAACTAAGGATAAGTGTGCCAGGGAGAGAAACATTATGCCAACGCTGCCTATACGAGTACAAGACGTCTTAGCCGATCAAGGTGGCTCAGAGGGTAACGCTTTTGACTCGCATTTGGGAAGCCTCAAATTCAAATGATTTAATAATCATGCCTTTAAAAACGGTCAATATTATTAAATAAAGTATTCGTGAAAATATTGCTAACATCTGAAATGATCTAATATATTTTGAGCCTCATATTTCTTTTTGCCTAAATTATTCAATATGATATTCTATTTATATAAATGTGTCATTTCAACTTTTCTTCTAAGAGCAGGTTTATTGTTGCCACTTAGAAATTTCAAGTATGTATGGGGTGAGTTTCGTAAACATCTCATTAAGTTTGCTGTGAAAGTTTCAACGGTTGGATGCAGCAAAGAAGTGTGTGGGACTATACTTCGTCTTCGTCCTGTATTGTTCCACTAAATAGTTGCAAATTGTGATATTTCAGAAAATAAACCGAAAATCACTTGCATTATGATGCTACATGCATAAATAAGGTCACAAAGTATGTATACACAACAATGGCGACAATGTTATATCTAAAGGTTGTTTTTAATTTTTTATCAAATCATTGTTCATGAATGATGGATGGTGGGATGGATCTTGCTATTGATTCTCCAGTATGGATATATGGCTAGAGAGGCATGTGTGGGCAGATTGAAGGACGGACGTTTAATCCAAATGAGAAATGGTTCGGATATTTTCTTAGATTTGTAAATTTCCGATAAAAGCACGTGCGTTAACACAGTTTATGCTGAGAATGAACACAACGAGGGATGTTTGCTAGAATGCTTGTACATACAGGAGCAAGTTTGCTCTCAGATGAATGTCCGCTGCAGACTCCAGCAACACTGTTTGGACCAGGTGACTGCTTAGAAGAACAACTCACCTCCACTCTCCGTGCTGGTTTCTTCCACACTTTAATTACTCTGCATTCTACCCTCTTCCTGCTTCCTCATTTCCATTCACCATTTCTTATTTCCGCATCACCCATCCATCCATTTCGCCTTCCTTCCTAATTATCTACTTCTTCATCTCGCTTTCGTGCTCTTTGGCCAAGTTTCTTAATTAAACAAGAAGAAGAAGATCTGTGTGACATGAAGACGGCAGTGGCAGGGGTTGTGTTAATTACGTCATCGCGCCCGTCTTTGTCGTGACAAGAAGGTGGGGGGGCGGTATTTTCTTGAGATAGGAATGTCAGCATTTGTGACAGGCCTTCTCCTACTCTATATCTCTCTTAGGAAGATTTTATTGCACCTGGGTGTAGATGTCATTGTATGTGGAGAGCCTACCAAATCAACAATTCATGACGACATTTTAAAAGAAAAAAAAACTAAAATTACAAAATATACTTCCAAATATGTTTATAAACTCAGTTTAAATGTTTTTCCTTGCACATTAAACATTAGCAAATTATAGTTCATCCTATCAACAAAGTAAATTCTCATTGAACCTATCTTACTGACTACCAAGCAGAAGAATGGTTTAATTTATTTACGCACACTGTTTAACATCTAAGGTCATCAGCGTCCCATTCAATTCTTTTACGTGCCGTAAATCTACGACACGGGACCTACGGCTTTACTTTACCTTACGAAAGAAGCCATAATTAGGATTTTTACGCCGGAAAAAATCCATCGAGTCTGGTAGGGATTGAACTTGCGATCTTGGAACTACTAGGCAAGTATGGTTACCACTAGACCACAAGGCCGACGAGAGGAATGTTGATAGAAGAAAGCTAGATATATGTACTAATTTATTCCTTTGTGGTCTTAAAGGCTTTTTCACGTGAGCCGTGTGTAGGTCATTAGCTGCAAAGAAAAAAAAATCAGATTTGAAAAATGTAGGTCATAGCAGGGATTCGAACTACAATTTTTCCTCCTTCAGTGCTCCTCCCCCACCCCCAATAGTGTTTAGCTCTCGTTTTTACTGCTGAGGCATCACGTGTAGTGGACAGTGATGATAAGTGAGATGAAATGATAAATTGGAAAAAATATTTTTTTAAAGGAAGGATACATTCTAGGCTTAAGTATGGGGTACTTTCCCCGTCATTTGTCATATATGTGGACTGGGGGAAACCTGGAAAAATCCTCGATCAGGGAGTACGGGTATGACGGGAATCGAACCCCAGACCTCCCGTTCACAATGTCGTATCTTAATGAGCTCGGCCACCCGTGGGGGTCACCTTCCGTGATTCGAATCCCGGGCGTGACCTGAATTTTAATTTCTAGACACGGATAGTGTGAAGAAACTATTTCTGTACATAAAATAACCCCTTTGTAGTTAAACCAAAAACCTGGATCATTAGTATTCGTAGCATTAGGGGTTGCCTTTTAAAGAATAAAACAAACCTTAAAGAGGTCTCGGGAATAGCCTGAATAAGATTAAAGAAGTTCGTGATTCCAGGCTTGGAAGGGGGCACGGTAGCTCAGTTAGTTAGAGCGTCAGCACGGAAGGCTGCAGATTTTTCGGTTCGAATCTCGGTCGTGAACCGAATTTTTCAAATCTGATTCTTCTTTTCCAACTAATGTCCTACGCACAGCTAGTGTGAAAAAACAATACTTTGTATAAAAATGTTATTGTTGAACATTACTTCACTCTTTATAAAGGAGAAGACTGACTTCGTTGCACACTCAAAGGGTCCTTTTTGTTTACATAATGACATGAATTTAATAGAGTCATATCTGTATTTTGTTGTAGCCACTGTTGAATTATAGTGCATGGGTAAAATATGTTGCCTATGAATGTAAACAGTCTACTGGACCTGTAGGGTATGGATATGACAGCAAATAATCGCATGCCCTGAAATACTATCTGAACATTGACGAAGGAGCTCTCACACTTGGGGTTTCTATTCCTCTCCCAATGAAAGTAAATTTAAACTTCAGAGTACACTTTCCCATTTCTTTTCTACTGTGTAGTTGGAGTGCTTGTGATAATTCTGGGCTCATCAATCAAGCTGGCAAACCGTGCAAAGGGGAAGTGCTGTCGCAGCCAATCAGGTGTTAAATACGTTTAAAATTGATTACCTCTCTAAGGACGCTCCGCAAAAAAAAACCAAAAAGAAAGAAATCGGTGGTTTTATTTTCGTGAGGATTGGAACTTTGTAAAACGTAATGTTCCGTGAAACACGCGGAATTCAGTATTACCTCTCATAGAAAAATGTCGATCAACTCATTGTTGCCACATAGAAAACTGTAAGATACTTCACTTTAAGAACTGCATGACTGCATTCACAAATTAAAGTACATTTCAAACGTGAGTATGGGTAGTTCAAAAACCACTATGGTTGTAATATATCAAATTATTAACTTTTTTTTTTCAAAACAACGGTATAAAAATGTTCCCATTTCAGGTATGGAAAATGATATCGGGCAGATGGCCTCCCTATACCGCTTTGGCATGCAAGGGCTCTGTAAAAATTCACTATGGTTGCCTCACAAACTTGCATTTCGATTTTACCAACAACTCGCGAATGTTTCGGTGTTTATTGACATAAATCAATGATTTAAGATTGCCTCCCAAATAAAAAATCATAAGATGCTAATCACATGACCTTAGTAGTCATTGCTGGTCACCATTAGGCAAGATGAACCGATCCGGGAACCTGTAATGGAGCAACGCAATTGTTACGCCGGAAGTGTGATAGTTGGCACCATCCTGCTGAAACCAGACAACTCTTGAATGCCATTACATCATTATGAGGCCACAAAATCTCTTATTCGTACAGTATCGGTCTCCATTAACTGTCACAGCTTGTCCCGCCTCATCTTCAAAAAAAAAAAAAAAAAAAATGAGGGTCGATGACACCACCCGCCCAAAATTCATATGAAACCGCCACTCGCTATGAATGCACTTCCCTTTCTTGAGCCAGGCAAGGCTTTTCTGATTCCCAGGTACGGCGATTCTGTTTATTTCCAAATCCATTTAAGTGAAAGTGTGCTTCGTCACTGAAGATTATTTCCTCCGCAAAGCCTTCGTTCTCCTGTTGTCTTCTCAGAAACCAGTCAACAAAATTTCGTCTCTTCTCCTGATCGGTCACTTTTAGCCTCTGCGTTAACTGAATTTTATAAAGGTGGTAAAGGTGGAAATCATGCTGAAGAATTCGCCGCACTGAAGAAATTCCAATGCCCAATTTTTGGGAAAGGCGACAAACCGATTTCATTGGATTAACGTGCACACTGCCACGAACCACCACAATGTTTTGAACAGTCCAGTCAGAACGAGGACGCCCAGAAACTTTAATGTTAACTGTTGAATATGTTTCATAGAAATTTATCATAAGTTTACGAAATGTTGATTCATTGCGCCCTAGAATCGTGCAAAGTCGCCTTACAGTCGCTGCACAACTTTCTCCGTTCAGAAAAAACGTTTTCACAATGACCACACATTGCTTAGCTGTAGATTACTCCACACAATGAAAGAATGCAAGAAATGCAGACCTAAGCAAGAAATGCAGACCTAAGCAACAAACGGAATGTTAATAGTATCACATGATATAAAACAGTGTCGACAACCGAAAAACAAAAAATAGCCAGCGATTCAAAACCAGCGCGCTTTTTGAACCACTCTTTAGGATGTACCCACAACTCCAGGAGGCACAAATAACGGGAATCGCAAGGATATAGAGGAAGTCCGGGACACAATTTGATCAAATCAACATGCCACAAGTTGGGTGTAACAAGCACAATAATTCAAAACAAAAAATGTGGCCACAGAAAATTAACGCAAAGCCAAATAGATTTATTTATTCTCAACGAAATCACAGCATATTTATTACGAAAAAGATTCATTTTCATTATGGTTAAAGTTTTAATGAACGAATTCGCAACTTCCACGTACACAGATGTTTGCTAAACACAATTATCTGCAGTGATAAAGCCTCATCTAATGAATTCATTGAGAACTATAACTAGGAGCCGGATTATTAGGAGCACGAACATCAAAGGTGTCCACACAAGCCTCACTATTGTATATACTGTGATTAGAGTAAAAACATGGTAGTTCATTTAAATAAAACGAAATGACCCATCGTGGTGAAAGATCAACCTCTATTAAACAAAATAAATAAGGCTTTAAGTAAGAAAACAATAGTTATAAATGTGTAACACATTTGCCGAAAAGTATTCCACACTCGCATTGCATTGAGCATGTTGCAACAGTAGAAGAAAATAAATTTTAGGAAATGAACTGCTTTTGTGACAATATTATCGATCAACAGTGATCACATCAAATGAATAAACATCTTCAAGTTGCAGTGAGAGTAATGAATGACGATTATTAGTCAATTATTAAATTAAGATTATTTATTATTATTTAGAACTAAATTGTTTTTGGCGGATGGATACATTTATTTACATTAGGATCTATTCCAAGAATGAACGGAGTTTAGTTTTTACATTGTTTGAAACAAATTATATACTGGTATCGCTGTACAATATTTCATTTATTTTATAGAAGCGTCTTTTGCTATGACAAGTTTATCAATTTAATTACTCTTTGTGAATGAAGACAAGTTTTATCGTTAAAATAAACATAAATGACAATTTAAAAATAAAATAATGAATTTAAGACTCTGCTAATAATATATACAACAGGACTGTAAACAACTATCACCAATGTACAAAAGGAGTCTGTGCTATCTTGGACAAAGCCTGATGGTAAATGGTAAATATTTTATACGTGTAATTAAATATAAATGTAATGTAATATTTAAATTCAAAAGAAATGAATTTACTTACTGAAATATTTGCTGCATCTGTGTTAAAGGTAGTAAAATTGTACACTGAATTCCAAACTATCAAGTTTTAAAGGAATTACGTTTGATTTGAACGAGAAGTTTGACATGTTTAACTTAGAACTTATACAAATATAAAGAAATACAAAATATTATTTTAAATACGTGACATCTATGAACATATTATTTTATATCTTTAGAAAAAAATGTGATTTAAAAATATATTGGTCATAATTGTTGTTGCTTATTACAAAACCCTTTCAGTATTTTCTCAAATAGCTTTTCGTTGACTTTTTATTGAATTTACCCTTATGTTCTGTCTATCATTTGAGAATTACTAGTCTAAAAACTCCGTGGATGTTGTCTTTAGTTTCAGTACTATTTGAAATATAAGTTACAAGTATATTTATAGAAAGGTATACATAGGTATGCTTATATTCTTTATAAATATAAACATGTCGGTATGAAAACGCATGTTCACACAGCCAGATTTCCTCTTAACGTATATCAATTTTACCCAGCCCTCCCGTTTCAGCTGAAGAAACAAATACGTAAAAGGCACCCGCTGACAGAAGTCGTGCCAAATTGTTTTATTATATAATATTACTGTATATGTAGATACAGGAAATCGTCTCCCCGAACAGAAGCACGTATTATCAGTTTTCCGCTTGGGATGGGGCGCGAAACCAAACGTAATGTTTCAATTTATGTCACACCCTCGCGGAGGATCACGACGAAAATTATGTGGCAATATTTTGCTGCGCTATCATTTCATTGTTGGCGCGTTAACGTGTCAGTTTCGGTCCAGCAAATGGCACAGAAGTGAATTATAATGGAATTATTTACTCTTGCGGTCGCTTGCGGTGGGTACGTAGGCCGGCCGGAAGAGTTATGGCGCCCCCGCCGGGGTTAAAAATGTGCCAACGTAACAGCACAACTCTCCACAGAGGTTCACTGTTATCGTTTAGCAATTAAAAGCGAGCCGAGCAGTTTCATTTTGTGTGCCCCAGGGTTGTCCCAGACTGCCCGCTAAAAGTGTTGCCAAACAGGGGTGACCAAGTTACTCTGTGGAGTGCACCAAACCGCTACGCTTTTAAGTTCAAGAAAAATCTTTCAGGTTTGTATATTTTACCATCTGTTGTCGTTAAAACTTCCAAAACGAATATATGTTAGTGGCTATTCAAAGGAACTTCAATTAGCTGCTATTAAGAACTAAGTAATTTCTTATTTATATAAGCAGAAATAACTTATAGTTTAAATACATAATATTATGTTAGTCATACATTATTTTCTTTGTGAAATGCTTGTATTTTAGTGCAAATGTTATGCTCAACTCTCCAATAGCAGCAATATAATTCACGAAAAATATTTCCTTATATGTTTACACGAATTATAGATATGAAGGAACACGTCTTGGGTTATAGGAAGGTTGCAATATTAACGGTTTGTAGTAGTAACTTTACAGCATTTTAAATTTTGTAATTATTTTAATAACCGGATATAACGCTGCATAATGAATACTCTAATACACAAGTGAAGTAATAATAAGTAAATGAATGCAATAATCGTAGCTGTACAATTTAAATGCCAACGGACTCTGGACATTTACACCTTCATTTTACTCTTTAATAATGAATGACAGGAATATTAAAAAATAAAACAAAATACCTAGTTACAGAAAAACTGTAAACCAAAGTGCCAGTACCGAGACCACTTAGTTTCGGACATTAACAGCAGTCTTTGATAGAATTCATCTTGGTACGTTTCCCATAAGTCTAAAGAAGTCACTAATGATTATATTGCTCATAGCTTACTCTGCTCTTGGAAGGCATCCTACCCCTTCATTTGTCGGTCCTGGTGGTGTAGTAGTAACCACATTTGCCTCGTAGACCCAAGATCGCTAGTTCAATCCCGGCCAGGATTGAATTTATTTTTTTCGGGAGTAAAAATCCTAAATATGACTTTCTTTGAAAGGGAAATAAAGCGTAGGTCCAGATTATAGAGTTGCGGCACGGAAAAGAACCTCAAGCCTGAAAGAAGAAGCTTCTGAGCAAAATGTATCACCCCATGAATTGAAAGGGGCGCTTATGACCTGAGATGCATCCTTTCATCGGAACTGTTTTTGGATACACTGCACTTGCTATTTATTCAGCACTTTGATCGTGGTTTCTGACTAACTGAGCCATCAACAAGGAATGAAATGAGACGTTTGGCTGTTAGATATACGTGAAACCGCTTGAGCATGCTCGGCTCCTCGACCTGCTGAAAACTGTGAAACTGTGAAAACTTTTTTTGAATGCCTTAGAAATTGGGCTATTTATACCATCTCTTAACATCACGCTACATGGATTCAAATTTCGAAACTTTCCAGAAGCATCTTAAACTTTGTTTTCTTATTAGTTGCACAAGAACCGGCTTCGGAATATTCTAGAAATCAAACTTAAATCCCTCTTCTCTGAGTGGCTATCAGATTTCGTTGTCTCTGCTCTTTCGTTCGTTGGCAGTGATTTCAGAGTGATTTCTCTCCTTTTTTTGGAGGTCACAGTACAAAAGGGAAACGCTCCTGCTTTTTATCTTACTTTGTTTCTCAAGGACTTTTTAACCGTAGGCATCATAGAAGGGTCTCGCGCAAATACAAAAGACATCCTTGTTGACGACTCCAGAAAGTCGCGAACGAAGATACAATTTATGCTAGATGTACATACAGCATTTCAGGAAACATGCTAATAAATGATTACGTCATAATACCTTATAATTATGGTGTGCTATTTCTATAGGAGTCGAATCTGGATATCCCGCTACATAATTTAATATTTTTCAAACGTGTGGATTTGAGCTATATTTTTAAAGTAGCGATATTCAGTAGTGGTGTGCATTTTGTTTTTCCTATGCACCGTTCTGGTTAGGGCGCTAATGACAGTTGTAATTGTGTTGCTTTAAAGTATTACTAGGTGCGGCAGGTACAGTCCGTTTCACCATTCTTTTATCCTGTGCACATTAATTGCACTTTTTTCCCGTTTTATCTCTAAAACTATTTCTGAGTGCTAACACACGAATTTATTAGTAACGGCGCGCTGCTTTGGCACGATTCATGCACCTTTATTTTCGGTACCCAATCCCGTCAGAACGAAATTGGCTGCACTTGCGATCTGTTTCATAAGGGCTGCCATGCTCCGAGATAGCAAGTGCAATTACAACTGAGAAATGAACAGTGAGCAGCATCTAGGGCGCTGCCATAGGAACTCAGAAGGATGCGCGAGCAAGCGAGCATTGCCAGTATGCTGAATATAATATTTTGAGACTTCCTTTAGCTACAATTTTTAAGTTTTACATCTACTGGTATAGTGATTTAGCTACTTGTTTTATAGTCTGTGACTACAATTTTCAATGTGTTGTTTTAACTACTATTGTATTTAGTTCCGGCTGTATTGAAGAGATTGGTGTGGTACTACTGTTTGCATCATTCCGGTACATAAAGTGCATTTTTTGCATTTACATAAAATGAAGTGAAATGACTGCTTGTTGGAAACAAAGACCATTTCATGCTTCTGAACATAACCGAAATCTTGGGCAGGCTATGTTATTACAGTACATTACATAATGTGCTTGCTATGGTATTGACATAAATCAACCTTCAACGATACATTTGCTTCTTCCTGAAAATCATTGAAGTTTACCACACTTTCAGTAAAACCAAACATTTAAAGAAATTTTGCATTTTCTTTGATTAAACGGAATACAATCAGCAGTTGTTTTCTAATTTGAAAGCGTATCGAAAAGAACAGTTTATACTTCGAGCTTAAGAGTTTTCCAGCAGGCATCCCTTGATAGATTGTATGTGTATATGTATGAGGTATTAATGAGTTCGAGTCTCGCGCAATTTTCACACTTATATTTGAAATTTCTTCGTTGTTTGCATGACCAGCAACTTAGTGCAAAGTTAACTTTTAAGTATAAGAGAAAGCCTTGTTTGTATCTTTAAAATGTATAATGCTGCCTTAAGACCTTCCCAGTGTTTCCTTAAAAAAATAAATGTTTACATTTGAGTAAGGTTCGATCTCTCTTAAAAATTCAAACAAACAAAACAAAATATAAAAAATAAAACAAAAACACTTAATACCCAGTGTAATATCCTTCATACGATGTTGGTTTTCTCCAAACTTAAGATCCGACAATGGCTACGATGAACTTTAAACTTTATGCTTTCAAGTTTACATTGAATCAATTTCGGAAGATGAACTGATCCGCATTATTATTATTATTATTATTATTATTATTATTATTATTATTGTTGTTGTTGTTGTTGTTGTTGTTGTTGTTATTATTATTTGGCATGGTGCTATGAAGGAACACGTGGAGGCAGAACCGTATTTAAAGGGACTTAAAAGATTATACATAACGAATTGTTGACATGCATGTTAGATGTATGAATATTTTTATATAAATCTTTAATCATACTCATGCACCATTACATTATGTAATACTACATGCAATTAGCTATCTTACTTTAACAATTTGAATCCTAAATTTATACAATGCTGAAATTATATTACATTGCCTATATTAATATTATAAATTGTACTATTGTTTAAAATTCCTATAGGGTGTCTAAATCTATTGATCTTACGTATCTAAGAAAGTATTTAGATTGTTTTTTAACTGTTTCATTGTTGGTACTCGGCCATTTTCTACCACTCGTTATTATTTCAGTTCTTAGAATTAGTCTTTTTGCATTTAATAGTTCTGAATCCCATATAAAGTGATTTATTGATTGAATATCTTTGTTGCATGAACAATTTGGATTATCAGATACTTTGAACCAGTGAAAATATTGGTTTAGTTTTCCATATTCAGTAAGGAATGTTATATTGCCATTAAGCTTAATGTTTACTGATGGCCTATATTTTACACTGAGGAAAAAAGAACTAGTTACTCTACAATTATTACTCAATAAACACTCACTTTGCATTCATTTATACTATCTTTATTCACTAAGTTTTTCTTGTATGACCCTCGCAGATGCTTGTTGTGGGCTGCGTCTTTTGCCAGTCGATCTGCTAACTCATTCCCGAAGATTCTACTATGTGCTCCTTATTTGCTGTTTGATGTCTTCAATTAATTTGTGGGATTTTTTTAAATGAATCCAGGGGTTATTCTGCTGTCTGTGTGGATTGCTTCTATCGTATCTTGTACACAGACAAGTTCTATATTTTCCAGCTGTTCGGCTAACGGTTAGAACACTTTTTATTAAGTTTATATTGAAACTGACTTATAAGAACGTTGTTTTCAATGATAGCCACCCCAGCACCTACTCCTCACTCGTTTCTGCTGTACTGTTCGCATGTAGAGGAGGAACTGAATCAATCGGACTTTATTAGCTTTCTTGGCCGATGATATGTCGGTCCTGGTGGTGTAGTGGTTACCATACTTGCCTCCTAAACCCAAGATCGCGGATTCGAACCCGGCCAGGAGCGACAGATTTTTTCGAGCGTAAAAATCCTAAGTATCGCTTCCTTCGAAAGGGAAGTAAACCGTGGGTCCCATGTCATATATTTACGGCATGAAAAAGAACCTCAAGCCTGAGAGGCCTCTGAGAAAAATTTGTCGGCCGTTTCACGCCTTGAGTTGAACGGGACGCTGTTGACCTGAGATGCTAAAGAGCGTCCATAAATAAATCAAATCAAAAATCTTGGCAGGTGACACTGTTTATGTGCAAATTGTCTTAATGTTCAGATGTGAACTAAATATAAGCGCGCACATGCGATTTTGGGCTTTCTTTTTCCCTCCCAATCCTGAAGGGATTTTGCAACTACGGAAATTTCCAAATAGATTCTGAAGGAACCAAACAATTTTGACGCGGGTGTCACCGACAATAAAATAATTGCTCAGACTTGCAATCGAATGCCAGGCATACTGCATTTAGTTAATTAATAAGGTTTATTTTATGTAAGGATGCTCTTTAACATCTCTGGTCATTGGTGTACCATGGACGTGACAAGACCGATAAATTTTGCTCAGAGGTCTCTTCTTTAAGATTTAAGGTTCTTTTACGTGACGTAAATTTACGACACGGGACCCTTGGCCTTACTTCCCTTTCGAAGGAAGCATGCTTAGGAATTTTAAAATCCTCGACCCTGGCCAGGTTTGAACCCAAGGCCTTGGTTCGACGAGGCAAGTGCGGTTAACACTAGATCAGCATAGCCGACTTAAGAAGTTAGTTAATGGAGTACAGTCAAAAATTAAAGAATACTTTCATTTTGAGCATAATGTTCGTTGTTACTCCCATGAATTAAACTTAATAATAAAAATAACTGCGTCACGAAACAAATCAGCAAGAGTTTTCTTGTTTTTAATCTCTCTTTATTCCCATATTTTTCTTATGGTCATCACAATCTGTAGCTACATTAGAGAATGTGACATCGCGATACATGAGAGGGAGCTCGACCACTAGGTGGAATTTCAAATCGAGAACCATCAATTGTGTATATGATAAGAATATTTTTCTAAACTAGAGAAATCTATCCCAATAAAATTGGTCATGAAGCTCGAGCTTTTCGCCGTGATGATTTTTTTTTTTTTTTTTTTTTTTTTGTTCTGGCTACAATTCTTTCACGAAGTTATGCTTCATGCTGATATTCTCTGCAGCAGGCAAATGGGCATCATTGAATGAAGAAAAATGTTACGAATTTTATCAATGTAATGGAACACATTCAGAATGAAGTGAGAGATTACGACAAGCGAAACAGAAAGTGGGAGCAAGCGTCGACAAATTAAATTAACAGGATAGCGGATGCAATTGAAAAGACGACCGTTTTGAGAAAACGAATTATTTTTATACTGCAAAAATACTAGATACTGCAAAATTTTGAGGCATTTTCTACAAAATACCCTTGAACTGATGGTTGAAACTATCCTATGTTAACACACAGTTATGAAAGACCAAACTTTAGCAATAATGGCGGCGTTATCTCTCTTCTTCAGCTTATGCGTGTCAGCAATCTTTAGGATAAATTCAGTTAAGTAATAGCCCTTCTTAAAACACAGTGATAATATCTATAACAACAGCCGAAACAGAAAGTTGCTTTTCATATCTAAAGAGAATTAAAATTTTCCTCGGCAATTCTATAAACCAAAAACTATCAACTGCTCTTGCCATCCTCTCAATAGAGAGAAATAAAATGAATTAATATTATTGAATATTTAAATAACAAAGTAAATGATAAGTTTGCTTGCCAGAATAATCAAGAATGGATGATTTCAACTTCCACCTTTTATAGTAGTCAGTATGCTTGTAGCGCGCTAGATTATTCATTTCACGAGTCGTCACTAGTGGACACGTTTTGTCCCAAAATAACGGGGGATATTGGAATAGAAAAAAAATAATGTTTACATAAACTTCCTTGCATGGCAAGAAAATCGGTATATAGTGGGCTATCTATTTCTAGAATTGCATAAATGCAGAAATAATATATAAAATTTATGGATGAAGTTGAAAAATAAAGGATATGGAACAAATCCCTACACATTAGGAAAAATCAAAGTAAATATCACTCGAATGTTGACTCAATTTTGGGAGATGAACTGATGCTTGCGAATGACAGTTTTCGAAAAAGATACTAGAAATGCGTAGATATGGCAAGGAAGCATTTCCATATTCTGTCATAAAGTACGTGCTACTTTCATTGTAATTGTAGTTAGAATTGCGAGAACCTCAATCAGTTGCACGGATATTACAACCACTTCTCCGCGAATTGCCGTCCTGACTGCTAACTCGCCAGACGTCACTAAACGGGAGACAAACTTTGAAAGTCCCAATAGGAATGTGATTAATTCCATCATTAGGTGTCCAACATAAGCAGGTATCCAGGATAAAGGGGGGTCCAACTAAAGTGATTTTATTGTATATTCCAAGATGTGTATAATTAATCTCTTCCTTCGCAATAACTCTTTTGTTCTGTATGAAATGTTATATTAATTTGTTTTCTTAATTCAAACTCAATTAATCTTGTTTTCTCTGGATTTCTTATAAGATTTTGTTGAACTGAAATAATAATGGATTATATTGCACTGTAGAGTAAACATAAATTGCACTATACTAGGTAGTGGTCCATATCACTAGCACTACAAATGATCGTTGCGTTGTTATTGTTTTCAGACGAGATATTGCTTTTAAGATGCCTCCATAATTTGGCAAGCAGTATGGAAGCCGAATTTTCTAACAAAGTACTTCAAAACAGTTCTTGCATTTATTTTATTTAGATACTTCATTGTTATCTACGTATGGATTGAGGCGGAAGAGGGGAAAATAGTGTCAATTGCTTAAATTTTGCCTCCCTTCCCCAGTGAAACTTTAGCAAATGTTTTCTTTAATGTGTCAATATTGGAGAAATTCAGTCTTATTTCATCGGCAATTTTGTACAAACCATTCGTAAAGCAAATTAAGTGCACCATTGAAGTGTTCACAATCTTCAGGCCCTTTACAGTTTTTATGAAGTATGACAGTGTCAGTTACGAACAACAAATCATGTTCCTGTCTAACTTTCATCACATAACTTGTTTATGACATTAGCAAAAAATACAGCTATTATTGTAGAATGGTTCACTGCTTCAAGAATTTCAGTGTCCAGCAAAATTGCCAGAAGGTCTATCAGGCAACAGCATACCAGCAACAACGTTTGCAACATCACAAGAATCAGCACTTTTATCAATTGATACCAAAATTTTGTTTCCAACAGTACTTCTAACATTTTGAAAGGCATTTCATAACAGGATGGTGACTCATTTCTCCCGAGCGTTGATTCCATTAGTATTAACTGTGTAGTATGTTTCTCCATAAAAGTTCTGAAATGTGGATTATTCACTTTATTCAAATGAATGTTGGCAGACACCATCATGTTGCATAGGTCTTATGACTTACACTGTACTTGTGCCTTGCTGTATCGATATATTGTTGTACATTAAATAGCTTTGTTGTTGTAATTTAAACGTCGCACATTTTATAATATAGGATCTTTTCACCTGAGCACTCCTTTCCAAATTCCTTCACATAATTTCTTAATGCTACACTTTAACTGCGCTTAGTTTTCGGTATATTGGTGCGTATTGATTTACTATTTATCTCAAACTGAAGTCTGGAGTAAAAATGTTGGAAAATTTCGTCTATTGAAATCCGCACATTTGGGAGAAAAGAACCTGCACTGTTGGAAGGTGGGTTAATAACGGCATTGCATTGCTCCTGATGAGCATGTCAACAAACGATCAGCTAGTTATCACTTATAATTTAACATGTCAAAATGTAGATAAATAGAACAGTTGCCTTTGAAACTCAATCTCTGCCATCTTGTCTCTGAAATATAACCATAATTAACACTTAAGCTCAATATTAGCGAAATATGGACAAAACAAGGATAATGGTCGAAATACGCATTTATATGCAACATAAAAGTCACAAACGTTCGATTCGCGTTTAATTCCATTTTTAGGTGCATTGGTAATCAGGAAAATGATATAACATCATGAACATCGGGACCCTAATTATGATTGTGTAGGATCGAAAAAGAGATATGCATCTCAAACTTCTAGATAGAGCGCTGTAATCGCACGATGGTTGTTTGTCGTTTCTAAATTAGTGAGAGCATCGTTACCTCCTCGCTGTTTCGCATACTCTCCGAAACACATATTGCTTTGTCGCATAGCAAAAGACTGTCGAGTTCTTACATTTCTCGATATTTTTTTCTTTCAGCAGCCAAGGAAGAACGACTACGGCCCTAGTTTGCATTCAGAGACGAAAACCACTCGTTTACAGCTCCATTTAGTCGCAACAGCATTCATTTGGTACTTTATAATATGACTTAATGTAAAGAGAAATCCAAAGGAATGCTGACCTCACCGTAACACCTTGTTACATTACCTGATAAGCAGACTGCGCCTAGAGACGGGGCAGGGGTGGCAGTTTCCAGCTTCGTGAGTCCATCCCGTTTGTTAGAATAATAACAGCGAGTAGCGTTTGCAGACTCAGCATTGTAAATCACACGTTGTCCTGTCCTCGCATGCATTCGCTAGCTCAGCCATGCAAACCGAGCTACACCCTGCAATAGTGACATACCTCCAGCAGTGCCTCGGAGTAAGAACCGTGTAATGAACACCAAACATTACTATAACAATGAGACAATCATAGCAATTCTGGTCTTCCTGCCTCATTTTCATTTTTCGTTCCTTTTGCTCAATGTTTGCATTACGCTTTGATGCCTGTCATACGTAATTTCTGAGTCAGTTGCAAGTCATCTGCATGTTTAATGGCTTTAATGAGATGCATATATTTGAAGAACCATAGCAATAGGTATTACATTGATTATTGGATATATTAAATTCTGACATAAAATATTTAAAATTCATTCTCTTTCTTTCTTCAGTTAGTTGCAAAAGAATGAAGAGAACCTTAAATTTTTTTTCTTACTGTGTGTTTTAAGTTTATAAAAATGCCTGTTTGGAAATTACTTCATATAGAGCAACACCAACTTATGGAAAACAATGGGTGGGCATGTTTTCATTTTTATGCATTGCAGCATTGAAAATATAAATAAATAATTTGAGTTAGCCAGAAGTCTACAAAAGTTGATACCCATGGATAAGCATCATTTCCTGAGAAACAAAATAAAGTCTAGAGTAAGTTATGGAAACAAGTACTGTTATTTTATGTTCTTACTCATTTTTTAAACTGTAATTTTTACAAACAGTTTTATAATGCAACAGTAATATTTAAATAATAATGACTATATTCATTTTATACATTTGTTTAGTTACTTTTTCATATATGATGTAAATACAATGTAAAATCAACAATAACAAAAATATTGAATATGCTTACATTTACATGTTCTTATCATTTACCATTTTATTTTATATATCCTAATTTATTTAAATATATTTTTCATTAATAATAATATTCTGCAACTCAAGAACTTTCTTGTGTATTTCTTTTGGTCTCCTACATCCTCTTCTGTTAATCCCAGTATTATGAAAACTATTCAGTCTTCAAAGGCCAGAGGATAAAATAATTTTAAAAATTACCTGATTCCTCAGGATGCAGGATGTAACAAGGACTAGCTCCCATTAAAAATACAAAAAGAAAGGAAAAAAAATTATTTGCTCTTAATCAGAATGTGAAAATTCAATGTAAAAATGTGCATGAAACCGTATATCTCTTATTTGCTATTTCACTTGCTATGAATCCTTAAGAACAGAAATATTGATTTCTTGGAATTTAAATAAAAGTAGCCCATATACAATTACATAATTTTATAATGCCCTCAGTTCAACTACATATTTCCAATTTACCATATTTGTCTGCATTTAGCTTCCCATATCTCAGTCATGAATAATTTTCTTCTTAATCTTACTATTACATTATGAATTCTATGTTTAAGAGAATCTGTAATAATATATATGCATTTGTCACTTGGCTAATTTTGTGTGCATTCTTGCCCCATTAGAAATCTTGCCTTCCTCTCAAGTTTTCAAGATTATTTTTCTTCTCTTACCACCGTGTAACACCATAGTTTTCTACTCCTTTTCTTTATTACTGTAGTTTTTGGCACATTGCAGTCACTTACTGTTTTTCATATAAATAACTATGTTTGAACTCTGAGCTTGTCTTTACTTGAGGCTATCATCTGACTGGGTGGAAACTCATGATCCATTGATCTGCAATGATATCTTCCAACAAAGCTTACCCATCATATTATCCTTTGAAGTTTAATATATTTGGAGCCCATCCCATTTCATGTAATGAGAGTGTGACTTGGAAAAATAATTAATTATTTATTGTCTTTAACTTTCTTTACATTTTATTCTTTGTTATCACTGTCTTACAGTACAATTTTATTGTAATTGTGTAGGCTTTTAGCCTGGTTTACTGTTGCATTGGAGCTGTTTTCATAAACTAAATTAATGCTTCATTCATTTGCAATTTAAATTAAGAATATATTATTCAAGAGCATATTTTGGAATAATGAATATTTGATTCATATCTAAATGACTTTTCTTGAAGCTAAAAGATACTTCATTAAATTGTTATATTTTTGTGATTGTTAAAGTGTCTATTAACTTATTAAAAATAGTATTTAGCACTTGAATTTTTCTGTCATACTTTGTATTTAAAATCAATTAACAACAGCCTTTGTACTAGGTTCATTGCCCAGTTCCTTCCACATTTATTTGGTATCCACAGGCACTCGTGACAGTCTTTAATATATATTTGTCATACTTTCAATACATACACTGCTTCTAAAAAAGCTTTTTTTAAAAAATATACGAAATCTAAAATAACATAAGATATATTTTATTTCTACTTTTAGTGTTTTTAATTCTTTGAGAGAAATATTAAAAAAATATTTAACTAATATAATAACATTGAGTAAGTTAATTATTAAAAAAACCTAATTATGTGTCTTTCCTTATGCTTTGTTCTTTATAGACTGTTCCTCTAATCTGTTTTTGTTCTCTTTTTTTTTCATTGATTTATTTATGGACGCTCTTTAACATCTCAGGTCATCACCGTCCCATTCAATTCAGGGCGTGAAACAGCCGACAGATTTTGCTTAGAGGCCTCTCTTTCAGGCTTGAGGTTCTTTTTCGTGCCGTAAATGTACGACACGGGACCCACGGCTTTACTTCCCTTCCGAAGGAAGCCATACTTAGGATTTTTACGCCCGAAAGTTGGTCCTGGCCGGGTTCGAACCCGCGATCTTGGGTGTAGCAGGCAAGTATGGTAACCACTACACCACCAGAACCGACTTTTTGTTCTCTGCATACTAAAGGCCTTTACCTGTAGTATGCTTTTACCTTTATAATTTTATGGTATAAATAGTACTTTGGTATATGTAGAAAATAGCATTAGAGTCAAAATAACTTTATATTAAATTTGTATAAAATGCCTCAGCAATACATCCCTTATAGAAATAAAGAGGAAAAGGAATGTTTGAGTGATTGACCCAGCATAAACATTCGCACTTAGCAATGGGGATAACAAAGAGCAAAAAATACCAACCACAGACCTCTTTATCTATAGGAAGTTTTATTTCTTCAACAAACTACAGGTGAGCAAAGATAAATTGGTTGTTTTGTTACATCAAATGGAATGATCTTCACACACTAGTGTATACAAATACAATGCATCAGCAGTGACAACTCTAAGTGAGCACTGAAGTTAATATTTTGGCACAATAATTGGGTGGACATAAATAGAATTTGAACACTGTTTGCCATTCATTAATTGTTGAGGGTACATACACATACATAATCAACATTCTCAAATGCAATACTTCACAACCACATCCTATATGTTCAGAAAACAAATGTTTTATATTACACCTTAAATATAGAATGTGATCTTCAGTTTTGTTCTAAATGTTTACACTGTATTATTATTTTTACTATTAAATGAGGAAATATCTACATTTCTTTTGAATAAAAAAATTGCTAGCATTAGAAAACATAAGAATGGATGTCAACAACATTAACACACAATTTTGCATTATTCAATATCAGTCGCAGGAGCAAAGTGTGTACTTTAGTCTTGTATGGTAGCTAGTTAAATTTAGGTTTATGCATTTGAAATGAGGTTAAAAAATGCAACCCATCCTGTACTACACACATTTTGTGCAATGATAGATTTCCATTAATTTGCTAATCTTGTTAGTGCTCTATTTAAAAGCACATTACTCAGACACAATATCAATATCAACAAATTAAGCAACACAGTGAACTGTTTTGATGTTCAAAACTTAAGCATTAAGTGATAATAATGAAAGGAAGTAAATAATTATGATAAACAATTCTGACCTGCAGAAATGTACACATACATAAACAGATTCACTTCCAACTTAGGTATGACAATGCACCTTAGTCTGTTTTGAACTAAAATATAAAGCATGTTTCATATGCCTTTATATAGGGTCCTCATTTCAATTATTAATCAGATATTGATTTTACTATTGGCAAAGTACTGCAAAATGGCCTTGTCACTTGTTGAGGAAATGATCCCATACAGTTGGAAATTTTAGTATGCATTTATTTTTTGTTTCATTATCAATTATAATAATTAATTGTGCTCACCATGAAATAAGTGTTCAAAGTGTCTGAAAGTAAAATATCAATATCTGATTAACAAGTGAAATAAAAAATGTATAGAGAAACATGATGCACTCAATCGAAATTCAATACATTCTAAATTCATTGATTATAAATATAATTTCACATTATTTCTTGTTTTGCTAAATGCAGTATATAAATACAAAACACATAATTTGACAACAAATTTTATCACAATCTAAAGCACCATAAGTTATAATTCAGATCTAAAGACTAAAAATCAGTTCATAAAATACTACAGAATACTTTAAATATTGCTTGATGATATTTCGGTGTATATTCTTTTTAAAATTAAATTTTACATTCCATAACAACTATCACAAAGTTTTCAAGATGATAGCATAAATTAAATCTACCTGCTGCTTTGGTTATTATCTAGTACTTACACATTAATAATTTTAAAAATTCTTTGGACAAACCTCTCTTTCTGTTTGGCTAGAATCAGAGTTGAATACAAATGAAATAACTATAAGCTGTGTTTGCAATCTGGTGTCCATTGCATGAATTTTAATAGGAGTCTTATATTAAGAATGTAGCCGCATAATAAATCAATGATTCTTTACAAACTCTAAACAATAGGAGTATGTTTTCTTATCAGGGATCTGCATTTTGAAACTAATGGACAAATGTAATTATATACATCTGGTCACAAAATGCTTCAATGTCCAACAAATCAGCTTAGGACTAGTTAATGACTGCCAAAACTTAATTATCACCTTTTTATGATTTTGTTTTGGTTGTTGTACTGAAGCTGCTGTTCAGCATCAAAATATAGAAATAAAACTTTATTTACCCAGAGTCTTCTTTTATTTTAATTATAACAAAGAAACTGTCGATCGCTTAACAGATTGATTAATATAATTGAAAGAGGATTAACTTGTGCTGCATCAAAGATGCCAGAGAAAGAAGAATATAAGCTTATCAACTAAACAGCATCAAGACCAATCTAGGTCCTATGGGATATGTATTTGATTACAGTTTGATATTCAGCCTATCCTCAATACATATAACTGCACTACACACTCATGAAAGCAGAAAAAGTATGGCGGACTCATAAAACATTGTAGCTTTGCTGCACCTTACTAGCATTTCACTTTGGAATAACAATACATGTGGATTAATAATCTCATCTGAGTCCAACTGTTTAGAAAACTCTTTATGGCTTCACTTAATTGAGATTTACTCAGGACAAATTTCATGGAATCTCATCCGAATCTCAGCTGTTAAAAGACTATAGTTTAACAGCTGAGGATGTGGGCAAGGGTCCAAGATGCATGTCCTGAGTAAAGCTCCAATAAATACAGCCATAAAGAGTTTTGTAAATAGTTGAGTCAGAAGAGATTATTAATGCATGTTTCACTGTGTTAGATTCCAAATTGAATTAATCTTAAAAAGACACGTGGATTAGTTTTGTAAGTCCTGATTCTAGCTGGGACCATGTTAAAATATGACAGATGTGCACCTAACTTCCACAAATGCAAACTTTGAAATTATTTTAGAAAACTATTTTCTATAAATTTTTTTTATATTAAAACAATAATGCCAAATTTTGATTGGGCTCACAGACATAAATTGGCACCTATGTATACAAATATTGTATCATTGACAGCATTTTATACAGATAAATCAAGAAATGGTACATGAGACATTCCTCATTATGTACACACTCTGCTAGGAGTTTTTAAGACAAGGACCACATGAAATTAAATGAAACATTCTTTATAGAGTTGCTACAATTTTTTTAAAGTATATAAATTGCATTTATTATTTTGAGAAATTATATTGAAGTATTTATGAAAACCCTTATGATTGGTATCGGGAAGTGCAGAACAGAATACCCCAGACTTTTTAATTATTACTTGTCTCTCTTCTTTTATTGTTTATAATCTCTGCATATCACATCTTTACTAATCTCCTTGAAAGACTAAAACTCTGAATTTACAGAAAATACTAATGGTCTGCAATTTTTACATTTATTAAGTTAGATGTGGTAGCTATAAATGCATGATTCTTGGATGGTCTAATATATTTGTAAAACATTTTATAAGTGCTATTGAAAAATAAAAATTCTCTGGGCATAGCAAGTTAAACACAATGTGAATGTATTCATTTCACTGCCTTTTTATTACTCATATATAGGCTCAAAGTAGTTCTGCCTCAGATAGATACCTTTATAGTTGTTCATTATGCTAATCCAAAAATAGCTGAACATTTATATGTAAAATCATATTCGTTCAAGTTGTCTGATACAGGTTTTCTTCAACCACGAAAGCTATAGACTGATGTTGTTTATAATCAACAAAATCAATGTTCTGAAAATCTAGATAAATAGCATAAGTGCTTTACTTCCTATTTGGTATGCATCATAATCTAGTTCAACAGTCAGTACTGTTGTAACGTACCTCCATGCTTGTTGTTATACAACTGTTAAAAGTAAGCAGAGCACAAACAATGCAGATCCCTAATTATAACAATTTACATATATCAGAAATAAATAATTCTAAGTTAAGCAATAAATTACCATTTTGCATTTCATGTACTAACTTAAATTAATTATGAAATATGTTATAAGAGCAGAAAACTACTCATGTATATTGCAAATGTATAAAATGAACAGAAATGGAGTTATACAAGACCAAGCTGAGAGATCAATGCACTGATTTAGAAAATATATGTTTCCACTTATCATGTGTAACTTTTCTCTCATATACGAATAATTAAGAAACTGTGTGTGTGTTTTTTTAACAGTGTTTAATGCCCATTTTCACTACTGATGTACCACAGGCAGAAGAAACTGTATGAATAACACAAAAGCATAGTGTGTGCCATTATTAGAATCATTTGAAAAGTACTTTCATATAATATTAATTTAACAAAGGCTTTTTAAGTCTATTTAATACTTTATAATATAACCAACGATACTCATGTATTCATAGTGAACTAAAAATTCTCTTTAAGAACATTGATGTTACATAATTCACCAGACAATGTTATGGTTCTTTATTTCCTTTTAAATTGCTAAGCATTTAATTGTGCACAATCTGTTTCCCAAATGTTTTGCTAATTTACTTGATAAATCAAGTATAATGAAAGTCAAGACATAATGAAAAGTCATTATTCCCTGAAATTGTACTATTCAAAATACAAGAATATGATAATTATTGCACATTTTTAAACATTACCTAAACATTTAATTGCATGTAAAAACAAACTTGCAAATGAATCTGAATTATATGGAATTTATGGAAGTATTCTGGTATATGCACTTGGAGTGCATTTATAATTAAGTTTTTTATTTATATCTTTGTGCCAATATAATAATTCATCAAATAAAAATTATTACTTATTGACATTTATCCTTTTAAAATTGCAAATTATGTAAATAGTGTATCTAAGTTCATCAGCAATAAAAAAGAAAAGAAAGGGAAACTAGTTCAATAATGCCATAAAAAAGCTTTTGTGATACCTTGAGGATGAAGTATTCACCATATTGAAATTCATTAAATAACTGAATAATTATTGACTGGGCATTATATTAATTTTACCAGTCATGCATTTTGTTTGTGTATTATTGTTTTTAAAGGGAATTTTCAGTACATGCTTATCTAGGTTACAATTTCCTTCAACTTCTTTCAAAAACAAATCAGAATATCTATTTATTCACTTTAAATTAATTGGAAACAAGATAAGCAATAAGATTGAACCAAATATAATGTGTGGATACAAGAATGATACAGTACTTAAAACTGTTCATAGATGGTGCTGCAAATAAACTTTTAGTTTTATTAATGTTTATTTTTGTTGTAAAAAATAAAGTTACATTACTCTAAAAGAAATGTTATATCTAGATTTATGAGGGAAATTAGTCACCTAAATATTGCCTTTCTTTACATAAAATGGCTAATTATCACTGCAAATGAATCAGCAATTAATGAAAATTATGATTCTACTTTCACTGGCAACAATGCTAACATTTTTATGTATAACTATACTGTTTTGATAGCCTGTACTTTCTTTTGGTTTATCACTTACCCAGATCAGAGCAAGTATAAAGTCTAAGCGATTAAGTGATAAAGAGAGAGTTTTTGTCAAACATTGGGAAGAAATAATACAAATGTATGTATGAAATTAATCAAGAAATTAGCCCTAAGATCATTTATCAATGTTTTTTAAAATCCAAGAGGGAAAATGTACCTGAAAAAATGGAAAGCAAAAGTATATGTGCCATTTGTGTAATAAACATTACAGTTCCCTGAACATATTGCAATCTGTGTGATTTACCATCTTAAAGCAATTAAAATGAATCACATGAGCTGTTTTTAAATAATTTCTTTCCATTACATTACTTAGGGTGATTTGGCAAAATATGAAACATATTTGACTTCTTTTTTTCTGCACATAATATAGCTTACATTTATACTGAAAAACCTTAAATATGCATAGATGCTGATATTTATAAGTTTTAACATTTAACGCTACAAACATAAATGTTACAAATTGCGCTGAAGTTGAATGCCATTAAAGATCTAAAGGTATCTTGAGTTCACCATCCATATAGGAGTACATAAAAAAGATCATTCACACTACCTTGCCCAATCACAATTTAAATTCATTGCACATGATAAAAAGTTTCAACAAATTACAGAAGATAGTGAAACTATATTTAAGTCCTAACAGTATTTTCTGTCTACAATATATATATGTGTGTGTATGTATATTATATATAATTATACATAAAACTACTTTATATAACACCAGGTGCAAAAACAGTAAACATTGCTCAACCTACTGTAGCATATTGTATTCAACTTTAAGTACTAATTCATCATTTGTATCAACTATCTATTTTTATATGTATAAGAATTATACATCTCTGGACATAACATGTGAGCAAGCATTGTTTCCGTATGCTCAAGAACAACAGATATACTTTTTGCATGCTACATTTGCAATGAGCAATTTTAAATATAAATTCTGAATTTTCGAACATTATGAGCAATTTTAAAATACAATTTGAGATTATTGTTATCTAAATTATACACAATTTGGCCATGGTGAGCAAATCTGAAACCCTGCAATCATTTGCAATAATTCAAATCATTCTTCAAGGTCAAGAATTAGGCAATTTCGCAATTCATGATTTGGCAATTTAAAACCACCTCTCTTTATATAATTGCTTAAGCATGTAGCAAACAAACAATTATTATGCTCTAAGATTGGATGTGGTCATGCTGAGAAGATCATGCTAAAAATACATAAATTTTAAGTGAATAATAGGTACCTTTCATTATGGAACCTTAGAACAATATATATTGTTTTATGTTCTACTATGTGAAGCAATCAACAATTACTTGCACGATAAAAAGTTTTTCTAACAACATACATACAAAAAAGATCAATTCATATACAACCATGCTTCTGATGGCTCAAATCAGCAAATATTTCAGTTGCAACTGAAATGCTGCTAAAGAGCCTCTTGTTGCCTGGGCACTCACTCATTGGCTGCAAATATTATCTCATCAATTATATGGATAGTTAATGTAATAAGGAATTCTGACTCTGCTGCATACCTTTTTTTTCCGGAAAAGGGAAACAAGAGCCTTCAAAAGATTGAAAATTAAATCTATTTTCATCTAGTTAGAAGGATAAAAGTGTTTTGTTGATTCTACTAATAATTAATTAAGAATTACTTTTTAGACAGAACTTAAGGAAAAATTCTGTTAGTTTTCTTGCTTCAAACTAATGTTTAATTCACAAGTACATTAATTTATTTTATATCCCCTAAGATAATGTAACTCGTTTGGAATGATGAAAAGATACTTTAATGGTTTAGAGCTATGCTATCTTTAGCTGATATTAAGATTATAATGCCCTCCTATCATCCAACATTATGTTAACCTAATACAATAATATTGCCTGTTAAGTCAATAGTGACTTAACATGTAAATGGAATCTAAATATCATAATTATAAAATTGGCCAACTTTCTGTGATATATCACCATAATTAACCAAACTATAAAATTGAATTAGTGTCAATAACAATAGTATTGTTCTGAACTGTCAAATTTAACTTCTTGTTTAAACTCAACACCACCACCACCATCCCCCCCCCCCCCCCCTGTTTCAACTATATTGCAACAAACTTACATGCAAGAATATACATGATTCTACGGATCTACAGCTGAACAGAACATTTTATGATCTAACAGCAAACAAAACAGTGCTGTTGAGCTATTCTTGCAAGTGTGATCAGTGTTTTCTTTAACTATAACAAAATATTTTGTCAATTTAATTCAAAATAAAAAAAGATCACAAATCATGAAAACTAATAAAAACAGAGAAAATAAAGAAGCATTGGCAAATTCTGATAATAAAATATAATAATTCATACCTTTCTAAAAATATGCTTTGATTTCACTGAAACATTGTGTTCTAGAGGTCAAGCCAACTAGTGGCTCATTGACAACAAAAGGCAAAAATAAGTATAAGAATACTAAGGTGGGAGGAGCAGGGTTGTTTTAAGATAAAAAATTAAAAATTTTCTCTAAACATTAATGCCATGGATATTTATTCTGAAGTCTCAGTGACTGCTCTTAGCATTTATATTAATAATGAATGATTCAACAACAGTCCATGGATTTAAAAAAAAAAAAAATATTAATAATAATAATAATAATAATAATAATAAATTCTATACAGCTTATGCTTCATTGTTCTGGACTATTAAAAAAATTTTATAAGTGTACTAGAGAGGTATTAATAATTATCAAACTACCTATCTTCCTACATAATGACTCCAATAGTAGGTTTTTAAAGCTGTGTTCTACTTGGAATGGTGCACATAGATGAATGGGCTATTGAAAAGAAATTTAAGATAAATTGTATTAAAAAATAAAGAATTATTAAAAATATAACTCTTCTATTATGTAGCACCTGTGCATTGAGCCACTTAAATTAATTTTTTTTACACTAAACTCCATTTACTTACATAAAAGTAAGACGCGTTTTGGGAGAATCTCTCCCATCTTCAGTTGCTCACCGAACCGCCATTACTCAAAATGATGGCTGGACACCCGGATGTTTCTGTGGTGACCTCTGTTGGTTGAAGTAGGAAATTGCTGAGTTCATCCATAGGAGGAAACTTGAAATTCTTTAGGTTTTTTCTAATTTTTAATATTAAAATGTTTTCCCAAGTGGACAACTCCAATGGGTTGTGAAGATATTTCAGCAGTTTAATTTCTGGTTTTATTTCATTGTTTTTGGTCCAAAAGTGAGCTGCTACTGCCGATTTATCCAGCTGCTTAAACTGAATATTCCTAAAATGTTCTTTCCTCCAGAGGAAAAAAAATGAAAACCTAAGTTCAGGATATATCACCACTCCATTGTCAACAGCTTTGTAAGTACAATATTTATTACATTTGATATTTTTAATTGCCCATGGTATACTTGTTTCATTTAATGCTGAGTGGCAATTTTTCTCAAAGAAATGTCCAAGAGCATAAATCCATTAGAGGAATTTTACATTTGGAGAATTACCATGACATGTTATGAATTTCTAAGGAATAATGATTCCTGTGTATTTTATCTAAACTAAGACAACAATGAAGACTTTTTTAAAATGTTATAATGTCTCATACCAATTTCCTGAATCTTTGGGATAGCAGATGCAACATATTAATGTTTAAGCAAAATTCCAGGTGACAAGAGAACTGAATTGGAATAATTATTCTCTGTTTAACAAAAGCTGAGATGCAATGTCAATAATTGCACATACTTGATGACCAAAGCACAAATGTTGTACTTTTCCTTCTTCATAAATAGTTCACAAATTATTCATTCAGTTCAGCATGTTATTTAGGTTATTAATCAATAAAATGGTCAATATACAGTTTTAAGAGGCTTTCCATGCAATAATAATTTTAATTCTATGTGAAACTGCAGTACTGATAATAGGTAACTGTGGCCATTGTGCAAATAATAGAAATGTTTGATTCAATGCACTCGCCTTACATCTTTCATCTCTGTCCATGTACATTGCAGTGTCTCCTTTCTTTCTCTTTCCCATTATTCCAACCCTATATAAGGGCAGAAGAATTTGTTTGTTGACCATGAATATTAGCTTTCATTAGATGGAGTATAGTTTGTAAAGCTAACACTATGAAATCAGGTCATTAATAGTATGTAATTTCGTGCACATTATTACCTACCATATATTATATGGTAGGTATATAATATATTAGAAACTATAATTATGTATAATAGGCTCATTTCTGTAAAAGCAAACTCTTAAATGCCCAACATAGATGTAGAAAACAGGTGTCCAAAAGAACCTGAAAATATTGAATAAGACTGTCAAAAAATCTAACTAATAGACCTGTTAAAAATTAGTTTAAAAAAAAAATCATCCTATGGCTTAACTTTCTAAAGCATTATTTCTTCTACTTAGAAGCAAAATTTTCATGATTTTCTGAAAACACTATATATGGCCCCACTTAATGTTGTAATGTAGCAGATTCTGAAACTGCTATAATAGCAATGATTTTCAACATGGGTCACAGTGAAACTTAAATGAAAAGCAAATAATTTTGATGTCACCATATTGTATAACCTTGCTTGATTATCATGTAAAAACACTTCATAACAGCATGACTGAACAAATGAATTTAGTTATTAATGAATTTGATTATTTAAACTGAAAATTGCTTCATTTATTTTTTCATGTTGAATACAAATGACTCATCATGAAGTAGTGTGGATAGAATGTGAGATTAAATGGGATTAATTTATGGAGGACAAAATTATTCTCAAAAATGTTTTTATGATATTAATATAATTTCATGTGTATAGTTAAAGGTGTGGGTTCAGTTACTGTTTTCATCAAGCTGCCTTTTATCCAAGAATTATCATGGCACACAGGAAAAATGTTGGACAGCTTCCAAGTTTTACATCCTGAAACTCATTTACTATTGCAAATCACCATCAAAGCACTATCTCCAGGAAATCAATATATATTTTTATTAAAAATAAACAGGCAAACAAAGCAAAAATAAACATACAAATAAAAAGAAGCAAAAGTACATTATGAACATAATACTGCTATTCCATTTGTATACGTATGTAAAATAAAATTGTATTCTCAATATAAAGCCAGTCTTTAGTCTTTAATAACAAATCCATATAAATTCTGCAATGAGTTATGAAAGACCACAGGTTTATATTTGATAAAATTACTTCCCCATTATATAGCTTGATTTTAATTTTGTAATTTTAAGACTTCTATATAATTAACAGATGTTCTGTTTCACTTGCAAATCTAGATTATACTGCAGCACTTTGATTGCTGGATCTCAATGTGCAATAGTCTGAAACCTTATCGACTAGATTAACAGTAAGAAATAAGTGTAAATAGAAATATGAATAGTAACTAAGTGTCTTTAAATATGCCTTGGAAAGCTTTCACACCATACCCAAAGTTAAAAGCAAATACTTATGAAGACTACAAATAAATGCCTTCATAATTCAAAAAGGAACGTGTAAAAAGGATACAAGAGACAACAGCTTTACATAAATTTTAAAAATTCTGCTAATCAATTATTTTGTCTATATATCTATTCGTTATGCACTTCATTTCTATATATAAAACTTACTGAGTGTGTTTACTATAAGACAAAAATAGAGGTCAATGAACAGGATTTTATTTTGCAATAGCTTGGAAAAAGTAGACAAAATATACGATTATGGTCACTTGGGAATAAAGCTACAATAAAATTATTGTTGGAGTAGTGAGCTGCATCATTTGGCATATTAATTTGCAAGTGAGCTATATTGTATTTTTAACAGGAGTTTCCTTACTAAACAGGCAGATTCTCTCGCACCACTTCCATTCCAAGCTTGCCAGTAAGTAGTGCATTTCGCTCCATCCTGTTCCATATGGATGCCATAAAGGTTGTGAAGCATAGCAGCAGGGTGATACCAATTCGTGTCATATTGTAGATGTTGATGCAGCTAAATGGGGCTTCAAAATTCAAGGTACACAGCAGTGTCAGTAAAAGTGCTGCAGAGTACAGCAAATAGTAGCGCTGATCCTGCATCAGCTTGCTTAATGCAGAGTTGCATACATCAATGCTCTCATTCAGTGTTCCAGTGTAAGCCATCAGGTCCACTGGGAAGTTCTGGCAGCCTTAGCAAATAAAATATGACATTCTTACATCACCATCCCAGAATGTCTAGCATTATATTATGGTTATACTTTATCACAGATTTTTATTGAGACTTTTTAACTGGTACTGTTAAGTAAAAGTCAAGAGGTGAAAGGATTCTAAATAAGAAAATATCAAGAAGAGAAGAGAAAAAAAGGCTGAATTTTTCACTATGTATATGGAAGAAAATTCTAGATAGCCTTCAACTCAAGGAAGCATTGGCATATTTACTTAACCCATTTGCATCATATTTAAATACCCTTCTCAGGTAACAGAAAGCAGGTTAAATAGCTCCATAGGTTTTTAAAAAGACAAATCATCATAAAATGAACTAAATTATATTTCCACTCAAATTTTGCATGCAAAGCAAGAATACCTTGAAGCAGTCTGACAAATGGAAAGCAACTTAGTTTTTGTACTGTCATACATCTTTACATTTCCCCTCTGCTGTAGCCTACCACACATCTTTCAGTTACCTTTTTCTTTTTATCAGTAAGAGAAGTACACATCAGAAAATGAGTCCAACCAGATGCAAAGGCAGAGAACTGGTGGAAGGTCGACCTCATACAGAGTACTCTGTTACTGCATTTCTGCAAACTCAAGTTACTGTTGTGGAACATTTATTCTGAAGTCACAAAATAGGTTTTCTTTTTCCTCTATGTGAGTTTGTAAAGAATAATGTAAGCATTGAACTTGCACATATATAAAAGGTAGATAAATGAGAATTCCACACACTATGTGTTTCTGCAATTTTCAATTTTGTACAAGCAATATCGCTGATTAAATAACAATACTGATGTGTTTGTATGGAGCAGAGATGCCAGGTCAGGTTGTCAAGTAATTTAAAGGCCTGAGGATACTCTGCAACCATAGGTTATATGATTCATATATGTAGTGATATTTTTTATGATTATTTTTCTGTTGGAAATGAGCAGAATAAAAATTAGTTGAACTGGAATATATTATTTATTTCCAACTTATGTTATATCAACCACATATTGTTTTTTATCTTACATGCTGCTCTTAAATCATTTGAGGCTACCCTGTTTTGTATCATATAAATATAAACATTAACAAAGTATTAACTTATGGGACATTTGTTCTTTTCTTCTATAAAAAAATTAAATCTTTAATCCACTGTAAATTGTGTTCCCCTTTGAAACTACACCTCAGAAGAATGTTATATAACAAATTTTAAAAGAGAAGAAAGTCTTAAATAACAACGTATAAGGGAAGAAAGTATTAGGAACAAGATTCCCAGAAAAAGTTAACATATTTAAAACTCAAGAGTTTTGTATTGAAAAGAATAGAAGAATATACTCTGTACTTAAGTTAAGAACTTGCAGATACTTTACTGGAATATAAAGAAGCAAAGAAAGAATGTTGAATATCGAAAGAATTCTGCATAGCATCAGACATAAAACTATGTCTTTAAACAACTACAGCCTAGGAAATACTATATTTTGGGCGCTGACTTATTTTATAGTACAAATTTCTGTAGAATTGCTGGAATAAATTGCCATAGTATTCATTTGTGTGAATCAAGGATATATTTGTGATTAGGCACATATTAGACAAAGATGTTGATGCTGAAAATAAGGCTAAAGAATTCAAGACAGATTCTTCTAGTGAACATGCTAAGTTACAGAAGAAGTATTAGACCAGGCAGTAGTAGATCTTTTAAAAACATTGAGTAAACAGCTTTCTATTGATTTTACATGAAAGTGACAAAGTTTGTTGTTCTATATGTAAAATAAGGGCTGAAAGGAACTTACTGCTAGATTCTACTGTTAAAAAAAAAAAAAAAGGGATTTTATTGTGTTTATTAAACACGGGTTTAATAACTGGTCAGTTGCATTAAAGAGGTTTAATCTCATGAAGGGGTAATAAGCATTGATCTTCAAACAGAACATAAGCACTGAGTATGTCAACATATTTATCTACAAGACAGAGGTTAGAAACTACACTTACCAATCTAGGTAAGAAGTTAACTGTATTACTGTAATATAATAATGATTTATTTTAAATTTCATTAATATTGTGCTCTTTGTGCAAAGTCTCAAAATTGAAAGTAGGTGCCTAACCCAACAATTATGAGGGCAAATCAAATATAAACTAGAACTTTTTTCTAATTTATTTAAATAAAATTAAATAAAAATGGAATGCACCTAATTTATCTACATAATTTCCTGATTTGCAAACCCTTTTTTCCCAGCAGATAGGAAACTTCTTAATCACATTATCAAAGAAAGAGTGGAATTGGGTTTTCAGTCATTTGTGCACAAAAGCTTCCATACTTTTGTTGCTGTCAAATTGCCAACCTCCCAATGCTTCATTTAACATTCCAAACAAATGGTATTCACAAGACAATAAGTCTGAACTACAGGGAGGTTCCAAGTACTTCCTCCAATTTTTCTCTTCCTAAAACAGCTGCATACAATGAGCATTGTCTTGGAGGAGAACTTATGGATTGGTTGTCTTTTTCATCAATAAGCACATTTTGCCTCAACCAGAAGATGACAGAAATAAGCTGCATTGACTGTTTGACATTTTGGGTCCCAGAAAACTGTTGAAAGAACCTTCTGAACTGACAAGCAAGTTTATGCTTATATAGGAATGGATTCCTTTCTTTTCCTCCACTCCACACTCACTTGCTCTGACTCAGGAATACAGTTGTGTACCCTTGTTTCATCACAAGTTATGCTTCAATGCAGAAACATCTCATCTTGATTCCAGTTTAAAGCCAAAAGCTTCTGAAACACTACTACATATGCAATCTTTTGATCCTTGCTGAGAAATAAAGGTACTCACTTTGCAAAGACTTCCATAGTTTATCACAACTTCAGAAGCAATTTTAGAAATTGTCAAATATTGGTCACACTTGACAGGATTCCAATAACCCAAATGTTTGTTTACATTACACTTGTTTGAGGTTGATATTGATGACTTTCATTTTCCATGGTTTCTCATTCTTATGTGTAGCTTCTGTGTCACTCATACACTTGCATCTTAGACAGCATCTTGTACCTATATTGTGTTCTTAATCTTTGCAAAATTTACTGTTATGTTCCCCATACCAAAAACTTAATAATGCATTGTACAATCAAAGAGTGTACCTCTAACTTTGACATGATGAAACTGATAAATGTAATGGCTGAGCAAGGCAAACTGGTTTCCCTCCCACTTCTGAAATCTCAATGCATAACATCTCAAAGACATGTCTCACTCCATATTGCTCACAAGTAGTAAAATCAAAATTTTGGTTTATATTTGATTACCCTTTACAATTGATGAACAATGGTGTCAATATTGTTTCAGTGTTTTATATCATATTATTAATTTTCCTAAATATTTACAAACAAATATTAATTGGGTACTTAAAAATTATAAGCAGTATATTGATAATTAATATACTCTGTTAAGTTCCTTGTGCATTTCTATTTTTTTATGACTAATGCTTTAAGAAGAAAGTAGATAACAGAGGAAAGGATCAGAGAGTGCACACAGTTGTAAAGACTAGCATACCAGTCTCTATACCTTCATTGTATGATACATCATTGCACAACATGAATCTAAATTTTAAGATCTATTTGGATATAAAAAAATTCCACCTAATGTCTGAAAAAATAAGATATATTCTATCAAGTGAAACCAAATGTTGCCAAAACATACCATCATTTTTCCTGGAAATATTAAGTGTTACTTGCACTGCTTCATGATCAGAATAGCTGAAGTTGTGCCCTGGAACTAAACTTGGCAATGGAAACTGATAAGTTTCACAGTTAACCTGAAAAAAAATTGGTTGATTTGATAAACGCTATAGTTAGATAATTGATATTATTGTATGATTTAGTTGAACTACACACTCTTAATGCTTCACTTACTTATCCAACAGTTGAATTTTAGCTGATGATGAGAACCAAATGTTCTCGAAACCGTTTCTATACATTATGACAAGTAAGTGAAGCATTAACAGTGTGTAGTTCAAATAAATCATACAATAATATCAATTATATGATTGGCTTTACTGTGCAAGTTCCAATTTACATTTTAATTAACTATAGTTATAGTCAAAATGGTGAAGGTAATTGAATGAAAAAACATTCAATAACAAAAACCTTCCAAAGCATTCTCAAACTTTGAACGTTCAAAATTAATAACAGGATAGTAAATTATTCCAATTGTTTTCAAATTCTGCACACACATTTGAAGTTTTATAGGTCTTCTAGGAAAGTCAACATTATAGATTGCCACCTCCTTAAATGTAAAAATTCAGGGTTCATATTTGCGAAGCATCTTAATACTTTATGTTACAAAAAATCACTAATCATTGTATGAATTCAAATTCCAGCAGATTAGAAGTCCCTAGTAAGATTTTTTTTCTGATAGTTTCACTTACTGCAAACAGTGCCAGGTAAACTAATATGTCCCTGCAGATTACCATCTCATTTACATATCACAGCAGATTGCCATCTCATTTACATATCACAAATTTATTTTCTTTCCAGTTACTATAATGGACTGATGATTCATTATATATAATGAATCATCAGTCATACAATTAGACCTTATTGGATAGATTAAAATTTAGATTTACATATCACAGCAGATTGCCATCTCATTTACATATCACAAATTTATTTTCTTTCCAGTTACTATAATGGACTGATGATTCATTATATATAATGAATCATCAGTCATACAATTAGAGCTTATTGGATAGATTAAAATTTAGAGCTGCTTCTATTCTATGAAAAAATATTTTCAGAAACACGAGCTACTTTAAAAGTATAATTCCTACCTGGAACTCTGGCTTTGATCTGTAGAGAATATAATCTATTCTTTTGCCTGAAGGCTTCCTCCTGGCCACCATCCAATTTGTGTAGCTATTCCTTATGGATTCATTGGTTCCAATACTCTCCCCACAGTTAATCTACAGAGAGTACAAAAAACACTTTAAGTTTGATTACATTTATCTGTAATCCAATTAATTTTTTAATATTTCATCCTTTCAGATAAAATAACTAAATTATTAGTATACCTGTCTAGCAGTAAGGAAACTATCCTGCAATTGGGCATTATGACAAATGATTCTGTAGGAGAGATCCCCTGGTTCAGTGTTGAGATCCCCTGCAAGTATGACAACATCTGCATTTGCTGATGTCATACGAATAAACTGGGACATATTAAAAGCTTGTAGAACTCGATGAGCCATATAGTCATCATTCCTGCGGTTATATTCTGCATGTAGCTGAAAATTCAATATAGATTGTATAAGTATTCAAAATAAATTAAGACTTTTCATACTCCTTATAGAAGATGCTAAAATATGGGATGTCTAAAAGAAAAGTAACTGGCCAGACATCATGAACCTAGATCTTCAGAAGGAGACTTATGAGACTTTGTTTCTTTTTTTTTATCTCCCCCCAGCATAATATACTACATAAGTACATAATATACTACACTTAAAATATATATATATATATATATATATATACTTTATCAATTAATTACAAAATAAAAACTAAAAATAAAATAATACTAATCTTAAATATACATTTAATTCCGTGTCAGAACTAATACAGTGAAACAACTATTATGTTCTTAATTATCTAGCAAGTCGATTTGATAATTAAGAACATAATACTAATCTTACTTAACTCCTCTAGATATTTTCTTTCTAGAGTTGTTTGCTTACATTCTGATCCCAACACACACAACTCCAGGTTATTAGTATCTTGGTGACCATGAAGGTCTGAAGTTGTGATTGTCAGTAAGCCTACAATTTCACAACTGTCTAGAAATCATAGTAAAATTGAAAACAATGCTCAAGGCAAAGTTTCAAAATAGCTGGACTCTTGTAAATTCAAGAATACATTTTTCAAACTAAGGTGCAAAGCTATTTAAGAAAAATGATTTCTAAATATTTTTTTTCCATGCAGATTAATGCATTCACATTCCTCCTAATCATGTAATCACTAAAGAGTCAATTTAATTATATTTCATTACAGTCCCAGTCTCTTTAATAGAAACATCAGCAGTATGTTCAACATTTATACTGCTCCCAGCACTTTAAAAGCAATGAAACCTAGTGATGTTGTGATTCAAGAAAAAACCACACACCTCCTTCTCCAATTTTTGCATTGTGCTTTTATATAGCAATGTTTGAGAGAATATTTGGTTGGTTTTTCAAGTTTTGTTTCACTGTGCTAATAATAGGGGAATGACTCAGTTGTTCAAAAATTCAACACATTTATTTTCCTTTTGAACAGAAAAATTTTGATAAAACTTCCTTTTTTAATGATAGTTTCTTCTATCATCTCCTATAAACTGTTTAAAAATTATTCTGTTTGAGGATTGTGTGAAAAATTTATTGGGAAAAGCTATAAAAATCATTTATTATACAGAATATCCATTATGAGTAAATAGTGTATGTTTGACATTGTAAAGAATCCACGAGATTGTGAAGAAGGTGGATTTATTAAAAGAGACTCAGGGACATATAGAACTGGATATTTGGGAAAAAAATTTACATTCATAAATACAGAGATCGATTAATAAACTTTGATATTCCAAAGGTAGAGAACACCAACTTTAAGTACATTAAAACACCACCAGGGCAGCACTTCAACTCTATAGAGCCATTGGATTCTCCAATCAGTCGTACCCTTGGCTGAAGATAAAGGCGAAGGTCTTCGAAACCGGTTCCAAATATCACACAAGTGAAGCAATAAAAGTGTTTAGTATGACATATATCATGTATTTATTCATAGTATATGTTTTATTTAACCCTACATTTCAAAATGCCATATCAGCAGGATTTGCTGAACTTTATACATAACACACCTATAAAAATAATGGCACTTGAGAGGTAGCGGTGACTTCATAAACATCATTGATTGTTATAAAATTGTTACTATTTACAATCCAGTTAGAGTTTTGTAAAATTTTATAACATACTTCTCGGTCTATTTCCTGTTTACATTAACCAGAAGCACAGACTTCATTTCTCTTATTGGCAAGACTACAAGCAGTAAAGTGCTACCCCCATTCAAAGACAGCAAAGAAAATGTGTGCCGCAACAGCTAACCAAAATACTCTTCATTAACCTTTTAAGTTTTTCCATCCTTTGGAACAATTGTTTGAACATATGAGTTGTCACTGTGCAATTTATTTCCAGAATTACAATGGTGACATAGCCATTTCTTCCTACAGTTTTAAATCCTTCTGACCATAGTGAAGAGACCTTCAGTCAAGCACTTAACAGAAGATGCTTCTATTTTGGGAGGAGGGGTCATAATGGCAGACCAATATTTCATTAACAATCGCCATATTGTGTGTATCGTTGCTTCCTCTTTCACCAAATTCCTAAAACATACAATATACCAATTTGCCCTCATTTTTAAAAATATTGCCTAAATGTTCATGAATATAATTTGCATTTCAGCTACCAATTTTTATAACCCTATGAGGTGAGGATTTTCTGCAATAATTTTCTTGGTTGACAGTAGCAACAAGCCATTTTCAGCGTATTAGCACCCTCTTGAAAATTTGGAACTAATTACTTTGGCCCAGACTCTTAGATTTTAAACTACTTTAGGAGTCACATAGTTGAATCTTATGAAACCTAAAAATGGCTAAATAGGATGTTGAAATCTATAAGTGGCTAAATAGGGCTTTGAAACCTAAAAATGGCCAAAACTATCATTTAAAAAAATTAAATTTAAATGCATTTTAAATGTAATTAATTTAAAATTTTTAAAATTACATTTAATAATATTTATGATAAAATTACTACTTTTAAAACATTAGCCAACAATGTACATATTAATGAACTTCAAAGATAAATCATTGCATTTAATTTTGTATTACCATTATTGTCATGTTGTGTTAAAAGCACTGTCGAAATTAACTTATTTTTAGAAGCAAAATGAATTTAATAATACCATTATTGTCAGTCACATTCTGTTAAATAAAAGTGTTGGAAATAACTCTTATTTAGAAGCAAACTGAAGGCGTTATTAAGAAGCTTACACTTTCAGTTTATTATCAGCTACAGCAAAATGCCAAAAGGAAAGTTTTCTACACATTGTTTGATTAGACAATAGATCAGCAGTCACAGCAGGCAAAATCAAGTCAAGGCAAGTGAGCTGTGACTAAAAATCACATTTTCTTCAGCATAAAGAGTCTGCAGGGCATATCAGCAGTGTTGAGAGGAAACAGATGTTCCATTTCAAAGCACTAATTTCAGGTTTTTCTAGCTCTTCAGCAGACAATTTTAATCCCCGTTTACATGAGGCACTAGTATCAGCAAATGTACAATGGCATGTGGTACAGAACCCAGTATTCAATAAATTTCTTCAAGACATTAGTGACCAAAAGATACCAGATGAATCAATTTTAAAAAATAATTGCATCAACTATACGAGAAAAAGATTGAATTCATCAGAACAGAACTGCAGGACTGTAACATCTGGCTATCAGTAGATGAGACTACCAATAGTTGTGGTAGCTTCATTGCTAAAATTATGGTGGGTAAGTTAGACCCCAAAGAATCTGGTAAATCCTGCCTCATATTATGCAAGATGCTGTAGAAATCAAACCACCATAGCCTGCACCATCAGAGATGCTTTACACACTTATAGCCATTAGAAAACCATGCTGAGAAATTTCTATTGCTTGTGACTGACAGTACAGAAGAGACATTGAAAAATTTCTACTCTAACATGCTGAATATCACCTGCCTTGTTCATATCTTACACCAATTGGCTGAAGAGGTTAGGAAAAATTCCCAGGAGTGAACAACATTATTTTATCTGTGAAAAAAGACTTTCTGAAAGCTCCTTGTCACATTCAGATTTTCAAGGAAATGCTACCAAAACACCTCTGCCACCAGAATCCATCACCAGCTGGGGTACTTGGCTGCAGGCAACCTCTACTATGCCAACTATTTTGAAGACATCAAGAGTGTTAAAGACACATATGATGTCAACAAAGCAGCCTGCATAGCAAAGGCTAAAACTGCTCTTTACAATAAGAACAACATCACTTCACTTGCCTTCATTAAAACTAATTTCATTGATCTTCCTGCAGCTATTAAAAGCTTGGAATCTGCATCTCTACCACTAAAAGATGCATTGGAAATCAATGACACAATTTCAAAGAAAGAAATACCAGGACCATAGGCATAGCCTGTTCTTTGAAGCTTTTCAAGATTCTGCAGCAGACCCCAGGGTTTGCAATAATGAAAAATATATCTACTGTTCTTCAGAGGGAACAAATTTCAGATCATTTACCTCGGTAGCAGTGGCTTCATTGAAATTTGCATTAATCACTTCATGCTGTGTCAAGATAACATTTTTCTACTATAAGAATGTTTTAAAAGAAAACAGAAAAAGTTTCAAGATGGAAAACCTAGCAATAGTCCAGTGCAACAGTAATCTTAATAATTGAAAAATGTTATGGCTGAGTCCGATTAATTGAAAAATGTTCTGATTCAGTTTGATTAATTGAAGCATTTGGTAGACAGTTCGAAAAAATTTTGTGAGAGTGGCTTATCCAGAGTAAATATAAGTTGGTTGGTTTCTAATGGCTGAAGCTGAAGATTTGCTTCATCTGCCTTCTGGCATCCCAATATAGTTTAACTACGTTGTTGCTATCATCGTCGTCATCATCATCATCATCATCATCATCATCATCATCATCATATTCTTGTTCATAATCGTATTTAGTTGATTGCATATTTCAGTGTTTACTTCAATCAATTTTTATCTTATATAGGAGCTCTATAAGAATATCATGGCTAGCATTTAGTCGAAAGATTGCAGTTTATTTTTTTCTTGGTTTGTTTTTATTGTTTGTAAATTATCTTTGAGGAATTGTTCTTTAGTTACCTAAACTTTTTGTTGAAGATATGTTCATCAAGTTTTGGTGGGTTTAATGTTTTTCTTTTTTAGCTAGGGAATCTAATATTTCATTTCTGGCTAAACCAACATGAGAGGGCACCAATTAAAAGTAGATTGTATATTTTATTTTATTAGTGTAATGATTATTTGTCATATTTAGTTAATTGCAGAGGAGAGGAAGCACTTATTGGATGTTATCTGTAAATCATTTGTTGTAGTGTGGTGTAGATGGTTTTGAACTCTCAAACAAAGTTTATCTTATTTTCACCAACTACAATATAAGTTGCATTCCATATTTTGGTGTGGTAGTCCTTTAACTTCTGTTTTCCTTGGGATTGCAGGATGGTGTGGTAATCTATAGAGGTCTTACAAGCAGCCACTATTCTAGTTAACTCTTTTATTGCCTTTTAGTCTACTGAGTGTCCTTTATCCTAATGGAAGAAAACAATGTAAGACACTGATGAGTTTCATCCTAATGGCAGCAGCTATGGATTGGGAGGTTCACAATGCCAACAGCTAAGAAAATTGCTTGAGAGTTCATATGTATTGCATATGATGGTGCACTCAGGTCTCCTGTGTTTAGGTTTATAGGTATTTCTTGTGAATTTTTCAGTATCATAAACCAACTTGCACCAACATGTAAGTCTGAGTCATTAGTGTGTGGGTATAAAACCCTCTTCCCCACTCAGATCTATGCTTATATTGTCATCAATTGATTTTTTTTTAGTAGTGTTTAACGCCCGTTTTTACTACTGAGACACCCCAGGCGGTGGACACTGATGATACATGAAATGAAATGATACATTGCAAAAGGATATTTTTAAGGAAGGAAGCGTTCCAGGCCTAAGTTTAGGGTACCTCCCCGGCATTTGCCAGTTATGAGGACTGAGGAAAACCTGAAAAAAACCTCAGTCAGGAAGAATTGTACTGGCAGGATTTGAACCCCAGACCTCCTGCTCATGAGTCTGCGCCTCAACAATCTCAGCCACCTGTGGCAGTCATCATCATTTGATGTATATCTATAGTTGTTGCACAAAGTTTCAAGTGGTTTATGTCTGATATTATTGTATTTGTGAGGAATTCTCGAGATACACTATTTTGTCATTATGGAGTAAAGTCAGATCAATTGGCATAATTCCTGTGATTGCATGAAGAGCCTCATTTGAAGCCATTTTATAAATCTGATTGTTTATGCTTTGGGTATTTATTTACTGAAATTAACTGCCAGAGTCATTGGAGAATCCCATTTCATTCTAATAACTGATTCAAACTGAGATACCCATAGGAACTGTAACAAGGATGACCAGATGGCCAGTGCTGAAAAAGAGGACAATGTGATATCTGAAATACAGAATATATAACTTAAAATGGATGAATTACTGACTAATGAAAATTATTCTGTAATAAAGTCATATTGTTCTCTAATTATATTAAATGCACTTTCTTAGAGAAATTATTTATTAAACCTAATGTTGTATGGTACCATAGGATATCGCTCTAAAAAAACAAATATTAATTAACTCTTGTTGCATGATATACTCCTCTGAGAATATTTCTGCCAGTTAATCAGGTCAGTTCAGCTCACAATTGTAAATGTCTTTATAATCAAATTATTTAAATTGTACTAACCGAGAGCAAGTCTTTCAGTTACTTGATGTTTAAATTGTTTCTGATATCTATTACTGAATATGCACTGAGAAATACTTGCATTAAACCCTAAAATGCGTTCAAAAAAATTTTAGTGAGGGAAAACTAAAAAAACTAAACAAAAAAAATCTTTAAATGTATAATATTTTATTATCTTTTCCAAACAACCAAAATATAGAGTTAAAATGAAAGGTTTGCTCAGGATATCTGTGTATCATGTCCTTAACTTATTCAATAAATGCAGTAACAGGGGTCAAAGCAAGGGCATCAACAAGGGGGGTACAGAGAGAGGGACAGCTGTCCCCCTCAAGGTTTTTAAAATCATACATTTCCATTTAATAGCCAAAACATTGATATTTTAAAACAAAGCATTTAAGGTGAACATAACTGATTAACTTACATTTTCTTTATTATATCAGTTTTAAAAATTAGGTTGTTTAATTAATTTTTCAAACCTAGTAAATTTTAATCATCATCTACTTTCAAAAATAGTTGTCCCTCTCTCAAAAATATCCTGTGGAAACCCTTGGTCAAAGAAACAAGAAAGTTTCTATCAACTAGGTTTCAATCTGTATGCAAAAATGTCCCTACTCTGTTTATAATGCAACTTAAGACTAAGACTATGACATGCAGGCAAAATGAAAAGCATGCTCTTCTTTATGGATCTAATAAGCAGTAAACAGGACAATTCTGTAATACTTACATGACCTGTATAAATATTAATGGTGATATCTTTGCATTTTACAACACAAAGACCAACACCTTTGCCACCAAACCAATCTCCATGGTGCAACTTATGTACATAACCATTAAGGGGCCATTGATTAAACAACACTTCCTTAATATGAAATTTGGAAAATATACACACACCAGAGCCACATACTCCACTGGAACAGAAAAGCAAATTACACCATTTAATAACCATTAACATCCTTAAACTTTCAGGAAAGTAGTAGAATAAGTTGATGCTGGTATGATTAGCAGAATGACATGGGAAACCAAAGTATATGTAGGAAATCTTTCCAGGTATTAATCTGTCTGCTATAAACACCATTTTAAGTCTCTGGAAGTGGCTCATTTAAGTGAAAGGCATGTAGCTGGAACTTTAGTTTACCTAGCTAGAAATGGGAGCATTTGGGAGGATATTGCTTTCATTTTTCAATGTAAACTTCACCTATTGATGAGTGGTCTTCTTAGAGAGGTGTTGAAAATGTGTGAATAATGACTATGGGCAGTTTCAGCTATTTACTAAAATGGTAAAGTATTTATTTATTTAAGTGATTTTATTTTATGAGCTCTTGAGGAATTAGTTTATGAAGTGCAAGTACCCAGTACCTGTTTGGCTCTCACTACTTTCCCATTGTGCTGCCTTAAACTAAAAGTGGCTCTGCTTTTCCATTGTAGGTAGGTAATTTTCAACTGTATCCTGATTGTATATTGCAAGTAATAAATGTTTCAGGCATTCTGCACTGTAAAAAATAAAAATCCTCTTTTTATTAATATAAAAACGGTAACCACATGACAATTTCTAAGCTACTATGGTCCCTTATCTAGAACAATTTTCATAATAGCTATTTATTTAGAGTTTTAAATGCTAGAGATTCCATTGACCTTCTGTGTTTACCTGCTTTTAAATCAAATGCTTTTATAAGGAACACTCATAAAGTTTCCAGGTATGGGCCAAACATTATGATTATTTGAAACTTACTACTACTTCTTCTCACAGTATTCCCCATACCCTTATCTTTGGAACCAACATGGAAGCAATGATACCACTCATTGTGCTTAATAGTGCTAAGCTATTATTCATATGTTGCTACTGGGGCTTCAAAATCATTCCCCCTGCAGTTGGTTCTGCACCAAAGGGTACAGGAACAAATTGTAGGGTGCCAGGTCAGGACTATAAGCAGGATGGGAGGCAAGCTTTCCAAAAAGTTAAGTATGGCCACCACCATTTCCTTTCCCACATTCCTTGCCCTTTTCACTTTTGTGTGTCACCTGGATTGAGCCAAATAGATTACTGACACTTTATTTCAAGATAATATTTATAGATCCACGTTTCATAACCAGTTATAATTTCAGAAACATGGGGAGGGTCCCCATTATTGTTTGTTTTGTTCAGCATTTAGCACCTGTTTTTACTACTGAGGCACCACAGGCGGTGGACACTGATGACACATGAAATGAAATGGTAAATTGGTAAAGATTCTTTTTTAAAGGAAGGAAACGTTCCAGGCCTAAGTTTAGGGTACCTACCCGACATTTGCCATTTATGCGGACTGAGGCAATCCTAGAAAAAACCTCAATCAGGGAGGACGGTCCTGGTGGGATTCAAACCCCAGATCTCATGAATCCATGCCTTAAAGACCTCAACCACCAGTGATAGTCCCCAATATTGTATCTCTGGATAATTTCATGGCACCATTACACTAGAGTGACATTCTGCTCTTCATTGTGGTTGTGAAGCATTCAGCATGAAGAAATTTTTCTGACTGTTTTACTAGGGAAAGACTAAACCAGGCAACATTTTGCCTTAGTCGACCAGGTATTACTATGGACAATGCTCTGAAATTTGTGGTGCAAATCACAGCTTCACACCAATTGTAATAGAAAGTACATCAATAAATACTTTCTTAGCTTGAATTAAAAAAATTGCTTGTGTATTGTGACCATTGCTGATCTATTTGTTTCTCTTCCTCTAATCTCTGAAGAGATCTGGTCAACAAGAAAATAGAAAAATTCAAAAATCAAAAGCAAATAAAATATATCATCACATTAAAAGGCTACAAAGGTCATATGTATAAGAAATTTACTTTCCATGAGCACATAAAAAATTCAGAAGATTTTTAAAGAGGTAAACATCATATTTGGCTCCAGTAAATACATGCAGTTTAAAACATATCCTAAAAACCAACACAAAAGACAAAGTTCTGCCAGGAAAACAATCAGATATTTATGAAATTGGTTGCAAAGACTGCAATATGAAATACATAGGCAAAAGAAAAAGAATCATTAACATACAATTTAAGGAACACATGAGAAATGTAAAATATAAATACACGGTAAAATCAACAATAGCAAACAATTTCTGGCAAAAGAACCATGAAATCCAAAAGGAACCAAAATTCTTAAAAGCTCTTCAAAAACCTATAGAATTAACAGTGTGGGATATATTCATAAACAACAACAAGAAAAATTTATACAGATTTAAATAGCTGTGATTTTCACATTGAAATATAGTATAATATAACAAATTATTTATGAGGAAGTCATTCAAATTTCACCAGTTTTGTTCCACTTACTTGGACATGTTTCAAATCCTGTAGCTTGGTTGAAATTGTTTTCAAGTAATCTGTGATGTCTTCAAGTGATAGTGCCAAGCAGATGATGAAGGCAACAGCCTTTGAAACATGTCCAAGTTCAATGAGTGATTTACTCAGAAATAATTTGTTATGAGGAAAATTTAGTTAATTTTGATCTACCAAACAACAGTAACCTCATCACTAAGTTTGTAAAATCCACAGAGTGACATCTAATACCACACTGGGAAGCTGAAAGTGGAACCATGCTGATGATGAAGGCAATAGCCTTTGAAACATGTCCAAGTGAATGGAAAAATTTTAGTGAAATTTGAGTGATTTCCTCATAAAGATCCCCTAAAGTTTCTTTAGGCAATGTTCCTAGTTTAAGCACCTTTAAAACTGTAATAAATTATTATATAGTTACATTATCACTATAGTTCCATTATGTGACAATTGCGCTGATCAATATAAAGGAAAATATGTGACTTTAGTGAAAATAGTGCCCTGATTTCAAAAATGAAGTCTGTTTTTGGTTATCACATCTAGTTTTTATGAGATGTGCATATATGTCTATGGTGTTAAATTCATTCAGCTTATAGAGCTTACTGCTACATTTCATTAAGTTATTCTAAATCTGTTGTAAATTTTTTTCCTAATTAGCTCACTTCTGTCTTCCCTCATTACCCAAATGTTTACACTTATATTCCCAGCACTTATCAATTTAGTTCTATGAATCAGATCTGTCTTCTTGTGAGGTATTTATGTTTACATTTACAGCTACCATAGATCTCAACTTCAGTTGAGCTGAAAACTTGTGTTAATATTCTCATTTGTCTTCTATATGTGTAGTATTAAAATAAAAGTTTGAGTATGACTTCTACATCAGGATTCCACAGGAGACAGTGTCTACAAAGAACTCAGAAGTTTTGTTACATTTGTGGGTGTTACGTGTTTGACGGGAAGATACGTAAAATGGACTCTCAAACAAAAAAATTATATTACTCATATTTCAAAGAGAAAGTTGGTGATCAGGACAAATTGTTCATGCCTCATATTGCATGTAACATTGTGTTGAGGGATTACGTTATTGGTATGAAGAAAAATGGAATCAATGATATAGAGAGAGCAGCAGAATCACCATGAAGATTGTTATTTTTGCATGTGCAAAGTTGCTGGCTACAACCAAAAAAAAAGGGGGGGGCAAGAATTAAATATCCAAATCTGAACTCGGCTACACGGCCTATTCCTTATGGACCTGAATTACCCATACCATTAGCAGACCTGAATTTTAGTGAATCTGAAAGCAGCTCCATTACTTCCAACAATGAGTTGGTTTCTGACTCAGAAGAATTTTACATTTCACCACAACAGTAAAATCAATTTGAGTTAAATGATTTAGGGAGGGATTTAGGCCTCACAAAACAAAAAAAGTGAATTACTGGGCTCAAGACTACAGGAGAAGAATTTTTTATCACCTGGTATTACATTTTTGTGGTATAGGAATCGGGAAATACAGTTCCACAAGCACTACGCAGAAGAAGATCAACTTGTGTTTTATGTGGATATGTGTAATCTTATTTAACAGTTGGGCAGGAAAGCATATGAGCAAAGTAACTGGAGTTTTTTCACTGATTCTTCCAAATGAAGTCTTAAGGAAGTGTTATTTCATAATGGCAACTAGTTAGCTTCAATACCACTTGCACATTGTAGAAACCTAAGAGAATCTTATGAAACTCTGAAGTGTATTCTTGAGAAAATTAAGTATGCAACCATGAGTTGCAAATATATGGTGACTTTTAGCTCATTGGTCTGTTACTAGGACAGCAGGGAGGATACACAAAATTCCCTCGTTTTCTTTGCAAATGGGATAGCAAGACGAGGGTCAAACATTGCAAAACTGACCAATGGCCTGAGAGGCAGCAACTGGAACCTGGATTAAAAAATGTTACTAATGTGCCTCTTGCTGATCGTCAAAAAATTCTACCCCTCCATTACACATAAAACTTGGCATGGTGAAACAATTCATGAAAGCACTTGACAAAAGTTGCCCTTGCTTCCAGTACTTATGCACAAAGTTTCCATCACAGTTGTCACAGGCTAAAATCAGAGAGAGAGTATTTGATGAACCACAGATAAGGAAATTAATGAAAGTTGTTAATTTTACCTATGAATGAAATTGAAAAAGATGCATGGTATGGATTTAGAGAGGTTGTTAAGAAATTCCTGGGCAATGTGAAACACTGTCAATATAAACAAATTGTCAGAAATATGTTGGAAAATTTCTGCTGAGACTGCTCAGCTGTTATATGAGTTTGAAGCTTCATTTCCTCAAGTCACATCTAGACTAATTCCTGTCAAATTTAGGAGCTGTCAGTGAAAAGCAAGGTGAAAGGTTTCACCAGGACTTGAAAGATATTGAAGACATTATCAAGGACGTTGGACATACATATGATGGCTGATTACTGCTAGTGTCTTGCATGCGATGAACCTACCATAGAACACTCAAGAAAATCACATACACTGCAGTTCCATGGGAAAAGAAAAAGGGGGTATATGAGATAACTAACATACATTCTCAAATTCAGGTATGCTTTCATATTATTATTCTTCTTTATTTTCTTTAAAAGTTGTATATGAGTGTGTAATATTTTTGCAAATTTTACAATTATATTTTCATTGAATATTGTCATATTGCCAAAACGAGATGTGCTATGGAAAAATGGAATGCATTTTTGAATTCTGTGCACCAAAATTAGTCAAAGTCACCTATTTTTAATTGTACCAAAAAGTTTTCATCTGTAACCTAGTGTTATCCACAACATTCCTTTCCACCCATATTGTTACGGCCACACAGATAGCAGTTAGTGGAAGTTATATTGATTTAATAATAAAATATGGATGACCACATGGCATATATATTTACACATGATTGTAAATAGTTTACTTAAGTCCGAAAAACTTCTGAGTGTCCTGTATTTATTTGTGATTTCTTAGTCTCACAAAAAAATAAGAACTGCTACACCTCTATTCCAAAAACTGGTCTAGTCCCCCCCCTAAAAAGTCAATAGTATTTATTTACCACTGCTTTGGTTTCAATATAGTTTGTGTGAGAAGTTAAAAATTTAAAACCAGGTAAGAAGCAATTGAGAACCAAATCCCCAAGTATTTCAATGTGGTTTTGATAAAATGAATTTCCACTTATTATTATATTACCATATTCTCTAAAATAACTAATATATATCTCATAGCATTCCAAAACTGATGGGAAGTTCAATGTATTCCTTGTTCTAAAGTGAAAAGAACAAATGGAGACCATTTCTCACCCAGCTTCATCACTTCACCTTCCTGTAAGAGGGAAGTACAAAAGGTAATGCTTCCAATTAACTCTTTTTAAGTCACAAAACATGTTTCCTGTTACAGGACATGCACAGTAGAAAATAAAGAGAGAGAGGGGTTAAGTGAGGGAAAATGAACAGCTAAGCTTGTCACCTGATGGCTTGCTGCATGAGAGCAAAAAATGCATACATGCGAATAATGGAAAATACTGTTTCAAAGAAAATGTTTATTAATTAGTATTTACTGTCAGTCCATTGAGTGAAGTTAAACAATCTGCATGAGTTTGATAAGACAGTTTTTCTTTGCTGATGTTGGAAATCAAAGCTCACGAAGGTCTATTCCTGTTCAAAATATAGCACTTTGAAGAAATGTAGTGATAAAACTGTGAGAAGGTTAAATGTGGAGAGTTATGATAAAATTGAATGGATATGCAGATGTGATGTAAAAAGTTTTTCTTCTTTCTCTATCTGTTTTTGGAGACGGATATGCTGAAGCAGCATGGACTAAAATGGGGGGCTCATGATTAGAGACATTTATTGGGGGGGGGGGGGGGGTGAAGACATGAAAATTTCAAATCATTTACACTCTGCTGGAATTCAATCTTTTGGGCACTCAAGATATTAGATTGTATTTATGCAGTGTATCTATGGAACAGAAACATGATCAGGTAACCTATAAATTATCAAAAATAATTGACTGTGTGAAATTTTGTGATTCTTTTGAGCTTGCAATTCAAAGACATGATGAAAGCAATGAACTAACAATATATTACGGGTTTTCAGGGATTTGTTAGTTTCAATGCTGAACTGATCATCTTGCCAATGCTACTGAATTAAGGGAGTTGGAAATAAAGAATCAGACTTGAAATATTCAAATCACAGATCTTCAGCCTTTTGGGCTAATGCTCTGAGCTACCATGTCCTTCTCCAAGCACAGAATCTCTCATTCGATTTTATATACCCCAGAGACCTGTCCAACCTTTCTCTGCTACAAGAGATTAATTCCTTAATGGGTGAGCTCATAATGCTATGAATACTTATATGACTAAGGCTTTTAGTTTAACCAACAATTATAGAGGGGCTAATTTATATATAGAAATTATTCTTTTACACTAGTTGTGTGCAGAACAACAGTTGAAAATGAAGAATCAGATTAGAAAAACTTGGGTCGTGCAAACCAGGATCTTCAGCTTTCCAGGCTAACATTCTGAGCTACCATAGCCTCCTCCAAGCATGGAACCACGAATCTCTCACTTTGATTTGTTGCACCATGTCAGAGGAAAGATTAAATGCATTAGCTATATTAGTTAGGTATTTCTTGAATAATATGGCAGATTTTGTCTGCTGCTTTGAAAGAGAGAAGGATGCATGTTACACACAAACATCTAAATTGGGTGAGGCCACTTGTTGTATTTTATCAAATGAACATTTAAGTTGTACCACAGATGGTAATACAGTAGAAAGTGGTTTTTATTTATGTATGTGTGTGTAGAGAGAGAACTCCCAAATGAAAATCTCATGAACCCACTACTGTTTTAAACAAAATAGACTGTTCTTAAATCTTTCTTGCACAATTGGATATTAAGGTAATTGATTTTTAACATAACAATTATATATATGGTGAAGATTGCTGATTTCAATGAACTGATTTGATTTCTTTATCAGTAATTCATTTGGGATACAGCATCCGTCGGTCCTAATGGTCTAATGATAACCTTACTTGTCTCATAGACCCAAGATCACAAGTTCAAATCTGGCAAGGGTCAATTGATTTCCTAGGGTATAGAAATCATAAGTATGACTTTCTGAAATAGATTCTAGCATAAAAGATAAGTGATATCCTCTTAGAAAAAATTCTGTGTTCATTTTTTTTTAAATAAGGGAAGTAAAGTCATTAGTCCCATGTCATATATTTATGGCATGTAAAAAAACCTCAAGCCAGAAAGAAGGGGCTTCTGAGCAAAATTTATCAGCCATTTCATACTCTGAATTCAATGGGATGCTGATGATTTAAGGTGTTAAAGAGCATCCTTATGTAAATAAACCTGAGATACAGTTAGGATCTTGTAGAAGGCACATTAAGCATTTAAAAATAAGCATTGAATGCAAAATATGGTGGAAAATATGAATTATCATGTTTTGCAAACCGGAAAACAAATTGAGTGTTAAAATATCAATAGAATAAATCAATAAAATCTGAAAATATGGATCAAATTTTGGCAATATCAAAGTTACCCATTTTCTTTATGCTCACTTTATTTAAAAAAAAACTGCACGTAATAAATGCAATGTTCAGATAATAGCTATGCTTTGTTGACAAAATTACCTGTAAAAATAATGAGAATGTGGTAATACAGGGCTCAGCTTCCTTGTAAACAACTTATAATCATTTTCTGACCACACTTCTTGCAAGCATACAATATCATACTTCTGAAGAATTAAATTATCTGCTATAGCTCTCATGCGTTGATACCTGTTCTTTGAAACTACTGGAATTCCCCTGAAAAACAATTTCATAATGTTTATACACACATGCACTCACTCATATGCAACTAATGTTCATGTAGAACTATAAAATGCCAAATACTGTTATTTTATGAAGTATAGCTTAGTTCCATGAATTACAACTAAATGTCAATGTTTTGAAACGTTTTAAACATATTCAAGAAAATAAAATATGTTTACAGATCTTTTAAATGGAAAACAAGTTATGATCTCATGTAATAAAGTGAATCAGATTTCATTTTAGATATTACACCTTAAGAGCTCTTTACTCACTACGAACTAACAAACACTTAACACCGACATTTCTGTTCATAACTTTTTTGGGTTACACCCCCCAAACCCGATGACATTATTGTATGCCTACCAGCAGTTCAATGTAAAGACGTTAATTAATGTAGCCATAGTAACTTATATTAATAAAATACTTTATTTTGGTAGAAAATTTAATGTTGTGGTCCCTTTTGTTTGCTAGTTATTTGCACTACTAATCTTTAACCTCTCCCATTTTTAATTTATCGCGTACTGCAGTGTTTTGTTTATCAGCATACCATGATCGACAACTTTTATGTAATATGTCATATTTATGATTAAATGTGATTGAAAAACTTTATTTCATGATTGCAAGTGTGAAATTATTTTATAATTAATTTTGCAGCAATGTTTAATAAGCTCATGTTTATATGAGTTTTCAGTGTTGCCAACATATATAAATAACTATTTGAAAACTGAAATAATTCAATATAACATAAAGGCACTAAAATTACGGGATTTTTATATTCCAGACTATAAACGAAAAATTTAAGTATTTTCATGGAGGATTTTAGGCTGTTCCTAAATTTTATTTATTCTGCATGCCGAAAATCTGGCAACATCTATACACGACAACTGTTTGTTTGTGATTGGCTCGCAGGAGAAACGTTTAACGTACCGGTAGGGGAAACCTCCAAGTCTGGAATAATCAGGAAGTAATTGTTAAGTTGGGGGCTTAGATGTAAGCTTTTATTTATTGAAATACGTACAAGTGCTTCTGTGATTTGTGAATTCCAGTATTGTTTCATGGTGTTTTAATACAATCTGAGTGTTAACGGCTGTTAGACGAATTATTACACTGCTGGGCAACGTGACATTTTACAGGTAATTTAATAGGATTAGGTCTGCAAATCAATGAAATAAAACGTGGATATTTAGTTAGTGGAATTGATGAGTCCCGCTAAAGTTTGTTTTAATATAACGTTTCAAAAAATAAAATTTAATGACATTTAAAACCACGACCACCCAGCAAGAGGCTAGGATTTCATTTTGTGCTTGGTTTCAGGAAATAGCAGTATTTCATCACCATGAAAAAGGATATTAAAAGAGGCTTAGTGGTAGTAATAGCTCTATTATGTGTCACATCTTTGTGTAGAGCGCAAGATGAAGATGGTGACGACGATGATGAGGCGGTTGTGACAACGGAGGTGAGTAGTGCATATAGAATATTGATTGAAAGATTAATTGCTTTGTTAAATCATAAAAAATTAATCATGTATGATACTTTTCAGGAAGAAGCGGTTGTGGAGGATGTTGTCTACTCAAGTCCAACTCCATCAGGACCCTATTATTTTGCGGAACACTTTGATGATGTAAACCAGTTCAATAAGAAATGGGTCCTTTCAGAAGCAAAGAAAGACAATATTGATGATGAGATAGCTAAATATGATGGTAAGTAAAAGTGGTAACAGCATAGTTTTGGAATATGTTTACATTTATTTATTCCTCTCGATCAGCACAAAAGGAAGAGATGATTAAAGAACTAACTCTACTTTCAATTCTTATGAATATTTAAACATTTTGGACCCACTAAGGTTAACTGCATTTGTAAGGGGAATTAGGGAAGTCTTATTGCTAGAGAATAATGTTGTTTGCTTTTGAATATACTATTAATGTTCTATTGTCACAGTGTGAGATTTAATCCATTCTTGCATTGCTAGTTTCTCTGCTGGCCTCTCGTTTCCTCTGACTGTTACAATGCAAGTGCTGAGGGACAATAAGAAAAGAACTATTTTGATCCTTCTGATAAAAGAGTTTTGGATTTAAGTGGTAATGCGATTCATAAAGAATTTATTCCCACAGGCTGAAATAAAATGATAATGCTACTGTACCTCTTGCATCATCAACACACATTGTCAAAATAAAATTAAATTTCTGCATTAACCATTCTGCCTCAACCATCATATAAATCTATGCAATTTTTTTGTTCTTTTTTTCTCTCTCTTTATGGAGCTTTTAAGAGTGATTATATTTTAAATAATTAATAGCAAATTATATACTTATTAAAACTGCACCCTCCTTTTTTCATATTGATGGTTTACCAACATGCAACATAAATAGAAAAATGTTTCCCCAGCTGCTTGTCATTGAGTAGTAAGCTGGTTGAGAGTTCTGCATTACAGCAATCTATCTACATGAAATTGAAGCTTGTTCTGATGGATAATATGTATAAATGTAGTATAAAATTTAATAACTAAAATCTAAGTCTTGTATATCTTAACATTCAGATATGATATTAATGATGTGAAAAAGGATAATTACAAATAGCAAAAAGGGAATGAGAGGGGAAATTGAGGGAGAGCATAAGGTTAAGAGCAAAGAAGCATATTTTTACTTATTCCCATTTCTCCCCCCTTTCTTTCTTTAGCATCTCCGCATCCAAAATTCCCACTATGCAAATGCATTCTGATAGTGCAATGGTGGCAAATGGTTATCCTCTGCAACAGTAAAATTTTACCAATACAAGAAAGCCATTCTGATAATTTTATGTATACCATATTGTAATAGTAATTTTATGGGTATTCATTAGATAGTATTTGTATAATAATAATAATAATAATAATAATAATAATAATAATAATAATAGGCACATGAAAGTGCATGCAAATTGATCTACTCTTTACAGCGGTCATTTAATGATTTTATTTATTTGGCACACTTCAAAAAGTGCTTTAAATCACATGTGTTTAGGCATAGAGCACATTCACATTGATTGGTGGGTTTGTGCAATCTTTTTTGCAAACACAGTTTGTGGTGGAATCCATGATTTGATAATCTTGTTAGCATGCTCCACAGTGATTTGTTTGGGTCTATCCAGTTTCTTTTCAACATGATATCAATGGCATAGACTTCACTGTCTCCTGCCTTTTCTTGTCTCGAGTAGTTTAGTTGCCAGTCAAATAGATGGTAGCTGATATTTTGTTCTGAACTGTATGAAAAATGGTTACTGTACTAGTTCATGTGCATGTCTGAGGGAAGACTATGCCAGATATTCTTCTCTCCAAACTCATTCATTGCAATAAGTGTTTAGATGCATTCTGTTTGGTCCATGGGAGGTTTGTTACCATCTTGCCTATGTATGTAGAAAAAGTATTTCTACTTTAGCTGACCATTCTAATAGATACACAGCCTTGACTCAAGGCTAAAGTATCAGTTAGGTAAACCCCCATCCACCATGACTCATGTAGTCAGCTAGCCTTGGGTGATGACTTATTGGCTGAAGCATTGTGTTGGCTATTAGATAATTGGATGACTCAATGCATTATAATGTATACAGTCTTGAAAGTGATTATAGCTAAGAATCTCAGAGATTTAGAAATATTCAATTGAAATTAATAAATCCATATTTATGTGCCATTTTCTTGAACCCCCCCCCCTTTTTTTTTCCTCCCCAACTTCTATTTTGTCCCAAAAATAAATTAATTGAAGATATAAGATCGACACCATAAAATGTATAAATATAACTGTCTTGCTGTTATGTTTCTTCAGTAGCTTCCTACACTCTGTTCAATCTTCTCCTGCTCCCTGCTATTTCTCTTAACTTTTTAATTTTTTATCCCCTACACTTACAACATTATTTTTTCATGTTAAATTTTTGTGCTTCAGTGGATCTCAAGCTGCTTCTGCTGTGATATAAACTTTGCAAAATATAAATGTACAGTGGTTTGTTAACGAGGTCCTGTGAAAATCCTGATTTATAATAACTCTTAAGTGGTCACAGCTGAACATGAAATGTAATTTTTTGTTTTTAAATAGTGTTTAACACTGATTTTTACTACTGAGGCTACACAGGCATTGGACATTTGATACAATAATAATAATGATAATAAAATTGTAATATGCCGTCCAGGCATCTAATGCCTATTCCAGGACATATTAATTGCACATTCTATACTATACAATACTTGTTGCTAATGACCATTTTATTGAAAGAACATGTATATTATCTGTAGGACATTTGTATAACTTGAGCATTTCATAGGAAACTGCCCAAAACAGTAAAACTGCTAAATCTCGTACCTTGAAGCTGAGAGTGGAGGAAAATTACAAGAAGATATGTAATGCCAGATATGAAACTCTGATGTATAGATCTTAATCTTCAAGCTTAAGAGTGCCCCCTTTTCTCAGAGATCTCTAAATTATCTGAATGTGTAATGTGATAAAACTGTCATTCATCTGATGCATAAGGGACCCCTATGTCAGCCACAAGTAGTTAGCATTTAATATGTTGTGCATATAATTATTTGTTTTTCTATTAATAAATAATGGCAGAACAATAATTTTGCTTATGATTGAAAGGAATATTAGTAACACTTGATTTAATGCTTTGCATTGTATAAATGCTAGTTTAATTTATCCTATTGCAATCCCATAAAATTAACTTGGGAACTTAGAATTTGACTGTGTAGGAAAGTCTAATTCATTGTTCATTGTTTAGGCCTTAAGCTTATGTGGATTTTTATGTGTTTGTCTGTGCATTGCCTATTTGTTGCTAATAGATTAAGCCATATTGTCCTGTCAATGTGCCAGTGTTTAAAATAGTAGCAAAACTGAATAACAAATAAAGCATACGCAGCATACTACAGGCTATGTTCAGTTAAGTGTTGTATTTGCTCCTGCTGTGTTTTTAATTGCAGTGCATACTTGTTACCTGTAATAAATGATATGATAGTATTTCTGTTTTATGCTCAAAAATAATATTTAATACAATTGGAGGAATATTATAATCAGAAGGATTTTAAAATTCTGAACATGTCTGTGCAATGTTTACGGAATGTCGGAATCCACACAGTGAAACTTTTGTTAATCTTATTTTGATTTAAAGTAAAACACTAAAAATCATGTCGTCACAATAAAATTCTTTAAGTTTCACAAACACACTTATAAAAGTAATTTTGGAACATGTTTCGTGAGGTACATTCCTCACATTGTCAACCAAAACGACGACTGAGGAGTCAATTTCAGCAAAGTATGTATGTTACTAACTGTATGTCTACAAATTTCTTATGTATATACGATGTGTAGTTGATAAAATATTTGTCATTCATTCACATTGGATCCTTGCTACTCGGCAGTAAACTAAATATATCTGAGCAAAGAGGGTGATATAATACACTTTAAAGATAAAAATGTAAACAAAAATAGTTGTGCAGTCCTACATTACAATAAGTTAGATAAGTGTGTACCATTGTATGTCTGTTTTCACCTTGTTTAAAAATGTCAAAAGGAGCTAGTACAAGTAGTTTCCCTGCATAATAATTGTGTAGTCAAAGTAAAAAAACTGTGTTAAAGAAGAAAAAATTTTACAAAAAATTTTTGATAGCAAATATGAAAGTGTTTACTTCTAAAAAAGTCAAGAATTTGTCATTGAATCTTGCTCTGATGTGTACAGTTTCCATCGTATCACATCCACTTTGTTTGGCAACTTTGCCATAACTTTTACATCCAGTATAGGATGGTTCATCTGATTCATACAGGTTCCAAAATAGCTCTTCAACCTGATTCAGGCAGTTGTTCAAATGGTCATTTGACTTCTTAATTAAGTGTTGCAGGTTGCAAAAATTATTTTTTTTTTTTAAGTTTATTGAATAGGATGCTTATAGTGCCTTGAATATGGGAGATTTAAAGTGTTTCTTTCTCCTTCCTAAATGTATTTTATGAAAAGGTAAAATTTTCATATATTTAAGGCCTGAACAGAAGAGAGTGCATTGAATAAGAAAAGAAGTGGAGTTGTTTGTTTTTCTCTCTTTCTCTTACACAGATGTACTAACCGAATATTTCTCCTAGGAGACTAGTTCAGTATTGTAGCCTTTGCAGAAAACTAGTAAAAAACAATACAGAAACAGAATAATGGGTGAATTTATCACAAGTAAGTTTTAATAGAGAAGAGTTATCTGTACTCATTATAACGTTGAAGATTACATAGTTGATCTGGAAATTGCCATGGAAGGTTTAACTAATAAAGAGAAAGAAAAGATTAGAATAAAATCAGAGAATGCCCTTAAAAGGATTAACAAAATGAAACCAGGCAGAATCCAAAATTACAGTAACATTATTACATCACTTAAAGGAAAAGAAGTTATTTACAAAAATGCTGATAAAGGGAATAAAACAGTAATATTGGACAAAGATGATTACGCTGACAGAATGTTAGAATTGTTAAACAAAAAAGAATATGCCCATGTCAAATTTGACCCATTGAAAGAATGCACAAAAACAGTGAATGAAGCTATACAGACTTGCACTATAATACCAGACATGGAAAAACGTAGTTTAAAACAAAACAATTCTAATAGAGCCAGAATAAATGGGTTACCTAAAATCCATAAACCTGGGAAGGGCATGAGACCCATCAATAATATAAATACCCCTACATATTTTCTAGAAAATGGCTTACAGTTTTACAGCTCTACCAAAGTTTCAAAGTATGCATAAAAAACTCGCTCCAGTTAATAGAAAAAAATAAAAGATTTTAAATTTCTGGCCTCTCATATTTCAGTGTCTTTCGATGTAGTATCTTTGTTCCCAAGTATTCCAACTGACAAGCTTTTATCGTTTTTGAACGATTGGCTAAAAGAGATGGAAATTAATGAAACTCACAGGAAAAAATATGTCCACCTTATTAGCATTTGCATAAACCAGTCCTATTTTACATTTGCATGAAAATTCTATAAATTGAAAACAGTACTCACACTGGGAAATCCTTTGTCCCCTTTTCTGACAGATTTATTTATGAGTACATTGAAACTCACATAATTTCTGCCTTCCCACATTATTTTAAATGCTGGTGCAGATACGTTGATGACATTTTTAGTATGGTGAAAAAAGAATTTGTTGAAGATGCTTTGAAGCTTTTAAATATACAAGATAGGAATATATCCTTCACACTGGAGACAGAAACAAAGGGAATGTTGCTGTTTTTAGATATAAAAATTAATAAGAATCATGGAAATTTAGAATTTGGAATCTATAGAAAGGATACTCACAGGATGTTAAGATAACTATATAAAATCAAATGGGTTTAACCCCATAGCTCACAAACACTCAATTTACAACATCTTAACATATAGACTGGTGAATTTACCAATCAGTAAAGAGGAGTACAAAAAAGAATTTGAGAAGATATAAATGGTTTTAACAAAAAAATTTTAAACAAAAAACTTAATAGATTCCTAAAGAAGAAATTGATCAAAAATATCACCACACTATTAACTGAAAAGGAGAGACCAGTTTTTAAAAAATTCACCTACCATCCAGTAGCTATGAATAAATTCCAAATTTTTTTTAAAGATATTGACATTAAATTGGCACCTGTTAACAGATACTCTGCAAAATGCGTTAGTGGACAACAGTTTTTATAACATTCCACAGGAGAAAAAAGCATCTACAAAATAACATATAAAGAGTATGACAAGATATACGTTGGAAAAACTAAAAGGAACATTTCAGGAACGTTAAGTACAGATTGATAGGTCAGCAGCAGCACACCCTTTTTGGAAAGATAATCCCGAGATAAAAAGAGAAATCAAGTTACTTAAAGAAGCACACGGATGTATACAGAATTGGACACATGGGAGAACATTTGCATTTGTAAACATAGGGATCATTTTATGAATTTTGACATTACTGTAGAATGTAATACAAATTTCCAGTTTATAAAAAAATAAAAATACCACTAGGACAGAGCCACAGGTCCTCATAGATGTTAGTTTTTCATACCAGACGTCAAGTTGGTTGAAGATGGAGAGAATCTCTCTTCGAAACCGGTCCCAACATATTTAAAAGTAAGTGAAGCATAAGAGTGTGTTAGACAACCGATTAGTTATAATTTACATCCAACAAGCTTCACTGTGTGAGTTCCAACAGAATTTTTTAAAAATGTCTTATTTTTTGAAAGTTCTTAAATGAAAGAAAATTTAGTTAATTTTGATCTTCCAAACAACAGTAACCTCATCAAATAGTTAATAAAATCCAAAGAGCGACACCTTAATACCACACTTGAAAGCTGACAATGGAACTGTGCTGACAACGAAGGAATTTTGCCTTTGAAACATGTCCAAGTAACTGGAACAAAACTAGTGAAATTTGAATGATTTCCTCAATAATAATTTGTTATATACACATTTGTTCTTTGGGCTAAGGAAACACCCCAGTTAAGTAGCTTAGCAATGCAGCTTGAACTTTTAACTTTTGCCATTGATTTTGCAGTTAGCTTGAAATCAGTGTTATAATCTACAGAGTAACAAAGTGAGTAACATGTGATGTAAAAGTTTAGTACAGTATTAGAAAACAAGCTTGTTTAACTCGTCATTGCTACTACTAATTATTTGATTTATCTTGTTTATTTGTTATTAATTTATTGCAGAATATAAAAATGTCTAAGACATAATTTTTTAATTTTTATTAACATTGGAATTCATTATTTTCTATTTTTGTTAAGTAGGGAAAAGTTGTTTCTGAAAAGAAGCAGTAACTGATCTACAGTAAATGAGGCATGCATTTAGTGTATGTGCTGTTAAAAGAAATGTCTGTATTTCTTTAAATTACCAAAGTTTAAGCTTTATTTTTCTTCGCTCTTAGTATTTAATTTCTGTACTAGAAGTGGTAACATATCTTATAATTGTTTGTATTATAGGCAAATGGGAAATTGAGGGACCACAGAAATATGGATTGAAAGGAGATATGGGATTGGTTTTGAAGACAAAAGCTAAGCATGCAGCTATATCATCTCGTTTGGAGCGCCCTTTCAAATTCCAACAAAAGCCACTGGTCGTACAGTATGAAGTGGCATTACAAGAGGGCCAGGAATGTGGTGGAGCTTATATTAAGCTACTGTCACAAGGGAAGGAGGTAGCGGACTTGCGTCAGTTTCATGACAGGACACCTTACACCATTATGTTTGGACCTGATAAGTGTGGAAATGATCATAAGGTAAAGACTTCATTAACAGATATTGCACTCTGGCATATTGATTTGTACTAAAATAAATATTTTACTATCTCTCATATGTATACTTCAATAAATTTAATATAAGTATTAGTAATTAGTTTTAGTAAATAATATTATTTTGATGATGTAGAAGAGAGAGGCCTTGCCATGCTTAATGCAAGCATCTTGTTAATAGGAGATATTAACGTACTTCAATAAAACATTCTGTAATTACGTGAATGTAATGTCGCCCCAAATTTGAAACTTAAAATTATAAAAAAAAAAAAAAAATTGGCATATTGTTATATGGCATCTTAGATGTAAGGCCATCCACTTCATAAAATAGAACTTATATAGAAGCGAAATTGAACATCCATTGGTTAGAAAAAATGGCGAATACAGACACAGACAATTTCACAACTTATAACATAAACCTTAACAATACAAAACGCGAGATTAAAACATATATAAAATTACAAATCAGAAAAAGACACATTGCGGCCAACATTTAACTTCCTAAAATCATGTCTTATAAGAAAAGTCACACCTTTATTCGTGAGGAAAACTGTTAAAATGAACAATAGCATACACCAGAAAGCAGCAGAAACAAAGGTAATTGAAATTGAAAAGAGCTTACAGTATAAGAGACTACATGAAATAGAACTTAGATATTTATGATCTGTATTTAAAACTAACGAAAAAACTAGGGTTTCATGTATGGGAAAATTTACAACACCATCTACATCAAAATTTAAGTGTACAAATGAAAAACAAAAACCAGAAATTAGAAAATAAACTCCAGGACTTACAAAAATATCAAATAAAAACGGTTCCACCCTCATGCACACACACAACAGATAAAGTAGTTAATCTTTCGAGTGCCACGTTTTCCGAAAATGAAATCAATCTCCTAAATAAAGGCCTAAAAGCTTGTATAGATTTCTCAGATAATATAGAAGATTATATAGCTGACATAGACATAGCTACCCAACAACTAAACGAAACTAAATAAAATCATTTGTCAAAAGTAAATGCAAAAAAAGTTTTGGAGAACATAAAAAACCGAAATAAATAAATAAACTACAGAACGACATTAAAAAAACTAAAAGAAAAACCAGTTATATACATAAAAGCAGACAAATGTAATAAAATAGCCATTTTAGACAAAAAAGAATACATAAATAGAGTTGAAACTATGTTAAAAGGACAAGACTACAAACCAAGAATCGGCTTAATAAATGCAATAAAATGTTAATCAAAATATAAAATGAAGTCAAAACACTATCCACTACTGAAAAACAGAATATCACAGAGTAATCAAGTACTACCTAAAATAAAAATAACAGCATGAGACCAATAATAAAAAATTCACCCACATACCAGGTAGCAAAAGAAATTGATCAAAGTCTTCAATTCTTTTAAGAGATTCCAAAGTTTGAGCAATAAAAATTCAGTTGATCTAGTCAAAAAACTTAAAAATAGCAGAATTATGGCTACAGATATAATGGTTTCATTTTTATATAAAAGCCTTATTCCCAAGCATACTTACAGAGAAACTTATGCTTATGCTAAAAAAATGGTTAACATCAATAAATTTAAAAACAGAAGAAATAAAAGATTTATTGAAACTTACTAATATTTGCATTAAACAAAATTACTTCAGCTTTAACAAAAAACATTACCAACAAGTTTCAGGCCTAACCATGGGAAACCCTTTGTCACCTTTTCTAGCAGAGTTATTCATGAGTTCATTTGAAATACATATCACTAAAGCCTTCCCTTTAATTTTCAAGTCATGTTATAGGTATGTGGATGACATTTTTGCAATAATACCGAAGAAACAGTCAATAATGCCCTGAAACTTCTTAATTTGCAACATGAATCTATACAATTTACCATAGTAGAAGAAATAAATGGCTGGCTACCATTTCTAGATTTAAAAATTATAAGAAATGGAGATTGTTTGAATTTTGTAATTTACAGAAAAGAAACATACGGAAAACTACATAAAAAATGAGAGTTATAACCCCATTCCACATAAGTATGCAGTATTTCACAGTTTGGCACACAGATTGATGAATATTCCACTCACAGAAGCAGAGTGCAAAATAGAATACAAACAAATAATAAAAACATCTATAATCAATAGTTACAACAAAGACACAGTGATAAAAATTATCAATATTGCATGAAACATAAGGACATTTATAGAATGAAGGATCAGAGCTATTAGCAGCAACATTTTTTTAAACAAGCTTGATATGTTTTGATTGAAATTACAATACAATAAATTTATTTGCTAAATTATCAAATCAACCTAATTATTCTTATTCCAATTCATGAAACAATACCAAACAAATAATGACAATGTTATTAAAATGAAAAGACCCATATATATCATCCATAAATCTAATGAACCTCCATCTTTGATCACTTCAGTTAATTCCTTCCCATCATCAGAGAGTTAATTATCCATTCTATTGCTTATTTTCCTCATTATTACTCTCTTTAAACTCCTATTCTGTTTCAGTTTTTAAATTCATCAATCACTAATTAACAAATATACTAACTATATTTTAAATTTATATCAAATTTATGTACAATTCCCACCCAAATACAGTTAATATTTGGGTGGGAATTTTTTTTTATTTACAACTCTAACAGTGATACACTTTATATAACATTTACTATTTCTTTCCATCTAATTCTACAAATACATATAATATTTAGTTACACTGATAGACATTGGTTGCTAAACCAAGGAAACAACATTCTTACTAACTGAATATAGTTGACTCACACTCCTGAGCTGCTGCTAAGTGGCCCAAAAAGCTTCAACACTGTGGTTATTTTGCTACCAGGACCAGTTTGTATGTGAACTTATACCTTATCCATTTCTATATTTGATTAATTCCTAAAACCTCCGTTACTCCAGATTTATTTACCTTCATCATTCATTTGCTTTTTACTTTTCCTAAATAGGCACCAATCTCCATGATATTTACTGATTTCATATTCACCAACTTTGCCCTCACTAATTGTATTGGTATATGGGCCATATCTCCATCCTTAATTTTTTCTCTAATAATTTTATTTTCTTCATATTCAAGAATAGTATGCTAATAATTATCTTACATTCCTCTAAATCCCTTTTCCCTTTTAAACCTTTCAGTTTCACTACCCATGTTCTAGTCCAAGCAGTTTCTTCTTTCATCATTGTCATACTTTTCTACATAATTTTCCCTATCCAATTCTTTCTTTAATTCTCTGTAAATCCCCATTGATTTTTTGTTACTCAAACTACAAAATGTTTCTTGGATTTCAATAACTTCAATTTTTAGATTCATTTCATTCCAAAAAACTTTTTCAATTCCCTATCTCGCCAGATCATCCCAAGCCAATTTTTTCTATAACATGTTTGATTCTGTTGACCCAAGTATTACACCAAGTAGCATTTTCCTACAAATCTAAACATTGTTTCAAAATATTTTGTTCATCTAAACTGTTTGTCCTAAAGCAATATTTGTGTTCGGATTATTTATTGTGTGCAATCTTAATTTAATCATCTTTATCAAAGAATATATATTTTGGAATACATAATGAACTTGTCACTTACTCCTTTTCTACCAATTTAATCCATAATGCATCATGATTAGTTGAATGAAATGCTTTTTTGAAATCCACAAAAAGCATATAAGCTCTCTCCCTCTTTTATGACCTAAATATTTATCTACCATTGTTTTATAAAAATATCCACAATTCTCCTATTTTCTTAAAGCCTGATTGAAATTCTGATAGTCTATTGTTTATTTTCATGTTCTGCCCATTTTTGCAGCCTTATTGCCAATATGCCAGTGTATAACTTCCCTTGCACAGATAATAGGCTAATTTACCTTTAGTGTACTGGATTATTTATATCATCCTTTCCCTTAAATATTGACAATATAATTGCTGTCCTCCATCCTTTGGGAATTTTACCCTCTTCAAATGTTTTATTGAATATCTGTATTAATAACTCCAGACCCCAAGCCCCCCAAAATTCCTCTGGTATCGTTTGATTTGCTCCTTTCTTTAATTTAAATTGACATGTTTGTTTAAATATTCAGCATTTAGTGAATTCTTGGTTGGCTACATGTCTTTGTTAAATGCCTCATGAATCTCATAAAGTATTTTTTGTCCATTCATGAGGACCAATATTATTTTCAGCTACTTGTCTTTTGTACAATCTCTTAACTGTCAGCCATATTATTTTGCTGTCATTTAATCTTGTTGCCTCCTTATTTTATTACTAACTTTCTCTCCCCTCCTTTCTTTTTTGTTTTTCTTCGGTACGAGATTTATACCCCCATCTTTAAAATTATCTCATTCTTGTTATTTTCCTGTTTGTCTTCATTTACGTAACTTTTTTTTCTACTCTTCATTTAGCTGCTCTACATTCCTTGTTATACCAGCCCACTTATATCTTACTACCGCTTCTTCTTGCTCTCATCCTTCATCCTGCTTGTTTGACCAACCTTTCTAGTTTCTAAATTATTTACCCTAATTTTCTTTCCTTTATTAATGCCTCTACATTATCATCAAATGCTCTTCTAAGATTTGATTCTTGTTTACTAATAAAGCCTTCTAATTGATCATCTCTCCACCTGTAGCTCTCTAACTTAAATCCACTTTGCTCCTCAACTCGTCTCTTTTGTATACTTATTTTGAAATTTCACTTTTAGCAGAAAATAGCTACTTGTGCACACTAAATCCAACACCTCAAAATCTGCAGAGTATACATCTAAATCTATTGTAAGCAGCATATAATCAGTAATGCTTTGACCGTTGTTATTTACAAAGGTAAATTTACCCAGAGTATCTTTCCTTTTGGTCTCATTGCAAATTATCAGATTATATTCCTCAATAAGTCCAATAGATTCTTACCTTTCTTATTACAGATTTTACCTTTACTAGCCCTTTCCAGCCTGCATTCTTTCTCCATATTTTCTATGTCAACTAAATGCATTAAACCCCCTTTTACTCTTGCATTAAAATCACCTATTATTATTATTATAGTTTTTAAACCTGTATCTATTTTGCAGAAACTTCATATCTTTTTCTAAGTTGTTAAACATATTTGGATCTTAAAATTCAGAAATATTTGTGGGTTATATACTGCTGGAAGACACACATTATCAATACTGCAGACTTCATGTATTTCACGCCATAATACTGAATTTCCAATGGATGTTGGCCTGTATCTTCTGAAGCCGTCTTTCCTATAAAAAGCAAAAAAAACATTAATTTCAATATTAATACTCCTGTACCAACAATGTGTCTAAATGCTACCATACATCACATGCTTTTAATAACTATACTATTTCCGCATTCTTCACTTTTCTCATTATCCGTTCAGCATTCCAAAATATAACTCCCAATCCTTTTATTTATACCAAGCCCTTTCTCTCAAATCTAAAATCTTGTAATTTGGCCCCGCTCCTGGTCATTCTATCAGTAGCTGCTTTTCTTCTCATACGGCCATGAATTTCCAGGTGTTAGCACAATGCTTAGGCCAGCATCTATCCAAATGTCAAGCCCCCAAGGCCATTCTGTGAGTATCTTCTATCAGCTGACACTCTGGCTTCACTTGCCTGGATGGTGACATCCGTACTTCCCCTCCTTCCCCCTCTCTTGTCATCCCTTCTTTCAGTATCTGACGCATGTTCTCTCCTTACTGATGTCTGTGCTGCTGACTTTAAATCCTGTTGGTTTAATTTCATCCTGAATTCTGCTGGCTCATTTTCTGCTTCTTGCTGTGTAGCTGTAAATCCAATTTTCGAACATATGCCTTTCTTCCATCTGCCCAGACTTTTAACATTTCCCTTTAAAGTATATATCTCAACTGTTCTTTCCCATAATCATTTTCAATAAATATGCATTATTCTTTTATCTTTTGATAAGATTATCCAATTAAACCACATAGTGGAGAGCTTCACTATTACTGGTCATGGGCTAGATCTCTTTTTGCAGACTCTGAAAACATCCACAATTTCCCAATCCATTAATTGTATACCTAATTTATCCAAAATCATTTTTTTTTTTTTTTTTTTTGCAAAATGTTGCCATGCCCATTTATCTCTTGTCTCCTGGATTTCAAATATAATAATGTTCATTTTCTTCTTCTTTTCTTTTACTCTTTTCAAATATGACACCCATTGTTTACATTCTAATACTTCATTCTGTATCTGTCCTATAACCATAGCTTTCATCATCCCTAGAATCTGGTCCATTTTCAGCCCAGGATTTACCAATTCCTATTAATACCAATAACAATGTCAAAACGGACTACCACAATAGAATAAGCATTCATTATGACCACCTTCTAAAAAGTCACTTGTCATATTAAATAAGTCCATTCTCACCCAATATATCTCAATACTCATACCCATTTTCTTCTTGCATGCTAGAGCTCTTGAAACATAACTGCCTCCTTCCACCTGCCATCAGCAACTCACCTGGTTTATACTACCCTTCAAGAAAGTAAATGTAATGTTTTACGAGTTCTCTGGCTTGCTTCTATGTAGAATATGAAAAGTATATGTTAAGAGTATTCACTGAGTAGCCATAGTCTACTTCTCACCTCCTCATGACTTTATCAGTAGTTAACTGAAATGTACAATAGTAGTTATTGAAAAACTAGTTAAAATCAATTAATGCTCTAGTAATCAGGGTATGTATTATTAAGTTGTGGTCAGCTTTTCACAAACACCCAGGTCAAGGCATGCTGCTCGTTTAGGATAATGTGGATTGAAATGCAATAAAAATAGCCTAGTCTATAAAAAATGCAAATGATATGCCTCTGGAACAGATACAGTATTTAAAAAAAAAAAATATTATCAACTTCAAAGTATGGTAATTGAGCTACAGATTCTTCCTTCAGAAGGGAAGTAAAGCCATGGGTCCCGTGTCATACAATTACAGCACGATAAAGAACCTCAAGCCTGAAAGAAGAAGCCTCTGAGCAAAATTTGTCGGCCGTTTCATGCCCTGAATTGAATGGGGCGCTGATGACCTGAGATGTTAAAAAGCATCCATAAATAAACGAAATAAAAAAAAAGCTACATTATTATTATTAATTTATTTACGGACGCTCTTTAACAGCTCAGCGTCCCATTCAACTCAGGGCGTGAAACGGCTGACAAATTTTGCTCAGAGGCCTCTCTTTCAGGCTTGAGGTTCTTTTTCGTGCCGTAAATGTACGACACGGGACCCACGGCTTTACTTCCCTTCCGAAGGAAGCCATACTTAGGATTTTTACGCCCCGAAAAAATCCATCGATCCTGGCCGGGGGGGGAAAAAAAAAAAAAAAAAAAAAGCTACAGATTACCTGTTTAATCAAATGGATTCATGTCATGCTTATAACTGTGTAGCTAATCTGCTAGATGATTAGCTCTTAGTTTAAAGAAATGTATCTTTATTCCCCCATTTCTTTCACTGCTCCATAAAATATTCCCAATTACTTCCACCACAAGTTGATTTTAACCTCTTTCTTTCTTTTCTTTTTTCTCTTTTTTCTCCCTTTTTTTTTTTTTTTCTTATTTATTTAATTTTCGTACCCTTCAGAAGGTAAACCGGAGAGGATGCAACCTGCAAACATGTATATGTATTTATTTTCTCAAAATCATGTTCAAAATGCTGGGCAGTGATTTAAACTATGTGCTCCTCGAGTATATGATTCTTCATTTATCTCCAGTTCCAATTTAACAAAGGCAGTATGGTGATGATTCATGATTTGTTTTCTAGCAATCTAATGGATTGTTGCTGATCCCTACAAAGTTGTAATCATGTTTTTAACTAAAATTATTTTAGTTGGCTTAATTCAAAACAATGTTAATAATTACATAATTTTGTATTTCTTGACGGAATCCAACCTGAATGATTTTGTTATACAGATTTGTTTTTATTGTTGCAAAATTAAAATTATTCAATTTGTACCAGTAGTTCTGTATCAGATATAGAACAGCTGTTTCTTGCCATGATAGAATTGCTGTAGTTCTGTAACCATTTTATGTTTAATTTAATTTTGACAGTTAAAAAATCTGTTGCTTTGGGATATAAAGAAATTTTTAATTTAAGGTAGCAGTTTTTCACTAGAAATTTAAGGATGTTTCCTGGCATTTACTACATCATTTATCAATTGTAACTAATCAATACCAAACACTTCTTTTCATGCATGCCAACACTAACATGCTGATTGGATTGTACAGAATTGGTTTGTGGTTTCTAACGGTAGCACTTGGGATTGTATAGCCGTATGCTTATTGCTTCTCAGTTGAGGGCATCAAGTTTACGTGTTGCATCTTTTACAATGAAGAAGGTGCTCCTTTTCCATAGATAATTCTGGGTAATTTCATAGTGTGTACTCTTCTGTTAGCAGTTTGCATTTTGGTAACGAATCAATCATGCACACTTGATATTATTGCTGCCAATAACTGCCACTCATCTGAAATTCAGTGCTGTGTACAGTTACCCACTTTGCCCAATTTTTCCTTTGTTTGCGTTTAAGATAGTATTTCTTTGCTAGTAAACCAAGCTTTCAACACTTTTTGTTCTCTTAAATGTTGTTGACTCCTGACAGTTCCAGTATTTATTTTATCTATATTGAAGTTAGATGGCCTTATGGTTATAATGTAACGGTAAATTGCTTTTTCATTCTGAATTGAAAGGTTAGATTTCCTTTCTAATCAGTTTTGATACCCTGTTAATTTTATAGCATTCTCACATCCTACCTACACCTGACTAATAGCCACAATACCCAGCTTTATACTGTTTCTTCATACATGTAGCTTTCCTTAAGTAGAGTAGTTTGTTCACTCACAAACTAACCACAGAGTTAATTTTTTGGGTTTGATGTCATTTAAAATACAAAGTGCTAGCTTGGAAAATTGAAACAGTTTTACTAACCACAATTGCATTCTTAAAGCTTAATAAACAATCCATGGGTGTTCTAGAGAGTTTTATCATATGTCATCTAGTGAAAAGCTAAAAATGTTAGTTTTCTTTCCTTTACATATCAGTGACATATAATAATATTAGTGATAAAATCAACAGCAAATAAAGAGAAAATGATATGAAATGTACTTAATTTATTAGTATAAAGTTATAAAGGTTATTTAAACAGTTCTTGGAATAACCAACAGATTGCAGCAATGGTTCTAAGCCAATTACTGTTGCCAAAATATGTCATTGTCCATCACAAATCATTGAAAGATTGTAGTAGGTATTGCTCTTTGTTGCACTGCAGATAAATGCATGTTGGCAAAATGTAAATATTGAAAAACATGCAGTAATAACTCTTTGTGAGGGCATTACAGCAACAGAAATTCATAGACATGACATATACTCTAGGGATCTCTGTGCTATCATTTTCAACTTTTCCAAGTGACCACTGAATTCTAGCGCAGTCGTGAAAGCTTGGAAGATGAACCGGTAGTGAATGGACAAAATCTGTCACCAAACCAGAAATTGTTAAAGTGCATTGAACAATATGTTATTCGAATTGTAAGTTAAAGGTGTCTTAAATTGCTTAAGCTATAGGCATTTCAGTCAAATGGGTATGACACATTTTGAACAGGAGTAACTAAAGAAAAAAAAAATGATCTACAAGATGAGTATCATACCAGTTGACACCAGGTTAAAAATAAATTTCTGAACAAAGTTTGATGCATTTTCAGAGGGATCCAACAGATTTTATCCATCAGTTTATGATCAGTGATAAAACATGGTGCATACTACACACCAAAGACAAAACAATGAAAGCATTATGATTCTTCCCTGGCAAAAAAGCTCGTGTGTGAAATCTGCTGGAAAGATCATGGCATCAGTTTTCTGGGATGCTAAAGGCATCCTTCTGATGAACTCTCTTCTAGTGGGATATCTATACTAGTGCATGCTGTGCTAAACTTTTGGACTAACTAAAGGCAAATATTAGAAAAGAATTGAATTTATCAAAGATGGAAGAGAATTTGTGTCAAGACTATGCTCACCCTGATAAGTCATTCAATGGCAAAAATCAGCGAACCAATTTTTGATTTGCTACCACAACTGCCGTATTCTCCAGATTTAGCTACATCAGACATATCTGTTTTCAAGGTGGAGAGCTTAAAGCATCCAATTGAGATAGATTATTTGCAGGTCTGGAGGAATCTGATTTCCATAATGGGATAAAGACTTTAGAACACTGTTGGACAAAATGCATTAGTGTCCAGGGAAACTGTTGAAAAATAACACCATCTCAAAAGAATTTGCCTGTATTTTGTGCTTCTTCATAGAACTTTTCAAATACCCTCACAGAAAGAAACTAGATAAATCAATAAATACGTATTTCATGTTGCATGACTCCCTATATCCATCAACAGAAATATGTAGAATGAAGTTCTCTAATGTATTAATATGTTATACATATAACTGTCATTTCAGGACCTTTTTCATGTTTTAAAAGCAAGTTATATTTTGTATTTATATATCCATTCATCAAAAAAAATTGTTTATTCATGTATATAGGCAGTGCACACATAGATAACACAAATTTGCTTTCTAAAGTTTATTGCTTATCATTCAGTTAATAAATAGGCATATGCTTATTTATACTTAATAACTGTATGACATACTCGAACACTAAAAGAATTTCTAACAATGATCAGGACTATGAGCAGGTCATTATTTTTGTGCAAAAGCATTTAAGCTGACAAGACTATTGGGTTTGAGGAAAGCCTAAATAAATCAGAAGTGATATAAGGTCAGAATGTGCCTTCTTCTGTTGTATATAGGTCATTTTGTTGCACATCATTTAATCAGAGTAGCATTGGTTGTACTTTTTGAATGGGATTCTCATGTAACAAATACAGATGTAATTGCATAATATTTTGTTATTCAAGTACTTTTTTTTTCAGCTTCACTTTATCTTTAGGCACAAAAATCCCCTAAATGGTTCATTTGAAGAAAAACATTGCAAAAAGCCAAAAGAGCGCTTGGAGGAGCCATTTAAAGATAAACTACCACACCTGTACACACTGATTGTGTATCCTGACAATTCATTTGTAATGAAGCTTGATCACAAGACTATTAATGATGGCAACCTTCTGGAGGACTTCACACCACCTGTTAACCCTCCTGTTGAAATAGATGATCCAAATGACAAGAAGCCTGCTGACTGGGATGAACGGGAGAAAATCCCTGATCCAGATGCCACCAAACCAGATGATTGGGATGAAGATGCTCCATCAACCATACCTGACCCTGATGCTACCATGCCAGAGGATTGGTTGGAAGATGAACTTGAAATGATTCCTGACCCAAATGCAGAAAAACCTGATGATTGGTAAGAGTTACTTCCTTTATTCTTATGTTATTTAAATTGGGTGCTGATGATAACTGTAGTAGCCTAATGCAAATATTTAATTGCATTGCTTACCAAGCTAAAAGTTTACTGAGAACATTTGTGTCTGTATGAAGTGACTATTGACTAACATATATGGGGCCATTATGGAATTCATGGCCTAACATATTTTTTTTCTGCTAAACAGCATTTCCAGAATATAACATTTGAATGCTCATTAATTATTCTTTCACCACTAAATTGGTATGGGGGAAGGGAGGAACCTCAGATATACTTTAAAAGCTCGTACTACAGGATCTTCTTTCTGTTAATTGATTTTACTTGATGGAAAGTTACTACCTAACTGCATATTGCCTGCTGAGGGAAATCATGTCATGCAATCTGAATTCACAGCATACAATTTTTGTTTCTTTCATTATTTATTAGTAGTAAATAATAATTAAAATTATATTCACCAACATAATAGATGCTCAAAGCACCTGCCCTCCACAATGAGACATGCCTTCATCCTCCGGAATATTTTGTTTCAGCATATTCATGAGTTTTATATCTGGTACAATAGCTGAGTGGCTTCATGAGCAATGATAGATACACCAACTTGCTGGGCTAATAATGTTAAATACTTTCAAGAAGTTTCTAATTGATACCTATTTCATCAAGCTTCATCTCTATTAAAACTCTATTTTAGGTCTCTTGCTTCTTGTCAGTGAAAATGTCTTGGGTTCAAATTCGGTTGAAAATTGCATAAACTGTTTGTTTCTCCTGGAAATTTAGCACAAAATGTTCTCCTACAGCACTTGTATTACTTCTTTTGCACATGACAATGCACATAAATATGAATTATTCTCGCATAAATGTTAGTATTCATTCTTAGTATAATAACAGATACACAGTAGAAAGTCTTAACATTGACTTCCCTATAGAAATGCAACTGAAACAGTTCACATGATAAACAATATTCAGCATGCTCCATTGACTGTGTTCAAGGAACTTTTACTCCAGTCTTAATGGGAATCACATGTCCACTGAAACTAAGCCAGTTTCCACTAGTATATACAAACTGTAATTACATAGCAAAATGAGGGAATTGTATAAGAAAGTGTTGTTTAATAACATAGCCATTGTTGTGTATGCAGGTACATTGCACATAGTAATGCTGAATACAAAATAACACCACTCAAGTGGTTCCCAAGATTTTTAACTGTATAGGGAAGGCAATTAATTCCATTGATTGCATGCTGAGGTGAGTCATTAAATTGTTATACTTTTTGCTGAAATGCCACCAAAATTTATTTCTCATTTGCAACATTTTACACAATAGCATCTTTATTTTAGACTGAAACCAAAGTCGCATGGGCTGAGGCCTGGTGAATATGCAGAGTGTTCCAATACTTACCAACTCCCGTACCAATGTAATAAATCCTTTACATGAGCTGTCCTTGACATGTCACATTATTGTGAAGGGTCTTGGCATTTGACAACAATTCTTGAATGTTTTTCATGAATGGCATTATTCAGCTGATACTGTAGAAATAATCCTAAGTATGGCTTCCTTCGAAAGGGAAGTAAAGCCATGGGTCCCATGTCGTACATTTATGGCACAAAAAAGAACCTCAAGCCTGTAAGAGAGGCCTCTGAGCAAAATTAGTTGGCCATTTCACGTCCTGAGTTGAATGGGACACTGATGACCTGAGGTGTTAAAGAGCATCCATAAATAAATCAATCAAAAAAAATACTGTAGAAATGATTTGTTACACTGTACATTCACCGCCACAATGGCCAAGGTCATTAAGATGTGGACCCATGAGCGAGAGGTTTGGAGGTTCTATTCCCACCAGGGCCATCCCCCCTGACTGGGTTTTTTTTCACTCATAAATGGCAAATGCTGGGAAGGTACCCTAAACTTAAGCCTAAAACATTTCTTCCTTAAATAAATTACTTTCCCAGTTTTTTTATCATTATCATTGTATCATTATCCACCACCTAAGTAGTTAAAACAGGTGTTAAACACTATTTAAAAAAATGTATATATTGTACATTAACAGTATAACCCTCACATACCATAAGCCAAAATGGCAATGAGTTTAATGGGAAATGGATTCTTTTGAATCTTATGCTGTTATTGTGAATTAGCATGATGCCATTCATTTAATTGTTGCTCTAATTCAGATTCATAAGCATGTACCCATGTTTTGTTTATTGCAATTTTGATAGTATAGGTCCAGACATATAGCATAGCAAGTTATTTCTGTATCTCATTTAGATTATGTATCACCTAGCAGCAGTTTATTTACTTTGATAACATCAAAAAATGTGAAACACCACAAAGATAGATGTTCCACAATGCTTGTCTAATTCCTGCATGGTCCAGTGCTGTCTTCATCTAAGCATTGTTTAATAAGTGTCACTAACATTTCTCTGCAAACAGATACACTACAAACTAGAAATGTTAATTTAAACTTGCACGGTGAAGTCAACCATATAATTAAAATCGTTGTATGATTGAGTCGAAATAAACACTCTTATTGCTCCACTTACTTTCTATAAATATAGAACCAATTTCATGAACCCTTGTTCGCATCATCAGCTAGAAGGTCAACTACCGAATACTTCTTTATGTTGTGAGAATGTGTATTGTGCTCTGGTGGAGGTGTGATGTTAAAGTTACACACTAAGCACAACAGATTTCAGGGGCCAGGATATAGCCCCAATTCTGTTCTGGTTCTTAGAAGTGGCTCTGAAAAAGCATTTTCCCTTAAGCAAATAATTGAAAAATGTAGAAAATCTGACTAGGAAATAAATATTTTAATTGTAGATAATTACAAAGTTTTTGAAAAAGTATCAAAGTCAAAAGCATGGGAGATTTTAAAGGAAAGAAACTACGAATGCATCTATTTAAGTAATTATAGATATGAATGAACGAAGGTTACAATAAATCAGAGAGAACCAATAATGATTGCAGGAAGGGTTAAACAAGGTTGTCTCCATTGTTAACTGTAACTTTCAACTTATATCTTCATGAAATAATAAGATTATGGAAAATTAAAAGGGGGGATTAAGCTAGGAAATATGATAGTAAAAACTATGGCATTTACTGATGACCAGATTTTACTTGCTAAAATGGATGAGTTACAAAAAATGACATAAATTGAATATGACAACAAATGAATTTTAAATATTGTACTTACGAAGCTGTTGACAATAGAGTGGTAATATATTCTAAACTTAGGTATTCCTCTCTCTCTCTAACACTAAACTCCATTTACTTACATAAAAGTAAGACATGTTTCGTGAGAATCTCTCCCATCTTCAGTTGCTCACTGAATTGCTGTTACTCGAAATGATGACTGGACACCTGGATGTTTCTGTGGTGGCCTCTGTTTGTTGAAGTAGGAAATTGCTGAGTTCGTCCATAGGAGAAAACTCGAAATTCATTGGTTTTCTCAATTTTTTAATATAATTTCCCCCCTCCCCCAAGTGAATAACTCCAATGGGTTGTGAAGATGTTTTAGCAGTATAATTTCCGGTTTTATTTCATGGTTTTTGATCCAAAAGTGAGCTGCTACTGCTGATTTATCCACCTGCTTAAACCGAATATTCCTAAAATGTTCTTTCCTCCGAATTTCCAAACTTCTCTTTGTTTTGCCTATGTAGCTCTGCTCACATAAAAAAAAAATGGATACCTAAGTTTAGGATAAATGAATTTTATTTGCGCATGTTAGAAATCAATAGTGATGGCTTTTAAAGGTGCATACCAAAACTACTTAAAATAGAAAAAAATCTTGTATCAAGTTTCAAAATATAACTTTCTTGGCATATATATGAATGAAGCTGAAGTAAATAATACAATTAACATATTTAACTATGTATATAGGAATAATAAAAAGGCAATGGTAATTCCGACAATAATTGTGTATCTGAGACATGGATAATGACTAGACAGCACTACAATAGAATCCAGGTTTCTAAAATGAAATTCCTTAGACCAATAGCAGCAAAGAAAGATTGGGGGGGGGAATATAGACATTCTAGAAAAACTCAAAATTGAAGAATTAAATATAATAATTAAAACTGCAGAGAAAATTGGAAACAGAATATCAGGTTATAAAATTCCCAATGCATTTTTTCATTGTAATCTAGATGGAAAGAGAAATTCAGGAAGGCCTAAAAAGAAATTATTTCAGCAGTTTGGAGCCAGAATGGGTTGAAGCTCAAACCATGAGGGAGAACAACACATTAGAAGAACTGAAAGAAAATATTAGGTGACAAATTGATTCAATTTGAAAAGATAATCTGATGCATGTGAATGACATTTTTTTTACACAGATGCCAGAAATGTATAGATGCAGGAGGGCAATTTCCAACATTTCTTGTCATAAGGTACATGTTTATTTTCATTATAATTGCAGGAACATGAATTTGATGCGTGGATATTACATTCACTTCACTGATAGTTTCTGCTTTGACTGCCAACATGCTAGTTGCCGTGAAATGAGCATCAACTACCCAGTATTTGGTTATTAGTGAAGTTTTATTTGTTGCATAATCACAGTACTCTACCCAGCTTTGTTATCCAAGTACACTAATGCTTTTGTGTTCAAAAGACTAATATGTTCATATATCCTAAAGCTAAATATTCTCTATTGCTTCAGGGATGCAGATATGGATGGCGATTGGGAGGCTCCATTGATCCCAAACCCAAGATGTGAGAATGCAGCAGGATGTGGCCCTTGGAAACCACCACAGATAAACAATCCTGCATACAAGGGAAAGTGGCGTTCACCTCTTATAGATAACCCTAACTATAAGGGCAAATGGAAGCCAAAGAGAATACCAAACCCAGATTTCTTTGAGGACAAAGAACCCTTCAAAATGACAGACATTGTAAGTTACTTAATTATTATTCTGTGTTAATGTTCTTGCTTGGCAAAATATTGAATGTAATTCTCGTCCAATATAAAGGTAAATACAAATAAATATAGGTGCTCCGCTGTATGAAATGTTCGTAAAAATCACTTGTATTTACATCTCAATAAATATGCACCAGTCTGAAAAGTACAAAAATGTAAATTACCATCTTAAAAATCTTGCTTTTAACCTAATTTACCATCTACTAAAGGAATTACTGTTAAGATAGCGGTGCATTGTACTGCACTGCATTGCAATGGATAAAATTTCTGCGTGATATTAATACTGTATTTAGTTGCAAATAAAATCTATATTTTAAATATAATTTTCTCATCACAGTGAAGAATGGAAGCCCCTAATGCACATATATCTCATTAGAATAATATGGATATAGGTAATTGAGTAGCTAATTTCACTTGTTTTGTTTAAAATATTTATTAACATATATATTTCAACATCATCACACATTTCCATTTGATAATGTAATTAATTATGGTTGGAGCATACAAGTAATTCTCAGTTAGACTTGGTTGTCAAACAAATGTAATCAGTAATTTCGCACATTTCTCAAACAATTCCAAACTACTAAAATGCCAATGGTGATTTCTGCAAAAAGTAATGCACCTAACTAGTTGTCATAATGCCATTATGTAGTCCATTCTTACAGTTGCATACCTTACAACAGACTACATTGCTGAATGATGAAGCAATTTGGTCGAATAAGTCCAAAGGAAAACAAGAGTCTTGTCTACAATGAACATTTAAAAATTACAAATAAAGTTACTGGGATCAACCCAGATTTTTCTGAAATGCAGGTAGTTTGATCACTGAATCACAGCACTGCCACATTAGATGATTGGATTTCAGAATGTTTAAAGCATCTGATTACGGTGTAAAGAATCAGTTTTCTGCATATCTTTAATTCAATCTGCAGGCATTAGTTCAATCAATCAGGAATTCCATTCCACTAGGTCAACAATCCCATCATTCAAATCATTCCTCAAATGCAAGAGTTCGTGCTGGATGTGAACACCATGAGAAAAATTACATAAAGTTGTTTAATTAAGAATAAATTAATTGCTTCACTGAATTAGTTCCAACAGGAAATTTATTTTGAATTTAATACATAAAGCCAGTTTATGATCATGTCAAAGCAGTTGTCAGCAAACATGAAGTGGAATTAATGATAGATGAAACTACTGATGTGCTACAAAGATATATGTTGAATGTATCGGTGTGTCCATTATCTGGTGAAAGGGTGAAACCCATGCTCTTTGAGATGAACCAACTTGAGAGTACAAATGCCTGCAAAATAATGCTGTAATTCAATGATTCATGCATAAAGCTGTGACTGAAAAACTTACAGTATGAAAAAGTCAGACTTGTGGTGACTAAATGTATCATGCTACATAGTTTGCTTTCCAGAACAGGTCACATACCTCAATCACAACCATGGGACATGTATTGCACATTGACTACACTGTTTTTGTGAGTCTGGGAGGAATAAAATATGGTAAATAACTTCATTGCTGCCCTGAAAAAGATTCTGTATAGGCCTCAAATTGTCAATTTTTGTATAAAGAAGTTACTGGGCTGGACCTACCACAATGCCCTGTAAAGTGGGGTACTTAAGATGCACAGTTTTCCTGTGCAAAATCTAAAACTTCATAGGTGCTTCAGATTCAATGAATGCAATGCAAGGCTATGGTGTTCTGGTGTGATTCAGAGTTTAGAAGAAGTATGTTTGGAGAGGAGAAGCAGTGGAAGAAGTTGACAACCATGAGGGACAACTACAAAAGCTATTTGGCATTTAATGTAATTTGTTTTGATTATAAAGGGCAATGGCCAAGTGGTTAGACTGCTTGCCTCCCACCGAGGCAATTCGGTTTTGATCCTAGCTGTAATAGAATTTATGGTGGATAAAGCAGTGCCTGGTGTTTTACTCTGGATATTTCAATTTCTCCTGCCACTCATTCCACCTTTGCTCCATTATCTAACCCATTCTTCATCCATCAGCATAATGTAATCTGCCAATTTATCATGTACATGTTGCAAATGGATTATGCTACTACTCTCTGCCACTCAAGAGCAGAACTTAAATGCCATGATCAGGCAAGTGAGTTATTATTAGAAATGTGTATTTCAAAATGGTGTATAAAATGCAAGCAAATAGGAGTTCTGAAATAGACTATTAATATTATCCTAAATAGTTTTCATCCTACAGCTGACTTAGGTTCATTCTTAATGCAAACAATGATAACACTCCAGTTATATCCTCTTTAAATTGTAAATATCATATGGTAGTGCCATTTGAAATTTCAAAGTGAGAATCACTAGAGCTATGGAGTAAAACCTAAAATGTAATTAGCACTGGTATTAGACCCCTCAGTATTGAAATTAGCTTATTTTTTTTTTTTTTAAGTTAAATTAATTTTAAATAATTGGTTATTCAGACTGGCAAGATTTTACATGAAAGCTGTGTATAAAATACCAATTTTTAAGTCATCAGTTTGTTGCTAGTATAAAATGAAAGGGCTACATGTGATTATAACTGTTAAAGCCAAGAGAATGCAGTAAACTGATTGCAATTATTACATATAAGAAACTTTTTTTCTTTTTCCCTTGCCAAGTCATGTGCAATCTCTGTTTTAGGCAGCTGTTGGCATAGAGCTTTGGTCAATGTCAAACATGATTCTTTTTGACAACTTCATTATAACAGATGATATAGATGTGGCCAACAGTTGGGCAGCAGAATCATTCGATTTGAAGCGAAGGAAGCTAGACAAGGATGGGGTAAGCTCTTTTTGTTACATTTAAAATAATTATGTGAATTTTATATTAAGAGTTAATTGGAAACTTATGGAAACAAATGCTATTTTTATCCTATTTTAAAAGTATTATTTCAGAGAGAAAACAAATCAGTCCTCTTAATACTACAAAGGCCTTTCAGAAGTTTTTCCTTAAAATGTCAGCAATAAATGACTTTCTAAACTTTATAATCATATGGTATACTACTTTTAGAAAATGCTTAAGAATAGCATTTGATTTAGTCAGAAGAAAAGAGACTAGATTATTTTCTTTATATATTGTATATGAGCCTTATAAAATGGTACCTGATTCCGTATTAAATTGCACTCTGCCACATTGCTAAAATTTATTGTATTTTAAATCATTAATGGAAAATGTTGGGATCTTGTATAGGAAAAGATGGAGTTGTTACCACTTATTGTTCAAACTGAAATCTTTCCCAGTACTTGTTCAGGGACTTTCCTCACAAGCACAGAACTAATGTTTTCTTAGAAATGATACCTGCTGCAAAAATGGTTGTATGCTTTAAAAACTTTCTAAATGAATAACTTTTTCTTTCCCAGAATAATGGACTCCATGGCCCTGTTTACTAAAAATTAGTTTAATACATACTTTATTATGTATTTACAGACATTTAAGCATAATAATCCACTTTGAGATGACGGTCCCATAAAACTACATTGGATTATCAATTTCAATCGTCGAGAGATGGTAGAAGAATCACAGTTTAGAATTGCTCTTGCTCATTTTATTAATCCATTTGATCCTTCATATTTATTTTTTTATATTGCTTGACAATCACGTTCTCATAAAAAACACTGAGAAAATTGTACCAAAAGAAAGTATTCTAAAAGAGAATGAAAAGAAATTATTTTCATGGCATGTAGCAAGAACTTTAAAAATACATTAACTAAGATGCTGGTCTGAAATATGCATTTGAAACAGAAAATGGCAATATCAATCTGTCATTCTTTATTTGCACTTAACCTAACTTTTATCATTGTGCACAAATACTTATTTATACTTTCTTTATACATATGCCTAATCATCATCATCACTTTTGCTAATACTTAAGCACATTTGGGTCAACTGGTTCTAACAATCATTAAAAAGATAGTAAAATTTGTACTAGTATTAAAGTTACCAATGTTCCTACACTTGTAGAGAAATTTATACAAACTACCAGTGCCCGACTAATACTAATACTTTTGTGGAACAAAACTACGAAAATTCTGTTGTACATTTGTTAGTATGGAGTAGTAAAGTACAAGTGTAGCAGAAATCTTTGTGGGACAGAATTTTACTAATAATTACAAGTTACCAGTTGATACACTTGTAATGTATTAGACCATACTTTTGTGAAACAGTGCCCAGATGCATACTTACAAGTGGAGCTCTAAAATATATAGTTAGTTAAAATTGGTGTATATTTAGGCATACATGATATATAGAGTTGGTTTGAAGACATACTATACTCTTTCTGTAAAAAGAGAGAGAGATTCGGCACAGATATGTGGACAACATATTTACCATTATACCTAAACATCTGGTTAATAATGCCTTAAAATTATTAAATTTACAGGAAAGATCAATTGAAAAGAATGGTTAGATCACCTTTTTGGATTTGAAGATTATAAGAGGCAATAACAGTTTGGTCTTTGGAATATGTAGGAAACCAACCCCACATTAAAAATAATAGCTTTAATCCCAAAACACAGCAGCCTGCCATACTAAATAGCCTTACATACAGATTAATGAATGCAATCAATAGAAAAAAATACGAAGAAGAATACCACTATACAGTATTACATAATGGTTTTCATAATTATTAGTAAGTAAAGTGATTAAAAAGTTTAAAAGAAATGAATATATCAAAGGTATAAGTGTACTATCACAAATAAAAGAAGATATGAAATTCAAAAAATTTACATATCAACTTAGCATGTTCAATAAATTAAAAAATTGGTTTAAAAAACAAAAAATAATATTGGCTTCTCCAAATGTCCTCAGTATTAAACATTTATTGCAATCTTCCTGTAATGATCATATATTTTCTGATATAGCAGTTCAACTACAAAGACTTGTGATCAGATATATAGGGTAAATCTGAACTCTACCTACAAACTTTCACAAGTTGTTCAGGGATGTTTTCTGAGTGTTTTGATATAAGGAACCCATGGTCACAGGTGACTCATTACCAGGTAATTGCATTATTTTCATTTTGTAATAACTCAATCACCTTTGTATCTGCTTACTCAGAATACGATTGTTTCCAAACACAACCTTTGACTACTGTATAGCATGTTTACATTATGGTCCACCACCAATTAATCAACTATTCATCACCCAACAGTTACAATTATTTATTTATTTTTAAGGATAGAGGAATCACCAAACATTACAAAATATGATATGAAAAAATTCAAATTACATTGTTACACTGATTAAAGTAAATATTCAAAATGTCAACTTCCATGATCATGACAAACTGATGTACTGCCGCAAATGCTCAGTATCCCAGGAAATTGGCGCGTGTCAGCAGCTGCTACAATCCTAGCAACCAGGTCCACATTAGTTTTGATAGGAGTCCTTTACACTAGGCTCTTCATGTGACCCTAGAAAAAAAGTCCATTTGTGTCATCTGGGGATCAAGCTGGCCATGGAACACGACTGCACAACCAATCCATCTGTGCTTAAACTATTCATCAACGTATTCCCTAAAATTCACTGCAAAATGTGCTAATATTCCATCATGTTGAAACCACATATGCCTGCGAATTATCAGCAGCACATCTTCCAGAATGTGGGAGGACATGTTGAAAAGGAATGTTTTGTAGATTACTCATTCAGTCTTTCGGGTAGTGCATAAGACCCAATTACAAACCATTAAGATACTTGGCTATACATTCACAGAGAATGCCGTTTGGTGACTTGATTCACCACAACATGTGGATTTTCAAATGCCCAGGTATGACTATTCTAACTGTTGAATATGCCTGCTCTAGCAAACATTGTCGTCTGTGTGCAATATCATAGCAAAAAAATGTTGGTTGTCTGCACATCGCTCTAAAAGCCAATTAGCAAACTGCACTCGACATGGACTGCTGGTTGCAATGCCTGGACCCTCTGTGGATAATATGGGTGCAATTGCTGCTCATGTAAGACCCTCAAAACAGTTTACTTACATTCACCTCTCGTGCAATATGACTACTGCTTGCAAGATTGTTACACATTGCATTCAAAACATCCTCTTAAAGATTGGGCATTCTGACATTCCTCTCAAGGCCAGTATCTTGCACACTAACATTGCAGGACCCAGTTTCTTGCAGTCACTTGTGTACAGCTGCAAATATGTGGTGAGGTTACCGTCGCTGGGAACTGCTCTGCAAAGTGTCATTGTGCTGCTCTCCCATTGAGTGAATCCATAAATGAGGTGCATATCAGCAAATAATGCATAATTAAAATTATCCATACCATATCACAACATACTAAAGAGTAATGTACTGCAGAAAACAAAAGAGCAGGAGTTCAAGCCTGGTGGCAGACTGTACTGAAAATACATGTTACTATGCTCTACTACAGCATTAAAAGGTTGTGTTTTGTTTCGAAACAATCATATTCTGAGTAAACAGATACAAAGGTAGTTGAGTTAAACAAAAGAAAGTACTAAAATTATCCATGAGCCACCAGAGACCAGGGGTTCCATATATCAATACACAGAGCAAAAATCTCTGAACAACCTGTGAAAGTTTGTTGGTGGAGTTCAGATTCATCCTGTATATGGGAAAAACTAATAGAAAATTGGAAACCCATACCAGAACATTTCTGTAATATCAAACAGATGCAAAAACTGCAGTGACAGCCCACTTTTGATCAGAAAACCAGGAAATGTTTAAAAAAAATAAATAATTATTATTATTATTATTATTATTATTAAAAATGCACTTGCAAACATTTGTAACTAACAACATGTGAAAAAATAAAACCACTTCATGAACTTTGAAACACTAACATTGGATATATTTGATCATTTTCTCCGACTACCTGCAGAGTATGCTTCTTTCAGTTGCTGTTCTGGTGATAATAGGAGCAAATGTTCCTGAAGTATGTCCAATTAAAGAAACCAAGTAAAGTATATGTGACGCCAAACTAACTCTTTATCGATATTATTTCACTGTTAATAGCTTCAAGTGCATATACACAATAATGTGTTTAGTGTTTAAGTAATCATTATTTTTTGAAGAGAAGAGAAATGAAACAGCTGCCTCTAAATTTATATTTTAAACATGAGTCCTAAATAGGATGAGGTAGTTTCAGGAGAGAATTGGGACTCCCATTCATTTGGAACAATTGAAGAGTTAACCATTAGCACCAGAGGTCAGAACAAAAAAGACAACTGCAAAATACATGATGCAAGAATACTTTTCCAATATGAAGTCTATATAATTCAATTCCAATTTATTTAATTTGCAAAATAACCTTTTTAAATATTTATAACCAGAGCATTCCTATATTCAGTTTGTTCCTTTCCTTTAACCATTTTAATGTTGAATATGGTACTGTTTTTTTATTTGGTTTATTTCATCAGGGGACTTTATGGTACAGAGTGATGAAATCTATCAACTTCAAACCAGGCTGGTGGGCACTGTACTTTGTATATTGTACCATTCCAATTGCAATATATGCATGGTACTTGTGGAAAAGAGTTGCAGAGGTAATATGTCTCTTGCCACAACAAATATATTTTGCCATGTAGCAGCATTTGTACTTTTGAAATGTATTTATTCCTGGTTGATGCTTGGCTAGACATACATAACAAGTAACCTACCCAAAAATTATTATTATTATTATTATTATAATATTTTTAACACAGGTTAAATAAGACTTAAAGGATATGCTGACTTGTTAAAATTATCTTTTTCTTCTTTGGCAGATCATCACAATTCACAGGGCATGATGGAATTTTATTACTCATTTTATTTTTGCAGCAGCAATAAAAACAAAAATGAGAAGGGGCAAACCAATCATGTGCAGATAGCAATTCCAATGAGTATTTTAAATTCCCTGTTTTTCATACAAGCTTAACTCATATTGAGGGTTACATAAATAAATTAAAAAGTTTCCCAAAAGTCAGTTCAACTTTTGTTCTTTTCAAGATGTTCACTTTTGTTTTACAAGATAGATCTAGTTTCACTCTTGAAAAAATAAACATTCTCTTTAGCTTTAAAAGGGAATACAGCCCAGAAGTCTAAGAACTGAAAGACATTGTCTTTTGTTAGTACAGCAATATGACTAAAAAATTTTCCACCAAGATGGAAGGGGGAATAATGCATAGACCAGCTCTCAGCAGTTTAGAACTGCTAAACAGTCCTTTGTTTTTCCCAGATATGTTTAGTGAAATGCTACAAAACTCATAAATTACAGCATATTTCCTACATTAATGTATTCAACTTGTTAATACTAACTCCACTTAGTTTTTAAAAAATTGGACTAGTTTCGGGCAAAGTCCCTCCTTCATCGGCTGCTGTTAGCTGGGTGTCATTGTTCGAAATGGTGGATGGATGCCCATGTGTTCCTGTGGCAGTGTCTGGTGGTTCTAGTAGAAACTTACTGAGTTCATCCAGCAGTGGAAAATCAAAGTTAATTAAGTTATCCTAGTTTTTTAAAATGAAAATTCTCTCCTAAGTGGATAGTTCTATTGGGTTGTGAAGTTGTTTCAGTAATTTGACTTCTGGTTTTATCTCATGGTTTTTGTTCCAAAAATCAGCTGCCCTTGCTGATTTGTCTACCTGTTTTAACTGAATGTTCCTAAAGTGTTTTCAATTTGATCTCCTATATTCCTGATTTTTGCTCTGTGGGGATAGTGTCTTTTATTGTTCAATGTAATAAGTTTTTTATATGTTTACGGAATTTGGGAATCCACACAGTGAAACTTTTGTTAATCTTATTTTGATTTAAAGTAAAACACTAAAAATCATGTCGTCACATTAAAACTCTCTTTAAGTTTCACAAACACACTTATAAAAGTAATTTTGGTACATGTTTCGTGAGGTACATTCCTCACATTGTCAACCAAAACCAAGTCGTCGTTTTGGTTGACAATGTGAGGAATGTACCTCACGAAACATGTACCAAAATTACTTTTATAAGTGTGTTTGTGAAACTTAAAGAGAGTTTTAATGTGACGACATGATTTTTAGTGTTTTACTTTAAATCAAAATAAGTTTTTTATAATTGTTCTTTGGGGCTAACATTATTCCATGTTCTTTGAATATCTTCTTAAATTTGTTGTGGTAAGTTGGGTGGTATGTGAAACTTTTGAATTTATATCTTTCTTTGGTATTCTTAAGTGTGGAAACTTCCTTTATCGATTTTTGTCTTATAGCTTTATTATTGATTTTTGTTATTGAGTCTTTGTTGAAACAGTTGGTTATAGCCATCTTCATTATGTGTTGGTATTCCATTTTGTACTCTGTTTCCATCATTGGGATGTTAATTAATCTGTGTGCTAAACTAGTCCAATTTTTTAAAAAGTAAGTGGAGTTAGTGTTACAAATTGAATACATTAATGTAGGATATATTACCACTCCATTGTATACAGCTCATAAGTACAATTTTACTTAATTATACAGCATATTTTTTCAAAGCTGCTTCTCCAAATCAGTAAAATAGATTAATCATGGCATAAATGAACCCAAAGCTGTCTGCAGCAGTTCATTATCTAGTACTTGATTTTATAGAGTGAACTAAGGTAACTTCAGATAACTTTTCTCATTTAGGACAGAGTCTAAACTTTTGACATTGGCAAAGAAGCATATAACTCTAGCTATCTGACCCAAACAACAGTTGACAAACATCTGTGTAACTTATTAAAGCACGTGCAAATCAAATCTTATACTCTTTTATAAGAAAGTAGAACTAAGCAGTATACCCATGAAATGTTGAATTCTCTTACTTGCTTCATAAGTTGTAGTTTATTGTTTAGTTTATGCTACTAAGCTAAAAACACCATTATATGTTGACTTCCTGTAGATCTTCTGGTGCTATGAAGCTGGTTGTCATCTCCTTGTATAATGGTTTGCATACACTATTGTACAAATTGCTATTTGTAAGCTTGGTTCCATTGCAGGAAAGCTTGTTTAGTCGACTAGTGACCTACACCAATGATCAGCCATGGCTATGGGCAGTATATGTAATAGTTATTGGTCTTCCCATAGTGCTGGTACTAGTATTTTGCTGTGGTGGCTCATCAACCCAGGTAAGCTTACTTTCTTGCTAGAAAAAAAATTTTCCATTGAAGATTTTGAAATTGTCATTTAATATATAATTTGTGTTCAATAAAAATCAAATATTACATTAATAACATATTGGAAATGCTAAGCCAAATATATAGTGGCATCCATTCAATTTTGACCCAGGCCATTCTTAGGTGTGGTCATCACTGTTTTAATTAACACAATATTTTCATAATAAATTATAATTCAATCATAATTAACTATTTGTTATAATTCCAAAAAGAAAGGGAAAAAAAAGATCCTCTGCTTGCTGTCTCACTCTAAACCTTTAGCTCCATTCAAACAAAACATGTGGGTGGGTCCATTCTCTACATTTTTTGTTATTAAATTCCTATATACATTTTTATCCCCCCACCCATTTATGTAATTTGGTCTACAAATATTTATATACATTCAAATTGATTGTACTATCAGCTCTATATCATTTATCCAGCCACATATTTTCCTCATATACATTCTTTCTATTTTACTAACAATAATAGAGTCTGTCCTTACAGTCTAGTGGTAATCATACTTGCCTTGTAGACCCAAGATTGCTGGTTCAATTCTAGCAAGGGTTGATGGACTTTTTCAGGCGTAAAAATCCTAAGAATGGCTTTCTTTGGGAAGGAAATACAAAACTCCAAGTGTGTTACAGAGTTACAGCAAGTGAAAGAACCTCAAACCTGAAAGAAAGGCCAAATTTTCGGCTGTTTCATGCCTGGAATTGAATGAAATGCTGATGACCTAAGATGTTAAAGAGCATCCATAAATAAACAAAATAGGCTAACAACCTGAACCTACCTAGAAAATAATTCTTTCTAGTATGTTCATATTATTAAATATTTTTCTTTAGGTATGTATTATTACTCATTCCCTTTTTTATTGTCTATTTCCATTTATTTATTTTAACTTTGAATGGATTTAATCTCATAAAACAAATATGTATATGGTTATTAACATAAATGGCTGGCATATATACATCCTGGAAGAACACCATTGCATTGACCAGTAGTACAGTACTCTGTTATGAATTCTGTTGTACACCCAGTGACATTCAAATCATTTGTAGTCTTAGGATTGCCCAAGAACACATGACTTGCACCACATTATAGAGGGATTCATGCACAGCACTTGTAGTAGAGCTGTTCTGATGGTGGCACATGTGTATAAAATGGTACTGCATTTGACTGTTAAAGAATTCATCGTAAAATTTACTTTAAAAAGAATTCTTTTTTGTGCTTAAAGAGAATTTTTAGTCTATTTTTTTGTGCAGTGCCCCCTTCAAGAAATGCTATACATAAATAAGAATAAATTTATTGATCACTAATCTCTTTACATAAACAAATTTCAATTTCTTTAACTGTATCTAATTAACTGCTAAACCCTTGTCTTGGACTAATCAGCAATTTTGGACTGGAACATATAGAAGACTTAGGCTTAGCTATGAGGGATGTTCTAAAAGTTCCAGTCTGACCCAGAGATGTGAAGGTAGCCAAATTGCTATGATAGTTATCAACCTTTAGATTGCACACTGTAAAGTTTCAGATGTGTAAGTGTAATCACTTGTTTGTGCAATCATGTAAACTAACTAGTGTTAACATTTTCTACAAAATGGATAAAACTGAAATACAAGCTATGGTAAAGTACTTCATTTTGAAGGGTTTAACTGCAACAGAAGTACAAAAGGAGTTAGATTCCACATTAAACATTTTTTCCCCTTTGTTTTAAATGATTAAAAAGTGAGCTGCAAAATTTAAGCATAGTTGTACATCCTTTTAAAAAGATGAACGTTCAGAGCATCCCAATATGACTGGCGAGATTGTAACAAAAATTCACAATGATGTACTCAGTGATCGCCAATTGAAAGTACACAAGTTGGCTGACATTTCATAGGCCATGTCCATTACATTTTATACAAATTTTTAGGTGTGAGAAAACTTTCCACTAGAGTGCCACATTTGTTAACAATGGACCAAAACACATATAAATGAACATTTTGCAAAGTGTTCAGACTTGTTTAAATGCAATGCCAGTTATTTTCTCTGATATTTCATAACAGTAGATGAAACATGGATTGAACATACATGCCAGAGATGAAATTGCAGTACAAACAATGGATGGCAACAGGTGAAAATGCACTAAAGAAGGCAAAAAAGTTCATTCTGAAGGGAAAGTCATGGCAACAGTTTTCTGACATTCTCAAATTGTGATGCTCGTGGACTACCTCCAGAAGGGCAGAACCATCTCTGGGAAGTATTACGTTTGACTACTGGACCAACTGAAGGATGTTATTCAGGCTAAATGTTCATAAATTGCAAAAAAAAAAAAAAAATCTCTTTCATCAAGATAATGCGCCTTCACCTCTGGAATTGTTGCTAGAAAAGTGCATGGCCTTCGCTTCTAAGTGCCTCCATGTCCACCATTTCACCAGTTTTGGCTCCCAGAGATTACTTTTTTTCCCCAAGCCTGAAGAAATGGCCGTCCTGCCAATGGCCGGGAGCGGTCTCATAGAGTTGGGTGCGGGAGGAAGTCATGGCCGAGGCCCTGGCTACTCCCCCGGGGAAATGTGGTGTATTTGGGGGGTTTAAAAAAGTTGCTGTCTTTAATCATTCATTAAATTATTGTTAGCTCTGACGAGCTATTTGTTTTGTTTGGCGCTCTGACGAGCGTATGGTGGCAGCTTTATTTGCGCTGGTTTGTCCAAAATGCCGGAGTGGTTTCAATGTGTGTGTTACGGTACGTTTGTGTAATTTGCTGTGTGTTGGCGTGGTTTGCTTTTAATGTTCTCTTCATGTCCGTGAGATGGTTGGTGATTTGTGCAAAGTATTTGAAGCTGTATGTTCTCAGTTCTGTGAAGCCCTCTTCTAGGCGGTCTAGGCGTGCAGAGAGTAATTGTAAAGATGTCAGTTTTTCCTGTAGCTCGTTGTTGTGCCGTTGAGCAAGATCTGTGATGGTGGCTATGGCTTCAGGCATGGACTGTCGCAGGAATGTGTGCTGGTCGTCGAGGCGCTGAACCAGGGCGTCTCGACTCCTGCGCATCAGCCCTGCCTGGTCATGGAGCTTCTCTGCTAGTGAGGATTCTGGGTAGTTTTGTTGGTTATTATTCTGAGTGATGGCTTCGTGTAAGGACGAGATGGCCGCTTCCAGTAGGCTGCTGCGAGTGGCAACAGCTTCCAGGGCTGTCGCCTGCTGTTGTACTAAGGTGGTCAGTTGAAGTATGAGGTTTTGAAGTGCCTTGATGTGTTGAGTTGTTTCAAATGATGGGAGCTGAGATGGGTTCTCTGTCGTGTGTGATGCTTCGGATTCCATTAGTGTAGTCACTGTGCGCTTCTTTGAAGGTTTCTGTGTTTGTGGATTTGAAGATTGGCTGCCTATGACGTTGCTGTTTGGGTTGATTCCGTGTTGGAGGGGGCATGATGCTTGGCCTGTGAAGTGGTTTGTCCCTCCACAGGAGGCACAAAACCTTCGCCGGCGTGTCAGGTCATGCGCTGTGCATTCCGATGTAAGCGACGATGAACCGCAGTAGTGGCAGCGTGGTTGCTCACAGCAGGCCTGTTCGTTGTGTCCGTAGGCACAGCAGCGCCTGCACGGAGCGTTTTGACGGCGGTGGCTGGCTTCGAGTGTGAGGCGGTGTGGGCCAATGATAATGCCGGTTGTGATGGCCGCCTCGCACTCTTCCGATTCAAAGAAGTTGATTCGGACCAGGGGTGTCGGGCCTCGGTGTGAGTAGATGCGCGTTGCGAAGTGTGCTGAAGGCCATAGCCGCTGTGCAGTTCTCAGGATGTATGATGAGGCGATGCTCCGGGGGACCCCACGGAGCACCGCGCTGGTTGGTGAAGCTGGGTTATGTTGTGTCACTTCCGGTTGTGCTTGGTTCATGTTTGGCGGTGGTGGTGGTGAGTGTGCAGGTAAAGTGCTGTGTCTGAAAGAAGAGTCGTCCGAGAAAGTGACTGTTCGCTTTCGAGGGCTGTCCTGCAGCTGCGCAAGTTTCTCCTTAGGCGTGGCGACTTGTGCAGGTCCCCGGGTTGGTGGTGTGGCGACTGGTGGAGACTGGAAGTTGACTGCATTTTCACGGACTTCCTCTTCTTCTTCTTCTGCTGGGGAACCCTGCTGCCAGAATTTTCCCTGAAGGAATTGTAATGGCTCAGCAGGGCCCCAGGTGACTGGAGTTGTGAGCTGAGATGCCTGGATGTCTACAGTACTGCGCGAGTGTTCTGGAGCGAGTGAGGCGGCAGGTGCTGTGCTGGTAGCGGCCAATGTTGGCTTGGCAGCGCCGGGTGCTGGCTTAGATGAGGCGGCGCGAGTGGTGCTGCTTGGCTGGTTTGGAGCGAGTGGAGGGGATAGCTGGCTTTGCTCTGTTGGTGCGGCAGGCAGTGGAGTGGTGGGACGAGGTGGCTGCTCTGAAGCTTCTGCGCTGGTTAGACTGGCTGCGCTTGAGGGCCGAGTGCTGGGAAGTCTGGCAGAGCTGGTCTTCTTTTTCTTGCCTGGTGCCATCCTGGGTCCTTCCTCGGCGCTGTCGGTGTCGCTACTGCTTCGCTAAAGATAAAGATTCACATCAAATGATGAAGTTAAAGCTGAGACAGGCACTAATTTTTTACAGCTGGACAAATCTTATTTTACTGAGGGTATTAAAGAGGTGGAAAATTGCTGGATTAAATGAATTAATTTACAATATATGTTGAAAAAATTTTAAAAAGATTTGTTTAATTCTTGTATTTTCTTGGTTGGGTCAAGAACTTTTAGAACGTCCCTCATATATCTAAATACTTCTCGCATAAACCCAAATACAAGAAAAATCAGATACTTCCATTAACAATGAGAAAATATTATAAAAACACTACAAATCACGCTACCAAATATAAATTAATTATAATAACTATTTATTAATAACAAACCATATGAAACTACAAAGTTTGGAGTTGCATTTCTTTCATTCAGTTTTACGTTTAACACCATGGTAAGTGCTGTACAGAGTCTAGTGAACAAAATTGAAATCACAGGCAAAATGTTGCACATAACATATTCCTGAAGAGTTAATTATTGTAATCAATTTCTTAATGCAATTCACAGTGGCTAAATTAATCTGCAGCTACTTTTCTCCACCAAGTTATTTCACCTAAATGGTATGTAAATCCAGAAAATATTCAATATTGGTCCCCCCTATGACCAGAAAATCAGTGCAGTGTGAGATAAGTGTAGTATTTTTAATGAAATAATATGTATGCACAGCACTAATCTTAACACTTTCTTCAGCATTTGACAGAAAAGGAAAAACTGTATGGTTGGTTCCAACAGGATTCTGCAACTACACATAGACTCAAGAATCATTAAATACAGTAAATGAGGTGCTCTTGATAGGGCAATTAGTGTCAATTTGTAGCATTCACACTCTTCTGTTTAATTAGTTGTAATTTTTATTTATGAGACAGTTTGAAAGTCGAAGCATTTTACACCAACTGCCACACTTTAGAGGAACTCCAGGCTAATATTGAACATGAAATATGCAGAATTTAGTTGATGAGCTTAGTTGTAAGTGCCAACATATTCTCACTATATGGAGCTTGTATTTTAACTGGAGGATGAAACTTTCAACATCTACTTTAAGGTAAGGTTCATAGTCCATTTGTGATTCTGATGTATGGAGTATTTTACCACCTAATGCTTGAGAACCCAGACCGCGTGCTACAGACACCATAGATATGAGGGATAAGCAATGACAATTTTTTTTCTCTTGTGAATAAGGGACAACACATAAAATATAAGATTTAATATTGAAAATATATGGAATGTACTTTCTAATAAAGCCACCAAATGGTGTATGTGAGCAGAGCTGTGTGTCTAAGCATGCACCGAAGTGCACTTGGTGAGTGACAGTGGTCAGGAATGGGGATCACTAAGAGTGAATGTGCATGTGTGAATAGAATTTCTCCATGGAAGGAATGCATGCAGAGTTATAGACATCAAAAAATACCTCTAATGCTGGGCATTCACAGTGGTCTCCTCACGCACTAGATGGCACTCAAGCAGACTTTACTGTCATAGACCAGAACAAACATGACTTTTGTTGAAGGAATTTGATGAAACTTATGTTTGAGTGGTGACCCATGATGATGCCACTCACTGGACTGTTACTTGAGTTCTGGTTCATTTGCCCTTGCCCATGTTTCATCAATTGCAATAATGTTATTCAACCTTCTTCGTGAAATCTCACCATATTGATGCAACATGCTTAATAGGGAGCTCACTTCTGTACCTGAATTAGTTGATTTGGCACCCCCTTGACACACATTTTCTGCATGTTCACGTCCTCCCATAAAATGCATTGTACTGTTTTTCCCGGAATTTCTGTTTACTTTTCTAATTCCCCAAGTGTACAGCACCTATCATTGGGTAAGCACTGTTCCACCACCATCACCCATATATTCTTGTCCACAGGATGCCCCTGCTTCATTTGAAGGTCTCTATCCACCTCACCACTATTCGATAGGGCACGTGCACTCAGTGCTTCCCGTAACTTTATGTGGTATTCCCATACATTCCAGGAGAAATGCAATTTTCACACATGCACATAGTTCACTCTTCATGACATCCATTCCTGACCACTGTTGCTAACCAACTGAACTTCCAGCATGCTTAGACATAGCTCTGCTCACATATGTCATTGGTAGCTTCATTTGAAAGTACATTCCATAAACTTTCGATCATATATCTCAGATTTTTCATGTTTACCTTGTTCGTGAGAAAAAAAGTGGTTGCCATGACTTATATTCCTTATATTAATGATTCTGTAACAAGATATAGTTATAAAATATTTTAAACAAATTATGTAATTGTAGAAATTAAATTATTAAATTATGTTCTACTGCAAAGGAATTCCAAAAAAAAGTGTTTCATTAAAAAAACTTTCTATGATACACAGACAAGAGCACTGGCCCTAGATTGCATCAGGAAAGAGAAATGTTTGAGTTCAATATGTTGAGTACAGTTTGACAAGTGAAAAGGGAAAAGGAGCACACTAGGAAGGAATATTAATAACTCTCTTGAAACATGTCCTGAAGAATTAACCAGTTGAAGTTTTAGTGTCACCTAATACTGACTCATTTGTATAATTAGAATGCTCTCATTTTGCTATACCCAGATGCAAAATAAATGTGCTCTGTTCCTTTTTTTATTATTATTATTATTATTATTATTATTATTATTATTATTATTCATTAGTCCACCAAAATAAACACATTTATCATGGAGCATGTTTTGTATAATCTGGATTAGAGGAAAGCAAATGGCTTTACAGTTTTTAACACAAAATACAATTGGAATTGTTACAATAAAGCAAATCACGTTATTTTTTTAGTAATTATTTCTCATGCATCACATACAGAATTTTTTAATACAAAAAAGCATTACTTTTAAATATAATAATTAGGAACACTGCCTTTGGCAATTTCAGAAGGCACTGAATCCAATCAAAATTTATTCCAATTTGATTGGCTCAGCCCCCCAGTACCTGGTTCATCAGCAGCTACCTACTGGAATATCCAGGGGACCGGGCTTCTATCCAACCAAAAACAAAACACAACATTAAAAGTAATTTATTAATTAAACTCATTCGGCCAAATTTCTATCCTTGAGAGTTGCTTATTCCTTAGGGCCTTATACACACTAACACCCTGGTTATTGGTGTATAAGGATCGTGTTTAACTAATATTAGATAGCTATCCCCATACCCTCCCCTACTCATTTCATCCTCCTTTCACTATCTGACAAATATACACATTTTTTAATTAAAGTAAATTTTACAAACAGCCCCAGTCCTCAGTTCATCAGCACATTTCTTCTGGTCATAGACACAAATAAAAGAAAAAAAACATTACCTTTAAATATAACAATTAGGAACAGTGCCTTCGGCAATTCCAGAAGGCACTGAATCCATTCAAAATTTATTCCAATTTGATTGGCTCAGCCCCCAGTCCCCGGTTCATCAGCAGCTACCTCAACATTAAAAGTAATGTATACATTCAATACAATATTAGGTTATATTTCTTACAATACTAAACCTGTCTTCTTCTTCTTCTTCTTCTTCTTCTTCTTCTTCTTCTTCTTCTTCTTCTTCTTCTTCTTCTTCTTCTTGTTCTTCTTCTTCTTGTTCTTGTTCTTCTTCTTCTTCAATTAAACCCATTTGGCCAAATTTATATCCTTTAGAGTTGCTTATTCCTTTGGGCCACTAACACCTGGGTGTTGGTGTATAAGGATCCTGTTTAACTAATATTAGAAAACTAGCCCCATACCCTCCCCTACTCATTCCATCCTCCTTTCACTATCAGGCAATTTTATTCTCAAGCACATTTCAAGTATTTTATACCCATAACCATTTTTGTCTTACCTTGCCTATGTATTTTCCTAGTTCCTTAATGTTTTCATCTGACTTTAAATTTAAAATTCTTCTACCTCTTATTTCATCTGATAGGTTTTCCCATTTTCTTAATATGGACTGTTCCCTCCAAAACTTAGTTTGCTTACATTCTAGTATACAATGCCAAGTACTATCTGGTTCTGCACACATAGGACATTTCCCCTTAGTGTGCCCATTTTTTAATCCACTGAAATATTTTACTCCTGTTCTAAACCATGCCAACCCTTCCCACCTTATCACAAATTTCAACATACCTTTTTCTTATTAATGAATATCATTGTATGATTCAGTTGAACTACACACTCTTAAAGCTTCACTTACTTTTCATAAATGTATGGAACCGGTTTCGAGAACATTTTGTCCCATCTTCAGCCATGCTAAGGTTCAACTGTCGGATCATTCGTTGAGCTGTGGGAATGTATATTCTGCTCTGGTGGCGGTGTGATAAACTTGTAGTTTATGTTTTCATCCCCGACAATGTCGAAGTTCATTATGCTGTCTTTGTATTTGTAGATGTAGATTTTCTCCCAGGTTGCTAATTCCGTAGGTCCTTGTACTGATTTTAATAATTTTGTTTTATTTATTATGTCGTGATTCTGTGTCCAAAAATGATATGCTACTGCTGATTTCTCTATTTGCTTGTACTTTATGTTCCTGAAATGTTCCTTTAACCGTGTGCCAATGTTTCTCTTTGTTTTCCCTATGTAGATTTTTTCACATTCTGCACAGTTTATTTTGTAAATACCTGATTTTTCTTCTTGTGGAATACTGTCATTAACATTATCTATCAGCAAATTTTGAACATTAAATCTATTAATCGGTGCCAACCTGATATTAAAATCTTTAAGAATATTCTGAAATTTTTTTGTGGCCCATGGATGATATGTGAATTTTTTAAAAATAAGTTTATCTTTTTTTGCTGAAAGTGTTGTGGTTTCTTTGATATGTTTTTGTCTCTTGAATTTCTGCACCTTTTTATGTACTAGTTCTTTTTTAAACCATTTTTAACTGCTGTTAAGGGTTGTTATAATCCTTGGAGGACATACTGTTTGTCTCTGATGGACAGCTGATGAAACTGAAGTTATTGTTTTCTTCTCTCAGGATATCAAAGTTTATTAGCAAATTTTTTAATTTGTGGATATAAATTTTTTCTTCCATGTTCAATTCTGTATGCCCTTCTACTGCCTTTAACAATTGTGCTTTTTCTTCATTTTCATGATATCCTTTCCAAAAATGAGTGCTGAGCACTTTGGGTACATAAAGTACAGGGATATTCAAAAAGAAGGAACAGATTTCAAACATTTATTTCTTCCAAACTACAAAAGATAGAAACACAATTCTAACATTCCTGGAAAGAGAAAAGTCAATTTTCACTTTTTTATGCATTCAATATGAGCACCTTGTGTTACATGACAAATATCAAAACTGTGACTCATTTCTTGCCCCACACGAATCAGCTGGTCTCTAGCTATCAAATTCAAAGCTTCAACAATTTGATGTTGCAGATTTTCAAGAGTGTCAGGCATAGGGGGGATAAAAACACAGTCTTTTACGTAATCCCACAGATAAAGGTCGCAAGGAATGGGGTCTGGGGGGCCACCGGCAATGAAGTTGATCTTGTGCTGCTCCTCTTCCAATCCAATGTCCTGGAATGGTGTCATTCAGGTAACGTCGAAGACGTGCTTAGAGAAATGAGGCGCGGCACATCCTGCATGAAGATGAAGTCGTCTGAATCATCTTCAAGTTGAAGAAATAACCAGTTTTGAAGCATGTATATATAGGTTAATCCTGTCGCAGTATTCTCATGAAGAAGAAAGATCCATAAACTTTGTTTACAAATATGGCACAGAAAACGTTAATCTTCTGTGAATCTCTTTCATGTTCAATAATTGACACGGGATTTTCACTTAACCAAATTCTAACGTTATGCCAATTAACTTTACCAGAAAGATGAAAAGTGGATTCATTGGTAAAAATTAATCGTTCAAAAAATTGTCTTCTTCCATATCATCTAGCATGCTAATGCAAAATTCGTGCCTTTTGTTATGGTCGAGGATTCAGAACTTGCCATACCGTTGGTTGAGGCATGTTAAGTTCCTTGCTTGCTCGTGCTTTGAATTTTTTTGGGCTCCTTTCGTAAACTGTACGAATACTCTCGACATTTTCATTCAATGTGCATGGACGTCCCATGCTTATCTGTTAGATGCAACCATCTTCTACCAATTTTTGATGCCACTGGTAAATCTGCTATGCATAGGCGGTTGTTTATTAAACTGACGGCAAAAAGCACATTGAACTCCAATAATGGACTCTAGTTTTGCTCATTGCAGCACACAAAATGCTTTTTCCTGCTGAGTTGCAATTTTACTACAGACAATCAATATGGCAAGCAAAGTTCCAATGTGACTGTAATTGGAACTTCTACCAGGACGGTTCAAATTTTAAACTTTTGTCTGTCCAGGAACTTTGGATTTATCGTTCTACCTTTTGTAATTTGGAAGAAAGAAATGTTTGAAATCTGTTCCTTCTTTTTGAATAGCTCTGTATAAGCAAATAGAAAAATCTGCTCTGGCAGTTAAAGGCAGTAGTAGGGCATACAAAACTAAACATGTAGGGAAAAGTTTATATTCACAAATTCAAAAATCAGCTAATAAACTTTGATATCCTGGAACAAGAAAACACTAATTTCAGGTTCATAGATATGTCAGAGCCAAATAGTAAGTAGGTTCTCCAAGGATTAGACAACCCTCCGACAGTCGACAAGTAGCTGGTGATAAGAGTGGCACACACATATTAATAACTTTTTACATCAAATTATCAATTTGGCACATGCTCCTGCACACTAAAACTATCATTATGCACACCTGAACTTTATATCTTGAGGGAAGTAATTTGTTAAAATGTTTCTGGTAGACTGTTATACAAAGTGATACCTTTATAATTAAATTTTCCCTTGCATAATGTGTTATGCATAATATTTTAATTATTTATTTGTATTCATTTGCTAAGAAAATTGCAAAATGGTAACCACCTAATTTTGGCTCTGGCCAATTTGTAGGTTTTGCCCATTACAAATTTTCTCCTTATTAATCCTCAACCATTTCTCTCTAATTAAAACCTTTGTCTACATTTCAACAATGTCTACAGCATATGTTCACACTAACACATATACAACTTTAGGATTTTTTCAGGGGCAAGATGAAAGCGATTATCCAGAAACATTCGTTACGTTGCATAAGTGGAGTTGATGTAAGCATGTTTAATAAATTCTAATAGGAAATATTACCACTCCATTGTCTATATCTTCCTAAATACAATTTACATAAACCTTCAATATTATCTTTTGGCATCTGATTTATCCAATATCAATGTTTCAGTAGCCTTTCCATCAAGATAGCTGTTACACAGACTTATCCTGATTCCAGCAGAGACCTTACATTGACTATGTTTAGAGGCACACTTAACACTATAAGGGGTGTTCTAAAAATTCTTGGCCCTACCTAGAGATGTGAAGATGACCAAATTACTATGATAGTTACATATCATTCTTTAGATGGCGAGCTGTAAAGTTTCAATGTATAATTGTAGTCACTTGTGTGATTATGTAAACAAACTAGTGTTAACATTTTCTACAAAATAGATAAAACTGAAATATGAGCTATGGTAAAGTGTCTCGTTTAACTCCAACCAAAATACAAAAGGAGTTAGATTCCAATTTAAAGAATTATTCCCCTTTTGTTAGATGGTTAAAAAGTGTGCTGCAGAATTTAAGCGTGGTTGTACATCCACTCAAGAAAATAGGCATTCAAGGCATCCCAAAACTTCAACTGACAAGATTGTCACAAAAATCCACAATGCCATACTCATTGATCGCCAATTGAAGGTACACAAGTTGCTGACATTTCAAAGACCTTGATAGATTGTGTCAACTACATTTTACACAAATTTTTGGGTATGAGAAAACTTTTCACTTGATGAGTGCCACATTTGTTTAACTGTATACCAGTGAGTTTCTCCGATGTTTCTTAACATTAGACAAAACATGGATTTGTGACTACATGCCAGAGATGAAGTACTAGTCCAAACAGCGGTTGGTAACAGGTGAAAGTGTACCGAAGAAAGCAAAAAGGTTTCACCTGCAGGAAAGGTCATGGCAATAGTTTTCTGGTATTCTCATGCTGTAGTGCTTGTAGACTAACTGCAGTAGGGCAGAAACTTCACTGGTGAGTATTATGCTTCACAACTGGGCCAACTGAAGGATGTTAACCAGGCTAAATATGAAAAAGAAAGTTCTCATTCATCACGATAGCTTTGAAGATGTGTGAGAGTGTTCCTGCAAAATTTCATGATCTTTGCTTCCAAGTGCTTCCACAGCTGCCATATTTACCAGATTTGGCTCCCAGTGATTAAACACCCCTCATAACTTGCAAAATGAGGTCTATTTTCTGAATTTCCTCATCATTATCCCCAATTTCAATTCCATATGTGCATCTTGATTCAACCAGGGAACAGTACAATCCCTCAAACAGTACCATTATTAGTGCTATATGCAAGCATTGCCTTACCAAATTCATAGCCAATCTACCTTTCATTAAACCACCACGGGTGACTGAGGTCGTTAAGGTGCGGACTCGTGAGCGGGAGGTCTGGGGTCGAATCCTGCCAGGACCATCCTCCCTGACTGAGGTTTATTTCCAGGTTTTCCTCAGTCTTCATAACTGGCAAATGCCAAGGATGTACCCTAAACTTAGGCCTGGAACATTTCCTTTAAAAAAAAATACTTCCCAATTTATCACTTCATTTCATACATCATCAGTGTCACCGCCTGTGTTGCCTCAGTAGTAAAAACGGGCATTAAACACTACTCAAAAAAAAAAACTTTCATTAAAGCACATTTGTGTGCTGTTCCCATACTCCTGTACTATCTTAGTTTAATAAATGAAATGGCTACCACCTCAATTTTCTTTCAGATAAAAACTATTTTTCGTCTTTTTTTAATTTCTTACCTTTTTTTAAACACTATTATCTTTATTATTAATATCGTTATATGATTGAGTCAAATTACACACTCTTATTGGCTCCACTTGTTTAAATTAAACAAGTAATTGGAGCCAATAAGAGTGTGTAGTTTGACTCTGTCATACAATGATATTAATTATATGATTTAGCTTCAATGTACAAATTCTAATTAGCATTTCAATTATGATCTTTGTTTTACTCTGGTTTACTTTAAGAACCCATTTTCCAAAATACTTTAGATTTTCCACTATGACATTTCTTAATCCTATAACAGATAAACATGCAACCGTCAGATCATCTGCATAGATAGAGTAAACTGGAAATCTCAATATTATCAATAGCTGGCATATGTATTTTAATTCTTTTAACCCTGCCATATCATCTATGATATTAGACTCAATTTATATCTCTGCCCCCCCCCCACTTGCTTCTCTCTCTCTCTCTGTCTGTCTCTTTGACTGCATTGGTCTTCTTGTGACATCTGTGGATTGGGCATGAATGCTGCAGGGGTAAGTCTGTAGTCTCAAGGCAGCTTAGGTTAAGTTCCATTAGCTGATGTGGAATTTTTCCAGAACAGAGCAAAGCATGGATAGGTTTTCTGTGGATATTTTGGTTTCCTCCTGTCACAAGTTGCTCCCATTCAACATAGAATAATCTGTGAACAGGTTGACAGTTCAATAATTGGTTATGAAACTAACCTGTGCTGCCAATATATGCAACAATGTCATTGAGACAGATAGGCATTAGGCTCATTATTTAAAATGCGATTTCAGACATATGTTACTTTTCTTATGTAATCTTTTTTTTTTTTTTTTTTTTTTTTTTTTTTTTTTTTTTCCCCTTCTGCCTGTACTCTTGTCATTCTCGGAAAGTGTTGGGTGTCAACAAAACAACTATAAGTGATTTTACAGTGTAGTGCTTGCTGCCACACACACATTGCAACATAAAAATTTAAACATGAAATCAATTTTTAATGACAATATTAGAAATATTGCAGCTGTAAGCATGCATTTCTTATATTATATATGCTACATTAAAGTTGTCCAAGTACTGGATATGAGAGATTTGTACTGTAGCATCTTCGCTTACCAAGCTATAAACTGTTATCAAATTTGTGATGTTTATTTGTTTAGGAAAAGGAAGAACAGCGACGAGCAGCACTTGCAAAGAAGACAGATGCTATTTCTCCAGATGATGAAATAAATGAGGAAGTTGAACCCAAAGAACAGAGCTCACCAAAGCCTACAAAATCTAAGAGCCATTTAGAAGTACCAGAAGAGGAAGAAGTTGCAGAAGCAAGTGGAGAAGAAAACGAACCACCAAAAACACAAGTATGTAAAAGGAATAAAAATAGCTGAGAGAGTTATTTCTGCAATTCATGCTTTGCATAAGCATTTGTTGTGCTGAATAATGTCAATATGGGAAATTAGCATTAAACAATTCTAATTAATACTGAAAACCATTTTCAGTAGCATTTATAGCGTGTTTATAATTTTGTAACTTCTTTCTCTTATTTGATTGTTATTGATTAAAAATGTTTTATATTCAGAATTTTGTGACATAAATAGTTGAAAAGGATGAATCAGAATTGAAAAATTCAGGTAATGGGCAGCATTTGAACCTACAGATCTTCAGCTTTCCATGCTGATGCTGTAATCAACTGACTACTGTGTCCTCCACCAAGCATGGAACCATGAACCTCTCATCTGATTCAGTATATACTGCAGATCTCCCTAAGAGTTTCTCTGCTGTAAAAGATATTCCTTAAAAGGCAACTCAAAGGCAGAACAGGACATTGAATTATGCACAATCCAATTGGATAGCAACAATACAAAAATAGTTATAATTGCTATTTATTGCTCGCCGTTAGGAAACTTTGAAGCTTGAAGATACCTTAAACTTTTTATTTAAACTTAAGCATGAAATAATTATATGTGAGGATATAAATATTGATTACTTAATGCAAAGTGGAAGAATGAATTGGCTGAATTTCCTTCTAACTGCATATAATATGGTTCATACAATTAACTTTCCCACTAGGATTGATAAAAACTCTAGCACAGCAATAGATAATATATTGATTGATCAATGGTCTCTCTGACCATGATGCTCAAATAATAATGAAAAAAAATTCTACAATAAAACTCAAAGAATGTTATACATATATAAAATATAGAGCTATTAATGATGCTAACCTCAGTAAAATGGCAGAAACACTTCGACAAGAATCATGGAATAATGTTTTCAGTGCAAATGATATTAATAGTAAATTCAATTTTTTACATATTTTTAAATTACATTTTGAAGCATATTTCCCACTAAAAATTAAAAAAAGAAGTTATAATATGAGCAGGGAATGGTTAACCCAAGGAATTCAAAAATCTTGTCAACATAAAAGACAATTATATAAAGAGCAAAAGCTCAGTAAAGACCCTAAATTAAAAATACATTTTAGAAAGTATTGTAAGATACTTAGGAAAGTCATAAAAGCAGCGAAAGGCCTCCACTACCAAACACTTATCAATCAGTCAAAAAACAAAATAAAAACTACTTGGAATATAATAAAACAAGAACCAGGCAAAAATTTGCAATAAGATGATGCAGTAATCTTAAATATTAACGATCAAGAGATACAACACCCTGCAGATGTAGCAAATGTGTTTAATGATTACTTTCTTAATGTAACAAAAAATTTAAATTTATATTCTGGTGATAAAAGAGATGCTTTAAAAATTTTACAATCATCAACTCCCCATCATAATAATTTCAAACCAGGTATCACTACCCACTAGAAATTAGTAATATCATTAGGAAACTAAAATCAAAAAACTCTTCTGGCTATGATGAGATCAACAGCAAAATCATAAAGCCTGTGCAAAGGAAATTAGTACTCCCCTCAGTCACTTGTGTAATGAATCTTTAACATTGGGTGTATTTCCTGAGAGGCTAAAATATTCAATAGTGAGGTCTCTGTACAAAAAGGGAGAAAAGATAAATGTCTCTAATTATAGACCTATAGCTATTTCACCTACATTTTCTAAGGTGTTTGAGAAAGTAATGTACAATAGGCTTTACCATTACCTTGAAAGTAACAATATTCTAGTTAGTGATCCGTTTGGCTTTAGAAAAGGAATTTCAACAGAATATGCAATCTATAAATTCACTAATGAAATTTTAACTGCATTTAATGAAAGAGCACATGTAGGAGGAATATTTTGTGACTTAGCTAAGGCTTTTGATTGTGTCAATCATGAAATTCTGATAGATAAATTAGCTTTCTATGGAATAAAAAAACCAATATTTAAAATGGTTTATATCCTACCTTGACAAAAGGAAACAAAAAGTACTGATAAATTGTCCTTCAATAATAAAAACAATGCATCAGAGTGGGGAATAATTAACCATGGAGTGCCTCAAGGATCTGTTTTGGGTCCTCTTCTTTTTCTGATATATATAAATGACCTCTCCTTATATATCCAAGATGTAGGAAATACTGTTCCATTTGCAGATGACACAAGCATATTGATAAATGGAAAGAGCCTTAATGATTGTGCCATTAAATTAAATTTGGTTCTCAGTTCATTGTGTGTATGGTTCAAAGCAAACAAATTGTCTCTAAATCTAGATAAAACTAATGTTATGAAATTCATTACTCGCAGATCTCCAGATGCACAATTACAGATAGGATATTATAACAGTGTACTTTCACAAACCAAATATATTAAATTCCTTGTTTTAATAATTGAACCATGTGAATTGGAAAGATCACATTGATCTTATTACACCTAAATAAGCAGTGCATGCTATGCAACATGTGCATTAGTAATGTTGGAGTCAATTAAGACTTGAAAACTAGTTTATTATGCTTATTTAACTCAATAATGAAGTACAGTCTAATATTTTGGGGAAATTCAGTTAAAAGTGAACGTGTCTTCCTGTTACAGAAAAAAGTTATACAAATAATCGCTGGTACACAGCAGACATTCATGCAGAAACCTCTTTGGGAAATTTGAAGTTTTAACTCTTTCTTGCGAATATATTTTATCCCTCATGAACTTTTATATAAGAAATAAACAAAAATTTGTTCAAAATCAAAATGTTCAAAATTGTTTTTCCTATGAAATTTTTTCAGTCTCAACAATTAATCTGGTAAATTTCGGCCTTTTATTCCTTGATTTTTAAATTTAGTTCGTATTAATTGCACATCTATTTTGGCAATCTCTCTAGAACACTTATATTTCTCATCTCTGAAACCTCCACAATTTTTTGTTTTCAGCTGTCTTTATTATATCTTATCACTTTCTAACCAATTTTGGATATATTTTTTCTTTCAAGCATCTGTTCAGGAAATATATGCCTGCTCATCTTAATCTTTTTCTTTCTTTTAGTTTCAGATATTGTTTAATTTCGTGTTTATGATTATGTAAACACTGATTGAAGGTGTTATGCTTAGAAAAGATATTTTCAATATAGTCTTCCATTTTATTGATTCAAACTGATCTGTAATCTTGTTCCATTGGCTTGACAGCTGATACAATTTCAATATTAATTTGGAATCTAGCACAATGAAGCACGCATTAATAATCTCTTTGAGTTGAGTTATTTAAACACACTCTTTCTGGCTTCATTTACTGAGGACATGTTTCATGGACCTTAGTCCACATCATCTGCTGTTAATGACCAAGGCCCACGAAGTTCCTCAGTAAATCTCTAGTAAGTGAAGCCAGCAAGAGTATATCCTAAACTTAGGTATTCACTTTTTACGCTGAACGCCATTTACTTGTAAAAAGTGAATACCCAAGTTTAGGATATATTACCACTCCATTGTCAACACCTTCATAAACACAATATTCAGAAAGAGTATGTTTAAATAGTGAGACTAAGAATGCATGTCTTGCTGTGTTAAATTACAAATGTAATTAATATTAAAATACAAAGAAATTATGGTCTTTGGCCAATTAGTAAATTTATTCATTGAGGTGCTTAATTGAAATACACTTTTCTGGTTTTTATTTTTTTATCTAGAAATAATGTGATAAACGTTGGTATGATTCTATTTATTATGCTAGTTTCACAAAATGTATCTGATAACAATCAGAACACTTTACCAGATACCAATATTTTTCTGAAATAAAATTTCATATATTAGGCCAATGAAACTTCTTCAGGAAAGGGATATGAGAATTTTTAACTCAACAAAGGATTAGGCCAGTTTTAATTTTCATTCAATGCCCTGTAAACTTATCTATTATGACCAATTTGGATTCTACATACAACTAAACTATTTATATAGAAATAGTTCTTTTACAATAACCATGTTTAAGGCATTACTTGGAAAGGAGGGATTGAACTTGAAAAATTCGGATTAGGATTTAAAACACAGGTCTGCAGCATTTCATGGTGATGCTCTAACCAACTGAGCTAACATGTCCTCCTCCAAGCACAGAATCATGAACGATTCTCATTTTCTCTATGTGAGAGATTTATTCCTTAATAATGCTATGAGTACTTCAGTTTAAGCACCCACTATATAAAGGTTAATTTATATATAGAAATAATTCTTTCACATATGTAGAGTATTAGTTGAGATGGAAGAACCAGACTTCAAAAATTCAGGTCAATGCCGAAATTCAAACCACCTTCTGTGTTGTTGCTCTAATCAACTGAGCTACCATGTCCTCCACCAAGTACGAAGCAACAACCTCTCTCATTTATATGAAATAATAAATTTCTCACAGTAAAAGAAACCTTAGGGAGGTCTTCTAGATTTACAGAACCAGATGAGAGCGGTTACTGGTTCTGTGCTTGGAGAGGATAAGGTAGTTCAGTTGGTTAGATGTCAGCGTGGAAGGGTCAAGATCTGAGATTCAAATCCCAAAGTTTTCAAGACAGATTCTTCCTTTCCAATTAAAGTCCTACATAGGTATATAGAAGTATTTCTATAGATAATTAATGCCTATATAGGTTGTGCCTAAACCAGAAGCCTATATCAAAAGTACTTGTAGCATTAGTTAGTAAGTTCTCGGAGCATTCAGTGAGTTCGTGGAGCAGCCACAGAGACCTACGAACATTGAACTTGTGATATACAATTACCACAGTAGCTTTCAATCTGTATTTACAAAAATTTATCTGCATCTGCATAAATAATTACAATAAAAATAAAAAAGAACACTTAGAACAACTCAACCAACAACTAAAACAGACAAGTCACTTAATCATACAAATTTTATCACTTACATATTTACATATACATTGATATGTTGTGCAGTATAATATTGTCACTCATATATTCCTTTACAGAATAATAGGCCTTTTTTACATAGGTATTTTCTAAGAGCAGATTTAAAGGAATTATCATTGTTTATTAAGACTTTTAGGCTAGAGGGAAGAGCACTGTATACTGAAATGCACTCATATAAATGCCTTTTTGATGGCATGAAAGTGCTGAAATTGGGCGATGTAGATTTGCTTTTGGTCGAATATTCTTGTCATGTATATCTTTTATTTTAATATTAGGTTGGCACCCATTAATAGATTCAGTCTATAAAATGTTCCTTAGGACAATACCTTTGACAGCACTCCACAATGGATAAAGGCAGGCATTTATAAATATCTTGTGCAGAGTGTAATAAGATTTATGTTGGAAAAACCAAGAGAAATATAGGAATATGTCTGAAGGAACATCTTAGGAATTTGAAATATAAACAGATAGATAGGTTGGCAGTGGCATACCATTACTGAACTGAGAATCATGACCTCAAAAAGGAGGTAGATTTGCTTAATGCAGCACAGGGGCTCACAGAATTAGATACGTGGGAGAAAATTTATATTAATACACATAAAGATCACTTAATGAACTTCAACATTCCAGGAGAGAACACCAATTTCAAGTTCTAAAATTGCCACCAGGGCGAACCCTCACATAACTGAAGGTTTCTCCAACCAGTCGTCAAGTTGGCCGAGGATGAAGCTGTGTCTTCGAAACTGGTTCCGTACCTCAAAAAGTGAAGCATAAAGAGTGTGTATATAACATATTTAAATGATTTTATATATGGGAAAGAATTTACATTGAAAAACAAAAGCCAAATTAATGAATTTTGGCATCCCAGAAGAAAACGGATCTTTATTCAAGTTTATCATAAGACCATGAGAGTTAAATTAGACACCTACCAACTCAACTTTAGTTAATGATCCAACAATCTAACAGATGAGAATGCAGACAAAAAGTCCAAGAAATTTGTCCTGAGTAAATCTGCAGTATGTGAAGCCAGAAAGAGTATGTTTAAATATTTTGACTCAGAAGAGATTATTGTTCTTTGTATTTATAGAGAAACATTTACAGAAATATCAATGAATGTTAAGTAAAATTGTACTTACGAAGCTGTATACAATGGAGTGGTAATATATTATACATTGATGTGTTCAAGTTGTTAACACTAACTCCACTTACTTTTTTAAAACTTAGGACTAGTTTCTGGAGAGGTCCCTCCCATCATTGACTGCTGTTCATCAGCAGTGTTCATCAACAGCAGCCGATGATGGGAGGGACCTCTCCCGAAACTAGTCCTAAGTTTTAAAAAAGTAAGTGGAGTTAGTGTTAACAACTTGAATACATTAATGTAGGATATCAATGAATGTACTTAACAGGAAGGGACTGGAGCAGAAACATAGCTATTTATATGCATCATGGAAATTTTTGGTCATATTATAGCTATCTTAATTGACAAAGAAAACAAAATGTCAAAGCAGGTGTTCCAAAACTTCAGTGTACTGGTTAATTAACATATGTTTGTATAATTCTCTCAAATTTGCTAGAGAAGTACAGGAAAACCTAAATTTTTGTTTCGCCTGCCTTAAAAATACAACACCGACATTAATAAGTGTAATGTGGGGAGTAGTCAGAAAAGGGGGAGCCGGAATTGAAGCTAAGTGGTGTTTGATTTCTTTCCAGCACTAACATTTACATTCAAATAGTAAACATGACTATTAGAAAGATCTTAGCACTAACAAAAATGGCATCAATTCTTAAGACTATAAATAATAAGTCGATAAAGTTGCTAGAAAAAGAAATGAAATGGGAATTTAAAATTAAATGATAATGGAAAACTGAACACACAATGGATAGTATCATAGCATCAGCTATTGAAATTAATTAGCCCATCTATATGTAGTTTTACCTTTATAATCATGTGCTGACAAGATGCAGTTATTGCAAAATAAGTTGTGTTTCCAAAAACTAAAAAGCTTATTTTCTTAGCAGAAATAATGAAACAATCTCAGAACATTTACTTGTAATTTAATTTAATAGATGAAAATATCTTATGGTATGTAGTTACATGGATATTTGTGTAAACACTATATTGTAAAAATAGAATGTTATGAAAGTGTGCAGTTTGTTAAAAAAAAATGTAGAAACATAAAGGATTAGAATCCCTTAACTGAGATTTTTAAAGATGTAATAATAAATATATGAGACTAGGGATAACTGAATATTAGTAAATTTATTTTATAGGCTGTGAAGTTAACAGACTAGAATAGCTTGTTATAACAATGTTGTATCCACAGAGCTGTTCCATCTCTAATGAAAACATCTGTATTATTTACACACTTTTTTAAAGCCTGTATTCCCTAATTATGCAAATAGTTGCAAACAGATGAAATCAACAATGTGTTGTGATTCATTGAATAAAGAAACTAAATAAACCTCTTTTGAGTCTTAACCATTTGAAAAAACACTTTTTCTAGCTTCACTTAAGATTTAATCAGGACATGTTTCATAGACAAAGGCAGCTTTTAAAATAGTGAGAACCTTTGTCCTGATTAAATCTTGAGTGAAGATAGGAAGAATGGTTTTTAAAAATAGTTTGACTCACTCACAAGAGATTATTAATGTATCCTTCACTGTTAGATTCCAAATTTAATTTATATTAATCCTCATGCAACAGCCTATTGGCAGTATTATGACACTCAAATAGTTCCAATTGTCCTAATAGATCATCACAAGTACAGAAACAACAATTGGTCATCATATTACAATATTTGATTGAATTTTTGGCACTAGGACTTCACTAACTTTTTTATCCTGAACATGTTTTGAATGCAGTTGAATTCATTCACTCTTATTTTCTCCAACTGTTGTTTCCTCATCACTATTTCTTCTCCATCTTATTTGCTTGATGAACTTTTGGATAACTTCATCTTTCAATGGGATTTCAAAATTCATTGTTTATTATAGAAAGTTATTTATGAGAAAATCACCCAAATTTCACTAGAATTTTTCCACTTATTTGAGTATGTTTCAAAGGCTGTTTCCTTCATCAGCATGGTTCCACTGTCAGCTTCCCAGCAGGTTTTAAAATGTCACTCTGTGGATTTTATGACTTAGTGATGAGATTACTGTTGCTTGGGAGATCAAAATTTTCCTTATTTTTGTTTATATTTTCCCACACTGTTAATTCTATGGGTTTTTGGAGATCTTTTAAGAATTTTGGTTCCTTTTAGAATTTGTGGTTCTTTTGCCAGAAATGTTCTGTCATTGCTGAGTTTTCATTGTGTTTATATTTTACATTTCTCATGTGTTCCTTAAACCATATGGTAATGTTCCTTTTTGTTTTGCCTATGTATTTCATATTGCAGTCTTGGCAACCAATTTTGTAAATTCCTGATTGTTTTCCTGGCGGGATTTTGTCTTGATTTTTAGGAAGTTGTTTAAACTGAGTTTGTTTACTGGAGCCAAAATGATGTTTGCCTCTTTAAAAATCTTCTGGAATTTTTGGTGTGTCCATGGGTGGAATGTGAATTTCTTATATACATGATCTCCTTTGTAGCCTTTTAGTGTGTGAAGTTTTATTTGATGTTGCTTTTTGAATTTTTTATATTCTTATTGACCATATCTATTGTGTAGCCATGTTTTATGCTATATCTATGATTTTATGGTACTCCGATTTGTATTCTTTCTTGCTTATTGGTAGATTTGTTAATCTGAATGTGAGACTGTTGATTACAGCGAGTTTGTTTTTTGGATTGTGGCTGTTATTTTTTAATATAATCATCTGTGTGTTTTTTTTTTAACTGTGGCTGTTATTTTTTTAATGTAATTATCTTTTTTTATGCCAAATTCCAGTATATTGCCATTTTTTATAATTCTTATATCCAGGAAATTTACTATTGCAAAGACATCATCAACATAACAGTACCAACATTTGTATATATGTGGAAAAGCCTGAATTAATTTTATTTCTAAGAAACTTTTGTGCATATCTGGCATGAATGGTGGGAGTGGGTTTCCCATTGCTAAACCATTCTTTTGTGTATAAATATTACCTGCTCTTTGTCTGTTGTTTATTTTTGTATATAAAAAGTTCTTTCCCTAACATTTCCAAATTGTTATTTGCTGTTTTTAATAATTTAGTTTCTGTATCTATTTCATGATTTAAGAACTAAAAGTGTGCAGCTACTGCAAATTTTTCTATTTTGCGTATTTCATGTTTCTAAAATACTCTTTCACCCTTGTGTTCAAATTTCATTTTGTTCATGCAATATATATATACCTGATTACATTCTTTGCAGCTTATTTAGTATGTAGCTGATCAATTATTTGTTTCAATTTAGTCTTTTTGTAATGTTTTTAATAACTTATATAAGCCAAGTTTATTCTGAGGAGCCAGGTTTTCTTGAACATCTTTTATATTTATTGTGAGTATAGAATAGCTTTCAAGATGTCAATGTAATGGCCACTCATCTCTGATAGCGTGTGATAGGCAGTACTGCTCTCTAGTCTCTGGCCAGTACTTCCATTATTTGTTTCTTTTTGTCACTACTTTAAGTCTTCACCATTTGGTGATTGCTCCTGTGTGCAGACTGTAGCTTGTACTTATAATTTAATTTTGTTATGAGTAGAGAGATTGTTTACCCTGATGACTGCTTAGTGAGCAAAAGAAAAGAATAGAATAGATTAACAGTAAAATCAATTAATTAAATGCTGCAGATGCAGTAGAGTATGAAAAATGTAAGTTCCAGGGCCTCTCTCTCTTTTTTTTTTTATAAATTCCAGTTTTTAACACTGAGGCACCACATGCAGTGCAGGGCGTTTCATAAGCTTTTTGAGAACCAGACATTGTTCTTTTCTTCTGTTCAAAGCATGTACAATTGGTTTATAAAGGTTTAAAGGGTGGTAATAACACATGTTTATTGAATAAATTTAATACAGTTCAATTTAATTTTTTGATAATAGATTTTTCTTACAGGAAAAAAAAACAATGAAGTAGCCCTTCTAAACTGTGCATCATTAGCCAAATACACATTTTACCTACATAATACTCCTTAATCCTCAAATTTTTATTTTCGTAAATGTGCCAGTAAGTTATGTGCTTGTTTTTTAACTCTCTCAGATTATGGCAACTTCATTCAATTTACATGTGTTTTATGAGTGGGCGTGTGGCAAATGAGCACACACAAGAAGGTACAAAAAGGAAATAAAAAAAACTTTTTGTTTCAGGAAAATGCAACTGAGGGTGCAGGTGATGCTTCTAGTTCTCCCAAGAAGCATGTGACACAGAAGGAATGATAGCCCTAAAGTAACAACTTAATTCAAGTTGAGTAAAATATCACCAGTAATCAAAACATACTGAACAAGCGTGTGTGTAACAAACAAATGCATGAATGTGTGTTGACTTTGATTTTGAAACTGTAAACAGATTGAAGGACATTGCGAGTGGTGATTTGATAATACTGATCTATTCTTTTATATATATATAAACTTAAGTATTCCGTTGTATTGTTCTAAAATCGTTGTGTAATTTAGTTAGTGTGAGAGTTTTGTAAAAGGTTAATGATATGCAGTGTCAAGCATTGAAGCGGAACATGAGGCAATATGTTGGTGTGATGATTTTACAGGCTTGGAAACATCTCTAATTTGCATTACATTTGCATTCATATTATTTTATGAAAGTTGCCTTTTATTTGGAGGTGTAAATGTAGTGTCATTAACTTAAATATGTTTTACTTCAAATCAGTTTTCAGTTATGGAAGTGATAAAGAGAAGTGTAATTGTATATTGAGGTGGAATTTATTTTGTTGTTGCACTGTTTTATAATTATATTGTAAATAATAATAATACCTTTTGAAGCTAATGTAGCTTTTGAAAGTGTTGAACAATAAATTCCTCTATACATACCATCTCAGGAATCACTCAATTAAAAAAAAATGATGCAGGGAACTATGTTGTTTCCTAACTGCCAGTGCTTAACGTTCACTTCTCAGTTAACTTGTAAATCCATACTATTGTCAAATATTTTGATAATGCTCATTGTTCTGCAAATATTTTAGGCAGCATTTACTTTTTGCTGCATACTATATTCTTCCAGAATTTCGAAATTTTGTTTCATCACTGTCACATATGTGTTTAGTATGAAGTTTAAGTATTGAAAGTATTGAAAGTCCAAGCCTCATTGAAATGTAAAATGCATGTTGTTTGCAGCAGAAAATGGAAATAGAATGATAGCTTGCTTAGCTAATTACCATATAACACCACTTTAAAAAATGTATTCTGGTAAGACCAGTGAATAGATAATATAATTTAAATTTGCACTCCTCCCCCCTTTTTTAAGAAAGTTATTAATGTTGCTAATGAATTTTATAGAAGAGAATATTTCTAATGTAAAGTAGTGTTATAAATAGTAAGTTGAGGTATTTTGTTAAGTACCATGCTTGCCAATTTCTTAAATTTGATTGCATAACGCATTGAGAAACTTGGTAGCAAATGTACAAAGTTGCTTTTTTTGTTTAACAATTAAGATCTACATAAAAAGTTGCAAAGTTAAAATCTAATACTTTTGCATTGTGAAATGGTAGCTTTTCTTTGTGTTTTGTGAGTTTATAGACCTTCAGTACTTAGATTAAGAAATATAATTTGATGCCTCAGCAGATCCTGATTATTGCATTTTATATGACTTTAGTCAAATAGTATCTAGTCAAGTGGTGAAGTGATGTATTGTGTACAAGTCACAGATGCAATCTGCAGATTTGGAAACACATCTAAGGTTAACTTTTGGTTTACAAGCATGTAAAGTACTATACAGTTTCAAGACTGACATTTTATGGACCAAGAGCACCTTAAGGTATGCTAAAGAAATTGCAACAGATATTTTTTATTTGTGCCTAACGCAAATCTCAAACTTTACACGTCCTAAAATACCTCAGCTTCTTTTCATCTGAGTTTATAATCTGTTATCTGCATTTGGAATAAAACATACATTTCTGTTAACATTCCACTTTGTGACACAGTTTTATTGAATATAATCAGAGTATAAAGCTAGCACCATAGTTCATGTTTTGTAAAGGTTGAGAATAAAAAATGGCAGCTGTTATTTAAAATATGATCTGTGCAGGTGAAAGCTCTATCCTGAGAATATAAAAATATGGGAGTAGAACTTCATGTAATTTTTGCCCTACAGATAACTTTTAATGCATTTTGTTTAATGTAATAGAGCCAAATGAGTACTAAAATGTTAATTTAAAAAATCTATCATAGAAGACTTGTTCGGCAAATCAGTAATACTGTATTTAAAGCTTCTTTTTCTATTCAGGCTAATCAGAATTTACTTTGGAATTGAAAATCTCTTGTGAACGAAAGCAATTATTGTAAAGTTTACCAAGGCATATACTTCTGTTTAAAAAAATAATAAAGTTAGTTTAATTCAAATTGTTTTTTTAATTTCCTAAGCATGTACCAAGGTAAATGCTCAAACCTACTAAGCATTCTTTGTAAAATGCCATTTGTATGTATTATTTCTGGGGAATTAATGAGATTCTAGAAAGAGTAAATTGGAACATAGCGCCACAGTTGTAGCTGCTACTTAGTGAAATTGCACTGTATTCTTCATTGGCAAAGTATATGGGGGTAAACACTACATGGTTTTTGGGATTGTAAAACTTTTATGTTGTATTGAAAGCAGTAAGAATTAGGATTGTGGTTTATCTTTGTCATCACATGTTTCAGTAAATTGCTGATCATTTTTATTGCTTGTTATTGTTAACTTGGTAGCCTTTTAAGGGGAAAAAATTTTAGTGCCCATTTAGCAAGAGCCTCTGAGCTACAAAGGCTATAAAACTGTCTCCATGTGCATTAGCAATTGAAGGCAAAGTTGTTTCTAGCCCTTGTAACTTTGAAGGCATTGCTTTCAATGCACATTGTAAGCATGGGCAGTAAAGTGGTAGAATAATGTTGTCAGACAGAACTTCCTCAGAGAATGTTTTTGAAGTGAAAATAGTTTGGAATGGCTGAATTTTGAGAGGGTGCATAAAAGTATCTCTAAATAATGCGGTAGAGAGTGGAAACCACATGAAGTTATTTAATCCCTGATGGAGGTGGTTCATTGGTAATTCTGAGAAAGCTAGCTGCAGTGGTGAGATCATGCCAAAGCTAAACAGTTTTCTGCTTGTGGGTATTGCAAAATTGCATCACAATAGGGGACCTCTTCACCTAACTGATATTACATAATGCCACTGCTTGCAATTCAGTATTGATTGGTATCTTCACAACAGAGATTGCATGGTTTTAGAGAGCAGCCTAGGTAATAAGGAAAAACAAAATATGCTAGTATTATCTAAAAGAAAATCTGCTGAGGTAATGTCTATATGTAGACCCAGCAATGAAGATGTTATGGTTTGAATGACCTTATAAGACTTACGAAATCAAAATGGCCATATGGAGCAGAACTATGGGGGGGAGTACATGGAAAAATTTGTGTAATTTCTAATTTTTGTAAACTATGTTAGATTATCCACCAGCACAGCAAATGCAAGTATTATGTTGGAAATGGGAATGGTGAGTGCTAGAGGTTTAAGAAGCTAAAAATAAAGATTTAAGGTTGAAATGCTAATTGGAACTTTTACAATGAAGCTAATCATATAATTAAGATCATGTATGATTGAGTCAAACTATACACTCTTATTGGTTTCACTGGTTTAAATTTAGTACATGTTTTGCAGACTGCATCATCAGCTAACCTCGATGACAAGTAAGTGGATCCAATAAAACTGTGTAGTTCGACTCGGTCATACAATGATCTTAAAAGATTTAAGGTTTTTTAAATTTATACTCTCTCTTTGCTATGTAAAGACAATCCTTTCTTAGACCTACCAATTCATTGGACATTCTATATAAATAAATTTTAAAAAATATTGTTTTAGATTTGAAACAGTTTTTGGAAATAATATAATGAATGATTAAATTTAATTTTGTCGAAACTAATGTTTGTCCTCTTTTCATTCCCATCTTTCACTTTTTGAGTTCCCAACCTCACCCCTCATTAATGTTAAAACTTTGGTTTGTTATAACTGGGCTTATAGGAGGAGGAACATTCTCTGCATCGAAGTCTCACTGATCTCTTCCAGGTCCAGTTTAAGCTTCAGTTCTGTGCTAATTTTTCAGTTTTGCAATCTATATCCGGAATAATATGACTTAAATCAGATTCTTCTTTGAGCTCATATATTTTGCTTATTAGGTGCTCTAAGAGTACTGTACCTGCCATAGAACCATTGAGGATGACTGTCGCAACATTTAGAACTGCCATTCTTGGCTAGCATTATTTTGCAATTGATTTACTTTTGGGTCCTCAAGGTCTCCTTCTGTCATGCAAAAGGCTGTTTATTAAATTCATGCAAAAATAAATAAATGCATTTGTTTTTTTGGAAAAAATGAAATTTTATTTCTCAACAGTCTTTTTTTAAATCCATACACGAGGTATTTCTGCAATTTTCTAATGTTTATCCCATGTGTATAATTCTGTTTCTTCGGCTCTGCAAAATAACATTTGTTTTGGCAACAATTTCTTTATTTGAGGTAAAGTTCTTTCCTGTTAGCTATTACTTCAGATAGAGCAGCTCTCTTGAAAATATAAATATCATTCATTATATTTTTAATTAGCTAGTGAGTCGATTTTATATTCTTATGCTTCACTTAAGAATTATGCAGAACATGTTTCACAGGCTTTTGCCCGCATTATCAGCTGTGAATAGACTGCCGGATTCGTTTTTGGTTGGATGGACCTGGTGTAGCTCTTGGGAACATTTTATGAACTTTTGGATTAATTTGTCTTGTGTTGCGATCTTGAAAGTCATAACCTTTTCTTCATATTTTTAATAGGGAAAATATTTTTATACTTTTTTTATGTTATAGGGAAAAGTTATAAAAATTATGATGATGAGGTTATGAACTTTGAGATCGCAACAGAAGATAAAGTAATTCAAATGTTCATAAAATGTTCACGAGAGCAACACCAAGTCCATCCAACCAACAACGAATCCGGCAGTCAACTCACAGCCGATGATGTGGGCAAATATCTGTGAAACATGTTCTGTATAATTCAATGGTAAGTGGAGCATAAGAGTATTAAATCAACTCACTAACTAATTAAGAATATAATGAAAGATTGTTTATATTTTCAAGAGATAATTTGGTTTATTTATGGACACTCAGTGTCCCATTCAAATCAGGGCGTGAAACGGTCGACAAAATTTGCTCAGAAGCCTCTTCTTTCAGGCTTGCGGTTCTTTATTATGCCGTACATATATGACACGGGATACACCGCAGGCAGCCGAGGTCGTTAAGGCTCGGACTCGTATGATGGAGATCTGGGGTTCGAAACTCGCCAGGACCGTCCTCCCTGACAGGGCCTTTTTTCCCCCCAGGTTTTCCTCAGTCATAACTGCAAATGCCGGGGAGGTATGCTAAACTTAGGCCTGGAGCGCTTCCTTCCTTAAAAAATATTCTTTCATAACATATCATTTCATGTATCATCAGTGTCCACCGACTGTGGTGCCTCAGTAGTAAAAACGGGCGTTAAACACATACACACACAAAAACCCACAGCTTTACTTTCTTTCCGAAGGAAGCCATACTTAGGATTTTTACTCTCAAAAATTCATCGATCCTGGCTGGGTTTGAACCCGCGATCTTGGGTTTAGAAGGAAAGTATGGTTACCACCACACCACCAGGACTGACAGTGCTCCACCATGAAGTAAGGGCTAGCAGGAAAGAACTTTTCTTCAAATAGATTGTCACAAAACAAATGTGTATTTTGCAGAGCTGAAGAAATAGAATTATACATTAATAAACATTAGAAAATTGCAGAAATACCTCGTGTATGGATTTAAAAAAAGACTGTTGAGAAATAAAATTGCATTTTTTCCAAAAAAATGCATTTATTTATTTTTGCATGAATTTAATAAACAGCCTTTTGTATGACAGAAGGAGACCTTGAGGATCCAAAAGTAAATCAATTGCAAAATAATGCTAGCCAAGAATGGCAGTTCTATATGTTGTGACAGTCATCCTCAATAGTTCTATGGCAGGTACAGTACTCTTGGAGCACCTAATAAACAAAATGTATGAGCTCAAAGAAGAATCTGATTTAATTCATGTAATTCCGGATATAGATTGCAAAACTGAAAAATTAGCACAGAGCTGAAGCTTAAACTGGACCTGGAAGAGATCAGTGAAACTTCGATGCAGAGAATGTTCCTCCTCCTATAAGCCCAGTTATAACAAACAAAAGTTTTAACATTAATGAGGGGTGACGGTGGGAACTCAAAAAGTGAAAGATGGGAATGAAAAGAGGATCCTCGTAGTCATCAAAGATGGGCAGGATTGGACGAGGAAAAAAATTTAAAAAACATAGGATCAGAGTATGAATGTTGGTTCCAAGCTAAGGAATAATATACCCCAGGAGACCACAACAGTGGTAAGGAAACAGGATAGGCTACTCAGAAGCATCCAGAAGGCTTTGCGCACAGCCTCAAGTGAATGAAAAATGTCATCACAATATCATCAAGTTCATTACAATAATGGTTATAGAAACAGTAGATTATCAGATGTATTCAGAAGGTCTCACACACTCAGAAAATATACTATGCCAATGCTCTTGTATCTGAGCTAGCATGCCTGTAGATTCAAATGAGGTAAATCGGTGGTTGTGATCAGGAGGTGGAAGAGTATTGACATAAAAAAGCCAAGGTTCGAGTTTAACTAGGAAGCCTGGGCCATAAATAGGTACGACAGAGCCCAAGTTGCCTTTTACGAATAAAATGTTTTGTGACTGATAACCTTCGAGATGTCTGGGATATATAGATTCAGATGGAAGTTCGCAAACGGCGTAAACGATTATAGGTAAAGCCGATGATGTGTAGTATTTGTTGTACCACATAATAGAATCTCTTGCAGCTAGTGCAACGACCGAGCGACAGCGGGGAGAATCGATAGATCCCATACTTGTTACACAGTTATAGCTCGATTATAATGCTTTAAAAACATTTGCACGATAGCTCAGGTGGTTACAGCTTTATACTCTAGTTGTGAAGATAGTGGTTTCCACTTCTAATGTCCTCATGCTTTTTTTTTTTTTTTTTTTTTTTTTTAAATTTTCTGTTGGATAAAGGAGATTTGCCACAGTATTTGCATAGTATCGCGCACAGAATGACCTATAAATTGGTGTTGACCTTTTTTTTTTTACTGCTGCAATCAAAGGAGATTTGCCAACATTACAGTGATTTACCCGTCCCTATTAATTTATATTTACAAAAAGTAGGCGAGCGTAGACCGCTAGGCCGTAGCGAGCTGCAGCAAACCATTGGATTCACCGGTTTATAGGATTTACCCGAGGTTAGTGTGTGTATGTGAATTAGTTAAGAATTAGAATAAGAGCACATTTTCCACCTTTACAGTATTTCACCCGCCTAACAATGTCCTTATTACAGTGATTTACCGGAACCTATCAATTTTTATTTACGACAAGGAGGCGAGCATAGGCCGAATATTTTACTCGCGTAAAAATATATTATTAATTCATTTTTCACAGGGCAACACATAGGTTACATTACTTTAAAAAGCTTGAGACACAAGTGCTTGGAGTGAACTCCGTTGTTGCTGGGGACTGGCCAACCGCTCTGCGTTGCACTAGCTATCAGAGATTCCATGAATTCAATTGCAGCACTAAAGCTTTCAGCCCCGCTTGTACGGGCAAGTTGTGTGATTCGAATCTCCACCATAATCTCTGTTTCAAAATATTAACCTATTATATAACTGTGGAAAAAGGAATTCTTTTCATTCAAACATGGGCTACGACTTCCTTCTCTTTCGCAAGCTTATCATTATTTCCTTTGTAATTGATAACTGGTACATTTTCATTCAGTATCTCGTACCATAATTATTCTGTATGGTACAGCTGGATCAATAAAGTGAACGATAAAGAATAATTAATAATGCAGATCTTAGTGACTTTTGGCAATGCCTGGTGACTTTATTGTTATGCCATTGGTATTATTATACTTGCGGCCACAGCAAGTCATAATCTGCATCCATGTGGTTATCTGTCCACAGCGACTGCACGAGTGTACCGTAACTGCAAGTGCAATATCGAGTGTAAAATGGCAGAGGCGAGGAAGAGAATGGAATTTATTAAGCAAAAGAAATTAAAAATGAAGGTGAGCAGTATTTGCATTTGTAGAGAAAACCATTTGGTATTTTGTGAAAACGCATATAGAATTGGTCACTTTCGTTTACGCATCGCGTGCATTTCTTGTGTTTGCCAATTTTCTTTTTCATTACAGCTCATTAGGACGATGAAAAATCATTGAAGGAATAATACAGCATATAAACCACAAACTGCAGCGTTTTAAAAAATATTGATGACCAAAAAATATAACCTTAATTTAGTATTGGGAGAAAACTGTTGCATTGTTTATTTGAACTGCGATTGAGATGAAGTCTGCCTCTGCATTTAATCGGCTTCTATATGTTGTTTTGATAGCGTATGGGTGAAGAATCCGGCTTAACAGAGATATGGAGTTGAAAAATGAAGCAATACTAGTTTTGCTTTCTCAGACAAGATTTTGAATCCATCTTGTAAATGCAGCCAAACCTCTGGTAGATTATGTATGGTTTGAAACGCGATTTTAGTTTGTTGTGAGATGTCACATCTATGAGTAACTCGTATTCCACTGAATTTAAACTCGATAGGAGTGCGCATTTTTTGTTTTTATTGTATAAATCACTCCTTCCTAAGTTCACACTGAGCATATTCATTTAAAGCCATCAAGCACTTTCTCTTGACCTGTCGTAAAGTAATGTTCATACAAGTTTTTCAAAGCTTCGAGAAGTACCTGAATATTTTTCTATATTTTTACTTGTACCTTGATGTTTTTTTCATTCAAGAAACTTTATAAGAGGGAAGCAAAAATATCTTCTTTTTCCATACACTCCAACCAATACATAAGTTTCCTTTTAAAAGAAGACAACTTAGCTTTCACACTAAAAACTTGTTTTTCGTTGTAATGAAAGATTTATTTTGCTACATATGTCGACCAAACATTCCAGTTCAACACCTTCATCATTTAAAACAATCACCAATAGAGTGTTATGGTACTTCAGAAATGCTGCTATCTCTGCAAGCAGCCCCATAAAATGTATTGATGCTTTTCCTTGGGACAACCACCTTAGGTGTAGAAGCAGGGACCGATGCTGACTTCCACTATTTTCACACATTAGTTTGAAGAGCCTGCTTTTAAGAGGTAGCATATGTTTATGAAAAATGCAATGGTTGCTGCTATAGTTCTTTGCCTTACCACTTCCTTTTTTTTTTGGGAGGGGGGCATTGGCTCCAGCACTATTACCTGTCAGTGCATATAATCTGCAGTTTTTCCACAGTATTTCATGATAAAAAAATTCATCCAAAAGATTAAATATTTCACCCCCTGATATGTTGTTTGATAGTCTGCAAAGTAGAAGGTTCTTCCGATATTTTTGCAGGTAAATTTAGTGAACAAATGTCATTAAAACTGCCAACCTAGCAACATCAATCGATTCATCCATTTGTAGTGTGAAAGCAAATATTGCCATAGTTTTCTGTGAAGCCAAAATTTCATTCCACGTCATCTTAAATAAATCAGTTTATCTTTCAACTTGTGGTTTCCCATGATGCTGCAGTTTAGCAGTAATTGTGGAACTGTTGGTCAACACATTTCCGTAAATAACACAGAGACACATTTGTTTCTGTGAAATTGATATTCAGGTTACTTTCTTCATATTTTTGTTTTTTATTGGGATGCCTTCCCCTCACTGCCGCACTTCTGTCATATGTTGCAAATAATGATTGATGTGGTGCTGCAGATTCAGAAATCACTTCTTTTGCAGAATGCACTTCTAGCAAACAATGACATATCTATCTCTCTCTCTTTCCCCATAAAGTACCTGTTTGAATTCAGCGATCCATGCCTAAAAGAAAATCACCAAGGAATATGAGAATAACTGACTATAAAGCAAATAGAGAGTTTATTAAATATTAACTTAGAACTATTTAGAAAAGCTTTAGCGATAGTATTATTAAAAATGTAAATAAATTTGAACTGCCAGCTTCCGTAAATCATCAAGAAATAATTTATGAAGATACAATAAAAAATGTTTTAAAGATGTTTTAATAAAAATGTATGATTTTAAATTTAGTTATTTAGTTTAAATTGAAATTTTAACATCTCATTTACAATGAATAAAAATATTTTTAAACAAAAAAGAACTCAATTTTATAAAGGAACCATTTTTAAATAAAAAAAGGCTCAATTTTTTTTAAGAAAAACCTTGAAAAAATGTAATAAGATACAAATATTTATGTACTTAAAAACAACTGAGTCAATAATGTAATTATGACAATTATGTAACACAACTAAACAATTACAAAGATATCACACACACCCATAGAAAACTCACTGAAGGATTGCTTAAGAACTTATAAGTAATTGCTATGAAAATTCACTGTGAAGCAGCTCCAAATCAACTGACGAGCTTCTATTTATATGGACAAAGTTTCAAGAAACTTTGAGTGGATTCCAGGAATTCTGAAAATTTCGAGGATGAGCAAGAAATTTTTCGAATATACAATTGCCAGATAACACTCAGGCATTCAGTTCAGGAAGGGTAACTAAAATGCAATACAGTGTGCATGGCAGATTAGGGGTCCTAGGCCTTGTTGTCTATATCTCTCATGCTCCAATAGTTTTGGAGTTAATAGCAGCAGAATGAAATTCAACATGGCAAATTTTCATTCAGAATAAAATTTCTAATTTTATTTTAATTAGACTTTTAGTTTCTTATATTTTAATTTCATTCAATTTTTAATTTATTTTCTTGGAGTGGTTGCAGAGCCTCTGGGAAGTCCAGACTCCACAAAACACAGATTGGGAACCCCTGCTCTGTTGGATTTAAGTTCAGAGACAAGTCATTATGGAAGCAATATTCTCAGCTTCCAGGAAGGCAGCTACCAGCTGTGCTTTATGAGGGCCCACAGCACCCCAATAAAGATTTCTCTATCTAAGCCTTCTGTACATTGTTTACCTGGAGGCAATGTTCCATATTGCAAGTGGATATTGCAAGATCAAATGCCAACTGCTGTGCAGTATTATGGCATTACTGTCTTATCCTTATTGTCAAACGACGATCCTCTTGTACATTCTTGTTGTCTTCAGGTTACATTTTTGGACTCTACAAACTCCAAGAAACTACAGAATGATGCACATTAAGCCACCTGGCACCACATCTGCTTGAGCAATTTCTTCCTATTACTCTCCATTGCAGTGAGTCCTCAGGCACTTTTTTATGTCATTTTGTGCCACAGCTGACTCTTTACACAGTGCAAACTGATGTTGGACTGATACAAAAAATAAACACTGTACACACCTTTTGATGTAATTGTTTTCATGGTTTCAAGAGAACAGAAATGCTGTCTACTCTTTATGTTAAATAGAATACAGGAAAGAAATATTTTAGTTTGTTGCTCTAATTTTGAGCACTAGTATAATTTAGAATAAACTTTATCAAAAATAAAGTTATAATTATATGATTATAGTTACAGTTCTATGATTAACATGCTTTTATAAATCCATGATTGGCTTATCTGCAGCACATGTGATGGAATCTAGAAATTTGTAATGTAAACCATAATTATTAAGGTTTTCTGAAAATGTTTACATATTATCCAAGGTAAAAGACATCATGGATGTTCATTTCTTTCATATGCAACAATGCCAAAATGGGTTCATGATTTAATTGGCTTGTATACCTTGTGCAAATGCATTAATTGAGCTCACATATCTTGTAGTGGCTGCGATTCATATGTTGCATTTGGTTTGTGATTTGAAATTTTGTATGTTTAAGTAAGAGAAATCTTTATATTCTGACCTATTAACATTTTTCAATATATAATTTAACTTTATTATATAATGTAGGTAAAAGAGTATTAAACATTTCAATATGTACTTTTATATTTAACAGACAAAAAAAGAAGAACGCAAGAAAAGGAAAATGCTTGGGGAGCCAAAAGAGCTACCAAAGACAATAGAGAGCATGCGTATCAAGGATGAAACCATGCTACGAGAAATGTCGGAAGAAGCTGCAGAAGAAGTGCAATTAGAATTCGAAAAAGATGAATTTAGCACATATTTCCAAAAAAGTTATGAACCTAAAGTCATGATTACCTTCAGTGACAATCCATGTGAAGTAAATTTTATACATTTCATAATAAAATTAATTATGCTATAGATAATTTTGGGAAAAATGTTTCTGTTACTAGCTTGTTTATTTTAAGTTATTGTGTGTATTTTACATATGTATGTAATTTCACCAATATTCAGCTTAATTTTGTTTTGCCATTATTTATGTCATTTGTCTTGTAAGTTTGGTTTCTGATCTTTTGTTTTTTGTTTCCCCCCAGTGTAATTAATACTGTTTTTATTTCTGTAGAAATCACGAATATTTGGGAGAGAGCTGTCTCGCATAATACCAAACTCCTTAGCACAATATCGAAATAGATCAGGAGTGAAGAAAATGGTTAAAAGTTGTGTGGCAGAAGATTTTACTGATCTTATTGTGATTAATGAGAACAGGAAGGAACCAAGTATCCTTTTTAATGATGTAGTAGTGTAAGTTTATCTGCACAGTAGCATGCATGATGCAATATAATTTTAAAGATACAATTGAAACTAATTATTGCTTTTAGACTAAGAGCAGAAATTATCATTTACAAGACATAAAGGCTTTTAACATAAGCATTTAAAAAAAGAAATTTTAGTATGCATAAACAAAGTGTACATTTGTGTATTTATATTATTTATTGTTGCTTTGATTGTATTGGTCTTCTCACATAGATTGTGGACTGAATACTATAGGTGTAAGTCTGTAAGGATGAATCAAATGAATTAATGATGGTGCAAATGAGCAGAGTCTTTGGTATTTTAAAAGCTACTTGGCATTCATCATCAGGGTAAGGAAAAAAAAACTCACCCATACAGCTTACCTAACAGGATTTGAACCCAGGACCTCTGGGTTAATAGTTACAAATGTTACCACTAAACTACAAAAGCAGTGAATTATATTTATTGAAGAACATGATCTATACATTTGGTTTTTCTGTAATATATTTAATAGAACATAACCTATATATTTAGAGCAGGGTTTCAAACACATCTCAAACTAATCACAATAATAATGAAAATTTAAGCATTATTAGCCATTAAATATAAATGTCCATAAATAGAATAGCTACAATTTTGAGGAGCTTAAGATTGCATAAGGAAGTAGCAGGAACTGAATCTAAATACTTTTTTTTTTTTTTTTTTAAATGTTATCACAACATTCAATAATAATGTCGAAGAGTTAGTAACAATGTGTAACAGTAGATAATGATTAATGGCTGGTGAATGACTAGTGTGCTCTGAATTAGTACAAAATCTGTTTATTATAATTGTATTGGTTGGTTTATAATGGCTAACACTGAAGATTTACATTTGTTTCTGCCATCCCAATACAATTGAACAATGATGATATTATTATTATTATTCATTTATTTTATTGCATTCCAGTAGATGGTACATGTTAATAAGTATCTGGTTGATTGCATATTTCATAGGGCCTAATTTGGTAATTTTTATCTTGTGCAAGTGAACTGCTAGGCAGTTGTAACCAGTATTTAATAAAAAAAAAAAATGTTTATTTTTTCTTGGTTTGTTTTTTTTTTTTTTTATTGTTGTGTTAGGAGTCCTGTATGTTTTTCCATGTTTTGTTATTTGTTGCTTGTGAGCTCTTTGGGGAATTGTTCTTTAGTTTTTTGTTGAATATAAGGTCATCATTGTTTTCATTGATTGTTGAAGAGAGAGGTTATTTATTGGATGCTATTGCCTCTATACTTTTTTTAGTCGTACTTTGAAGTAAATTAAAACAAACCTACACCACATGCAAACATTGTAATGATTCTGATTGGTTGTGTTTGCAAAAGTAGTTTGCAGGTATACTAGTCATTATTTAGTAATTAGACAATATATGTAAGCAAAATGTTAGTATAAAGTTAAACAAAAGTAGTATTAGCAGAAGATGAAAAAGTATGATTTGCAATACACAGTGCAAGTTACCGGTCTTGTTGCATTATGATCAACATTACATTCAATTGTTTGTGAGTTTTAAAATGTGTGACAGTGAGCCGGGCATGTGTTATTCATCTCTTTATTGGTGTGTCTGTGACAATTGTGTAGTGTGAGAAAAGAAAACTCTGTAACAGGCAAGAAAAGAAAACTTATTAGAAGGATCCTGGATGGGATCTTGTAAAGAATTGTGCAATCTGCAGAATGCCTTAAAATACATAGGTTTTATGCAAATGAACTGCTTACCACGAAAAAGATTTTTAACAGCTATAAACAGTGATCCTGATTTGCCTGACTTGAAACAGCCTTCTTCATATAATCATCTTAAAGAAATAGGTTTAAAATTTTTACAAAGAAACCATAAAAATGTGCTCGTTGATAGGAATGATATTGTTTTGTGACATAAACATTACTTGCATAAAATAGGAAAATTAAGCCAAAAGGGCAGGAAAATCTTGAATTAATGAAGGTCATGCAAAGCAAACACTTTGTTTGACAATACAATTAAAATAAAGAAACTATTTTTATTGGATCTAAGTACTGGTCTTAAAAATCCAAATGGAAAGGGTAAGAAGTTGATTCTTCTGCATATAGGTAACAATTTTATTTTGTGGAAAATGGAGAGTTTTTTTTTTAATCATGAGGACTATCATGAAGAAATGAGTGGCAGCATTTTCAAATCCTGTTTTGAGTAAATTATTCCAAAATTAGAACCGAACAATGTTTTGTTATGGACAATATCTCATACCACAATATGCAATTAGTGTGTGTGCAAAGCAAATCGTGGAGAAAAAAGTACATAACATGGCTCCAAAACAAAGGCATTCATTGTAGTGAGAGTTTAGTTAAAAGTGAATTATTGGAACTAGTAAAACCTTTAAAAGGTTTCTGCAAGAAATACTTAGTAGAGATTTGGTGGAAGGAGCAGGACATTATATTGTTAGATTGCCACCTTACCATTGTTCTCTTAATCCAATTGAGCTTGTATGGAACCAGGTGAAAGCTGGCCAAGGTTTCAAAACTTGTGAATGCACATTCAGGGAAATAACTATTAAGAAGAATGGCACAATTGCATTACACACATGATAAAGGAGGAAAATAAATTGTGGTAACTGGAGGGCATAACTCGCACTTTGTGGTGTTTTTTAAATTTGAATGGTGTTTAACACCCATTTTTACTACTGAGGCACCATAGGTGGGACACTGTGGTGGAACGTTTGTCATTTCGCTTATGGTGATCTTACACCACAACAATGACTCAGATAATGCATCACATCAGCTGATTCAGATATTGAGTTAGTAGAGCCTTTTCCAGAGTCTGATTAATGGGATCACATAAGTAGCAATTTTATGATAAAATTGTTTTGCATTGTTTGTATGGTTATTATTGTAATAATAATAATATTACCAGTAGGGTTACCACTTATCTCAGAGCCAGCTATTCCTCTATGACAAGGTTGCTATGTTCTTTGCTATCTAGTCGGAACATTAGCACATGTCTGATGGAATGATACATTACTTAATAGTTTAGTAAAAGAGGTGTAGTATAAAGTATGTGTGTGTATGGTAACAATTTTTTCTTTTTATATTGCTTATAAAATGTTAATATTCATATTTACTAAAGTTATAATTTGGTTTCAATATTAATTCAATTTGGAGTCGAACACAGTGAAACAGGCATTAATCTCTTCTGAGATGAAATATTTTTATTTTGGTATTTGTGTTTTGTTAAAACAAAATAGAAAACATCTTTAGTCATGAGGATTTGGTATAGGAAATTGTAACAAATGAAACTGTAAACAGGAACAAAGTGTATTCACCAGAATATTTAAAACAAATTTCAGAGAATATCATTGGATTCAAAATCCAGGGTATTTGAAGGCATGTAAAATTATGTCAAACAAGGAGCACACTTTGAAATCTGACCCCATTGTTCCTGAAGACCATTCATGATAGCTTTAACAAATGTGTAATTCAACTTCTTTCTTTCCTCTACCTCTTCAATGTGAAAATATTTCTCAAGAGATTGTAAGGAGATTTCCTTAGCATTTGCATAGATGGACTGCTAGTAGTACACCTTCCAGCAGGACCAACTGCCCATTTCCGACTAAGCAGTGTAAAATTGACAACAGATTTAAAGGTGGGTTAACAAGAAATTACTTTCATATCTTGGGTACATAGCATATCATTTGATAATGGTTGTTGGCAGTAGCAACTATTACATGGGGGTCATTGAAATTTAAATCTAAATTTTGTTCTCTGGGCTAGGAAAGAGTGGCAAGAGGAATGGGACCATAATAGTAGTTAGGTGGGAATGTGTTGAAGGGAAGAATTCAACTTATACTCCTGCATTGGTTGTTCCATTGCCAGTAGTGCTATGTCTGAGCAAGATATACCATCTATTATGCAGCAGATGATCATCTGTTTTCTAACCAAAGAAGGAGTCAAACAGACTGAAATTTTGTCCAGACTTCCAGCAAGGTTTGGAAAAGCCACACTTTCACAAACCCAGGTGTTTAACTGGCACAAAAAGTTCCTTAGCAGTTGTGATACAGTGGGAAATGAAAGCCATGGATTAACATCACTTGCAGGCAACATTCAGGCCATTTATGACCTTATGAAAGGTGATTGATGCCTATGTGTGCTCAAAATTGCTTCAGAGGCAAGCATAAGTTGTGGAAGTGCACACAATTCTTTTTTCAGAATTAGGATTTTGGAAAGTGTCAGCGAGGAGGTTCCATATCTCCTCATAAATTAATGCAAAATGTTTGAAAGGATATAAGTCAGAGGCTTCTGGATCTATTTGAGGAAGGTGAGCATTTTTGACCTGAATTAATCTATTAACTAAAAACAAAGCAAATGATTATGGAGTGGAGGAGCAGGGGGAAGGGTGCTCTGGTCAAGGCCAAAACTTGCCTGTCATTCAGATAAGTTCTTACAATCATGTTTTGGGACTCCAAAGGCATGTTGTTCATCAATTTCCTTCACAAACGTGTGCCCATCTTCTCTCTTTGGTAAGGGAATAAAGAAACCATCCATCCAGTGGAGAAAATGCATTTCTGTTGAGGAAACTACGTAGAAAGGTAATATAATTTGTTTTGTAATTGTATATGGTAAGAATAAATTTTTTTTTTAAAAAATCAAGTATATATTTGAATGGCCCTCATATTTCACCTACTTTTTTAAAATGTAAGACATGTTTCTAGAGCATTTGCTCCTATCATAAGCTGTAGAACAACTAACTTTCTCAGGTGATGGCAGAAAAAGCTTCTGAAACAATCCGGAAGTGGAATCTCAAAGTTCATGACAGTTTTTGTTTTTGAGAATAAAAATATTTTCCCAAATTGATAGCTCTGCTGGACCTTTGGCTGTCTAATAATTGAGGTCCATGATATCATCATTTTTAGACCAGAAATATGCTGAAACTGCTGATTTTTCAGTTATATTTAATATTTCTGAATTGTTCTGAGAAATAAATTTCAAAATTTCTGTTTACTTTTCCTGTATTTGATTAGTCTTTGTAATTAATTTGACATACCTGACTTTCTTGTAATTTGGCATTGCATTTTTTTTAAATGATTTAATATATTTTTAATGCTAAAGTAAGTAAAGTATAATATTATTACTAATGCTGATTGCTGTTTTCAAATGTATATTGTTTTGCTGTCAACTTCTGTTTCATCCATTTTTACTTAGCATATGATTACATTTGCATGTGTATTTTTTGAATGAAAATTTAAAATGCTGATTATAAGCATTTCAAAAAATCTATAATTCTTAGAAATAATGCAATAAAATTAACAGTATGTGTTCATGTCCATGCACTAACTAGATGTTGTTCAGAATAATGGATTACAGAAAATTCATCAATGAAACGTCTTGTTTAGGTGTAATAGCAAAAGAAAATTAATGTATGATTACTGTGGGGCAAGAGATGTTGGTCATCTGCTCATTTCTACTGTTCCACAGCTTATAACACTTGACTGGGAGGGAAGTATAATTACCATATTTATGCAAATCTAATGTACACCTTTTTGTCCAAATGTACTCAAAATCGTGATGTGCATTAGATTGAAGTGCAAATCCATTCTGTAGTTCACCAATAACTTCATTCAAATTTATTGTTTATTATACAAATGCATTGCTGCAATTCTCGACTGAGTTACATTTATTATTGTTCTATTATTGCATAGAGCATTTGAATAGTAGGTAGTCACAAAATGGAAGGCAAATGGAGAAGAACAATCTTATTATGATACTTTGAAGCATAAAGTAATTCTTTATGCTGAAAAAAATGGTAAGGGAAAGACGAGAAGAGAGCAGTGTAGCTGAGAAGAACATTAGCTTATGGCGGAAAGAGAAATTGGCATTGTTTGCAATTAAAGCTAGTAGAAAAAAATGACTGGTCCTCACAGGAAGACATCTTGACATTGAAAAAAAAGTTCTGGAATTCGTACATGAAAGGAGGAAGAACAGACGTGTTACTAGTGACATTATAAGAAATAACTTTTTCTTCTTTGACTTAGGCCAGCTGTTCTGGCATCAGCATGAATGATGGATTTTATTCAGTGTGCTCCAAAATGTAACAATGGTCCACTTATAAATTCTATGTTTAAATCGATCTATCTCCAAGATGCTGTACAACAATATGCCAAAAAAAAAAAAAAATTTGTTACAAGTTTCAAATTTGGGGTGCACATTAGATTCATATAAATATGATATATTTTATGTATGAATAGTTATGATGTTTAATGTCAATCCCTTACCTTATGAGCATTGGAGTTCTGTACACCAAATTGTTAAAATTTAAAATTGACTGACTAGGTGGCATTTCTAACTGGAAAAATTTGCTTAGTCCCCATGACAAATTCCATATAATGTTGACTCGGCCAAGGTCATCATAGTGGAAGGTATTTATGAACAGAGTTGAAATACAGCATCCTAAATAATATTTTTGCAGATAAGGCCATCATTTCAGGTTGAATTTTTTTTCATCGCCTGCACGGGATGCATGCAGTTAATATTGTTTTTTTATATACATATATATACATATTCTGGATGCATTTTATCAGTATATTAATGCATTTGATTTCTTTCTAAGCTATATATCTGTTAGAAGCTTACTAATCTAAACACAAATATATTACATGATTGCATTTTTGGGTGAGTTTTCATACATTGTGTGAGTATATGGAGGTGCAGGGGAGAGAAGCGTAATATTTGAAATAATTCAAGCTGTATCTTCATACTAAAGATGTTCCAAAATATATTTGTACTTATTTATTTAAATTTAATTATGTGATATCTTCACCTGATTTTGGAACCTGTATTTTTGTAATTAGTTAAAACGAGTGTACAAAGCCAGTTTATAAAGAAAAATAAAAAGCTGACTCATTAAATATTAGCTTATTTTCTTTAAATTACTGAAGGATTAGTTCATTACTTTGCATTTATAATTTATTAGAAATATTTTTATCTCTTTAATTTTTAAATAAAAATCACTATCCATGGATTTCCAGCAATTGTATAATTGCATGTTAATTTCAATTTAATTTGGTAATATCAGGTGTAGAGGAAAAAAGATGAATGTGGCCCATTCAGGAAGTGAAAGATATTTAGGAAGGGAGATTAGAGATAGTTCTGAACAGATAGGAAATTGCTGAAGCTTTTCAAGTTGGAAAGAATGGAGGAAGAAGGATGATATTGGCTAGATTTGTAACCATGCAAATTGTCTATGAGGTGTTGAAAAGGTCTAAGAAATTAAAGGGATGGAATTTGTTTATTAATAGAGATTTAACAGTGGAGTAGAGAATCCTGAAGAAAAGGAAGAACTAGTGCAACGAATGAAGAAGGCAAGATCGGAGGGTAAACGTGTGTACATAGGTAACCTACAGCTTTGGAATAAACGATCAGCCAGTTGATGAGTTTGAAAAGGACCTAAGGGACATCAGCTGAGAGAATGAGGAGGAATTGAGTCTGCAAATTGCAACAAAATCAAAGGGAAGGACAGGAAGTACAAGGGTCGAAGCAGGGCCAGCTCAACATGTCAGCAGAGCGAATGGGAGTCCACATGCGGTTGAAGAGGGGGAGGATGACATCACAGGTGAGAATATCACTGGATAAGAGGGAGTCAGCTCCTGCTGCTCAGCTGGCGAAAGAAAGTAGGTTAGGAGCATGAGTATGGAGTAAGAACGTACCAGCCGAGTTAAGGTCAAGTTCATCTAGCGGCGTATCCACTCTGAGAGAGAATTTATTGCAAATTGGAGACATAATGGAGCATAGTGTGTCTGGTGCTGGGGAATATTGGGAGGTACTGCCTGTCAGTGTCAGTCAACATTCCAATAGTGGGAGAATGCTCGGGAGCAAGAGCAAGTTGGATTCATATAGGTTTTGCAAGGAAGAAAGAGGCAAGGTTGGAAACTTGGTTTTTGGAACTGTGAAGGAATACGTAGAGGGATGAGAGCAGGTTATTTCAAGGAAATTTTGAATGAAGTCCATGTGTAAGAGCTAGCTGAAACCTGGCTAGAGAGCAATGAGTGCATTAAGGTTCAGGGGTATGTTTTCATTGGCAAAAATGGTTTAAGAAAGAACATAAAGGTGAAGTTTCTGGAGGTTTGGGTTTGCTGCTGAGGAGTAAACTTGCAAGCAAAGCAAAGGAGAGGCAGTTAAAAATTAGTGAGGTTATGTGGGTGTTAATACGAGAGTGGAACTTGTGCATTGGTGTATTGTACAATCCACCCTTAAATTCCAAATTTCATTTCTTTCGACAATTAGAAATGGAATTATTAAATATAAAAACAGAATTCCCTTTAATGGAGTTCATGATAATAGATTTGAATGCAAGAGTAGGAGAGTTGGAGATTAAGGAATTAAGTGTATGGGAAGATATGGGGAAAGTAATGAATCTAGCAAAATATGGATTATGCATAGTAAAGACAAGGTTGTGAATGAAGAGGGGGTAAAACTAATTCACTTTTGTGAGAACAATCGCTTTGTAATGCTGAATGGTTATTGAGGGGGAGATGAAACTGGTGAATTTACATTTAGAAGTGCATGGGGAGAGTGTTGTGGATTATGTATTATGTAGCAATAATGGAAGGTAAAATGAAATGGAAATCATAGTTGATAGATATGTAATTTAGATAAATTTTAGGTACAGAATACCGCTATGATTATGAAAAATGTCCTTGGTCTGGGAATGGTTGGGAGTGAAATTATTTTAAATTTATTAATTATTGAGCTTGGGATATTGGAAATTGCTCTAGAAAGTGAATACATGTAGCATTAAGTTGGTACTGAGAAATAAAAGAATTAGCAGTTTGTAGAGACTGTAGCTAGCTGATAAAATAATGGTATAGGTACAGTAATTGAAATATTTCATTTTAGTCCCCTGGAATTGAGTAGGCTACTGCTGATGAACCAGGGACTGGGGTCTGATGCAATCTATGTATTTTATTTATTTATTTACAATTTAGATAAAGGATTGGTATAAAATCATCAGTGTATTAAAATTTCTGTAATTGCAAAGAAGTACAACTAAAATGGCCTGGGTCAAATAGATGGAGATTGTAATTTGTATTTTTCTTAGCATTTTCAATAAATTTAAAATGTTAATTTCATGGTTTTTCTCTTGCAGCGTGATTATAAAGAAATCTCAGTACATAGACCAGAAGTTATTCTGAACAACTTTAGTACACATTTAGGAAATTCAGTAGCAAGAATGCTGGCTTCTTTGTTCCATTATGATCCACAATTTAGAGGTCGCCGTGCTGTAACCTTCCACAACCAGCGGGATTACATCTTCTTCAGACATCATAGGTATGATGGAATATAGGTATAGGGAAGATTATACAGAGAAAAAATAACTCCAAAGAACATATTTTCTGTCAGTGTCTCTGTTCATAGAATTAAGCATATTTGAAAATATATTAATTTAACTTTATTAATTAAAATAAATGTTTACAGCATACTTCAAGGATAGCTTATTTTTTTCTTCTTCCTCTCCCTTTTTTCTTTGGTCTGTAAGACTACAACGATGTCTTACTGGACCCTGTTTCATAAAAATATGGTTTAATACACTACGAGTATAATTATTAGTAAAATTCTGTTCCACAGAAGTAATATCAATATAGTCAAGCACTGGTAATTTGTATAAATTTCTCTATAAATGTAGGAATATTGGTAACTTAAAATACTAGCACAAAATATATCTTTTTAATGATTTTGGGAGTCAATTGACCCAAAGTACTAAGAATTAGCAAAAGTGATGACAATGATGAATAGCAATTTGTATAATGAAAGACTAAATAAATATTTGTGTACAGTGATAAAGTTAGGTTAAGTACAATTAAGTACAATTGACTGTAATTGCCATTTCTTGTTTCAAATGTACATTGCAGAATAGCATCATAGTTCATGTATTTGTATTTTACAGTTCTTGCTACATGGCATGAAAATAAATTTCTTTTCATTCTTCATTCTTTTTAAAATAATCTCTTATTTAAATAAACTTTTAAAAGATTTTTCTAGTTTATTGCTTATAATGAAAACATGATTGTCGAGCAATTAATAATAAACAAATAAATACCAAGGGTGCCAAAAATGTATATACACTTTCACAGTAGATATGTATTTAATATATTTCAAAATTGGACGAAAAAACAAAAGTAATGTGTAGTGTGATGTTCTGTAAACAGATGTGATTCACATAACATTATGCTAGCGATGCTACATGACAGGTAAATCGACAATGAACAAATGAAGCCAAGATTATCGTATGATGTTCCATAAACAGATGTGACTCACATGTTATGCTAGCATAACAAACTGGAGCCAAGATTATTATTTGAACAGCTGAAAGCAATTTTCAAGTGGTATTGGAAAACTGAGAATGTTGAAGTTCAAAGACAATGAAACGTGTGTACAGAACAGAACCACCAATGCGAGTAACAATTGCACAAATTTGAGGCTCATGGTACTGTATGCAAAGTTCACAAGGGCAGATCTGGGAGACCTCACACAGCAACAAGGCCCACATCCTCAGCTATGGTTTTGTAATGTTTTGGGCACTCACCGCAGAAATCTACAAAGCTATGCGCATGTGAGACTGGGATTAGCAGAACCAGCGTATATTGTATTATTAAAATAGCAAAGTTTAAAGTCATATAACAAATTATTTATGAGGAAGTCACTCAAATTTCACTAGTTTTATTCCACTTACTTGGAAAATTTGAGTGACTTCCTCATAAAAATTTGTTATATAACATATTTTACTGTGAAAATCCCAAACTATTAAAAAGTTTAAAGTTTTCATCCCAAGACTTTTGCATGCATTAAATGAAGATAATACTGATTGGAGCATGCAGTACTGTTAGTGGTTTTGGAACAATGGTGCAAGAGGAGAAGGCCTTCATAGGGAAAATTGTTTGGTCTGATGAGGCACAGTTTAAAGTTGAATAGAACTGTTAACCAGCATAACTGCGTCTACTGGTGTGCGAACAATCCTCATGTTATTTTGGAAAAGGCTGTTAATTTAACTGGAATTAATGTTTGGTGTGAGTTATCTAGAGATCTAATTGGACCAGTCCTTTTTGAAGGAACAGTAACTGGCCAAGTGTACCTGAACATGATGTACATCTTACGGAAGTTGTATACTGTAGAAAACCAGCTACACTGGTAGCACTTGGAGAAGAAATTGAAATGGCATGTGCTGCAATTGCTGAGGACACTTTCACAAACATTGCTCAATCAGTAGTTCATTGTACTCAGAAGTGTACCAATGCCAATGGTGGGCATGTTGAGCAACTGTTGTAACTGTAAAAGTCTAAGACGATTGGTGCTCATCATTTTCTGTTTGTGTGAATTCCATTTTGTTATGTTAACACAGTTTTTTCTTTGCTTGAAGTTTGTATATATTTTTTGGCACCCTCTGTATAAGTGATCAAATGGACTAATAAAATAAATGACCAAGAGCAATTGGGAACCTTGATTCTTCTACCATCTCTTGACTGAAATTGATGCTCCTAAATACACCCACATGGGACCATCAGCTCAAAGTCGGTCCTGGTGGTGTAGTGGTTACCATACTTGCTTCCTACACCCAAGATCGCGGGTTCAAACCCGGCCAGGACAGATGGATTTTTTCGGGCGTAAAAATCCTAAGTACGGCTTCCTTCAGAAGGGAAGTAAAACCAAGGGTCCTGTGTTGTACATTTACGGCACGAAAAAGAACCTCAAGCTTGAAAGAGAGGCCTCTGAGCAAAATTTGTCGGCCGTTTCATGCTCGTGAGTTGAATGGGATGTTGATGACCTGAGATGTTAAAGAGTGTCCATAAATAAATCAGTCAAAAAAAATTGTCTCAAAGTGGATTGTTACACTTGAATATTGATAAATGCATCATAGTATTTAAATTATCATTAAATCTCAGAAAAAATACAAGACCCATTTAGTAGGAATGACAATTATCCGCTCTTTACATTAAAATCCCAAAGGTGTGGACATAACTTAATTCAAGGAATGGCAACATATGGCAAACAATTATTCCTCCATCTTGCTTTTATATGATGTCACTTGTAAAAGTGGTTTGTAGGCTGAAAATCCTACTTTCAAGGGGTCCTGTTCTCTTTAACATTCTCTTTAGCATCATGTTACATATTTTTATTTAATGATCATGGCACTGTGACCTGAAAAGCTATTGTGCCAGATGATAGATGATAATTTGGCCAAATGAGTTCAGTTGTGGGAACTGAGGGGAAAAAATCCAACCGGGAATCAATTCCAGGCTCATCATATTGGAAATGCTACCACTAGACTACAGTGGTGGTCAAACTTACATATTAATAAAATAAGTATTTAACATTTTACTGTCTGCATTTGTTGACAACTAAGCATATTTGACACTTTAATTTATAACTTGAAGACTTTAGGGTAGTTTTGTTGATAACGGAACCTGATAATTGAGTCAGATTTCAAAGGAAATTTACATTGCTTATAATATAGAAGTAGGAGTGAAAATGCAAACTTCTGGATGTGTAGACAATACCCATATAAGTAGGATAATTTTGTCTTTTTACATTTAGGTACCAGTTCAGTACAAAAGGAAAGGTGCAGCTCCGAGAATTAGGACCAAGGTTTACTCTCAAACTTCGATCTCTACAGCTTGGCACATTTGACTCTAAAACAGGAGAATATGAATGGATGATCACAGGTAGACGACATGAAATGGAAACTAGCAGAAGAAAATTCTTTCTGTAGCAAAATGATGTACAAATAGTTAATAAATATTTGCACTTGGTTAACTTTTCTTTTTCAGTTGCTTTAAATCTTATAATATAATCAACTTACAATCAGAATATCTGTGATTATTTACTGGGAAACTTGGATTTAAAGAATTTACACATATAGTATTGTACTGTTGTGCACTTAATGAGCCACTTTGTGGTTAGGGGAGAGAAAAAAAGTTATTGCCAGATGTGAAGTCACAGAAATATGCCTAGTTAGTTAATTTGACATTGTAAAGTATAAGCTAGTTTATATATGGGAATGGTAAAATTAGTATGTGATATAAAAAGAAAAATTAAACCACTCTGCTTGAAGCATTCTTCCCATGCTTCCATCAGACTGTGGTAGTAAGACTGTACAAAGATAGAATGCCCTTAGAACAAGGAATTCTCTTCTCAGAAAAGTAAAAACTCATAACCTAAAACATCTCTGATTATGAGGTTTTATTTTTCTGAGAAGAGAATTTCAAATGCTTAGAAGTGGCTTCTTTAATTACAATTTAATGTCTTTTTGAAAACAGTAATAACTTAAGATGCAGATAATCGTGATTATATGATTCATAATTCGTAAATTGTTGCAGGTTTCTATAGCCAAGTTTTACAAAGATAAAGGAAAAAATGTTCCATCATTTGCAGCTGAATAGCCCATATTTTAGGTGATCTTTGTTTTATTGTTTGTTTGATAAATGAAACTTATAAAGTATATTACATTTAACACATTCATTGGCTTCCCTTTAGTACCCTTTCACCAGCGGGTGAGCAGTCTTTCTACTAATGTCCAGATACTACAAAAGAGAACTTATAAGTTATGTAATTAAGTTTTTATTTCTGTATACTCTTTTTGGAAACAAGAATTGGAGACATTTACACATCAAGACAGTTGCTACAAAGTAGCTTTATAAGAAGGTTTTTGGCTCTCCTAGGTGAACGTTCATCTTTCTTGGTAGTTTCTTCTGATTCCTCAGCAGAATTTATTGGTTTTTCTTCATCGCAGAGCAGGGTTGACTGTTTTAGATTGGTTTTGGATTGAGCTGATTCAGTACACGAGCACTGCGAAGCTGAACTTGTGCCAAGCAAAGGACTTTTTTGCTTAACTTGAGCTTCATTTGTTGGACTGTCTCTTGCATCATTCCTGGATTCTACTTCTTTTATCTTAACATTATTTTCATCAACACTTTCTCTTATAATTATAAAATCTTCTTTTTTCAGTGGTTCCTTTTTGAAACTACCAAACATATTTCTTTTTTTCTTTTTTATTGGCATAGGTGAATTATTTTTTGGTTTAGCTCTCATGTGGATATAGTGAAAGAACCTCTTTTTCTTTGTGTATTGAGAATTTTTTTTAAGTTTTTCCTTTGATTTTGTTTTAAGAAAGTCACATTGCTCCTCTACTGTAAATTTTTTTTCTAATGGAGTTTTTCTCCTATATACTTTATTCTTCCAACTAAAGATTGCAGATATCCTTTTGATTTTCATGTTTTCATGTTTACTAATTGGTTTTGCGAGGATTTCAGGGATACATCTATCTTGGCAGTTTTCACAGTTACAGGTACATATGCTTATTTTACTATGACATGATCTAATGGATGTACTATCGAGTTCCATAGCAAGTATCAAATTTTATCTGTCAGAAAATCTCTGGGACAAGCTGTTAAGAAATAACATGTGATTGTTTAAAATTAAACAAATTTGCTAATGAAATATCCTGCTGAACTGCAGCATGAAAACTATTATCCCTAATTTTATTCAGAACCAACAAGTATATAGTATTAGATTACATTATATGGAGACTGTTACAGAACACCCTCAGAAATGTTAATTCAATTACCAAAATTTGAGAGTCTCTTATTTTTCTGTTAAATGTATTTACGATTAAAGTTATTTATAGTACCATGTGCAGCCGTAGAATTAAATAACTAAATTTACTAAATAGTGTCCCTTAAACAATACCAGCATGTTATCAGTGTTGCAGTAGTATGGTAGTCTTTGTAAAACTGAATATGTCAAGCAAACCAATGATAGTACAATTCTTCAATGTAGTAATCTGCCTCACATTTATCCTTGGAAACCTGAAGAAGAAAAAAAAACAGAATAGTAACTGCATCTCATAATATATTTTTATGTTGGGTAATATAAAAGTATAAGCCTTTTCCTGGTGACATAATTGATTTTTCTCAGTCTCTGTGCACTCTGGATATTATTCCAGAATATACCTTCAAAGGATTGCAGTCTAATTCAGCATTAAGCTGGCTGAGAACTCAAGCAGAATAAGTTGGTCCATATTTTAAATAATCACACAAAAGCATTCTAATACTTTTAATTTTGGATTGTATTAAAAGTTGTCATAGAATTTAAAGGAAGAAAAACTGAAAATCTGAACTGTGCATTTTATAAGCACGTTTTGCAAGTTATGCAATAATCAGATTGCAAATAAGTTAAGAATGCAGGAGAACAGTTTTTATGACAATGTTGAATTTTAATATTAATTAAATTTGGAATCTTAACACAATGAAACATGCATTAATAATCTCAGGTGAGTCAAACTATAAAAACATTCTTCCTAGCTTCACATACTGTGGGTGTATATGGTCTATGAAACTTGGCAAGTAAATCTTTATAATGAGGCCAGTTTATAAACAAGTGATTAAAATGTTGGGTATTTGTTTTGGACTGCAGGATTTGCAGTAGGCACTGAAAAATTACATAATATATAGGTCCGAGTTTTTAATTGCCAATGCAAACAATGTTTAAACCTATATGCTGAATAATTTGTTGTTATTAGTGATGGTGTCTGTAGCTTTATGCCTTTTTTGTTAATCTAAATGCATCGGGTTTGTTAAATGTGATAATGGTTTTTGTTTGTTGTAAAATATAAATTAGAAAGATTGAAATTGTATTATAATGCTGTAAGTTGAAGATTACAGATCACTTATATTCCAAGTTTGTGTTTTATACTGGAAATCATCTGAAGAATTTCTGTTCAAATTAGAAATAAATAAATAATATTTTTTATTACTTTCAGTTAATAATACTGATTAATAGAACAATATATATATATATATATATATATATATAACAAGAACTAGAGAAGCAAAAATAAAATAGGTAAATAGTCGCACAATTTTCACTATATTTTGAACCACATGTGTTCTTCAAAGGCAGAAACAAGTAAAGGCGGTAAAAATAAATATTGAATCTCAAAGGTAACATAATGAATGGAAACATTAAACAAGCACAAGAGGAGATGGCAGCTATATTTGTGCATAAAGCGCCTACATGACAAGCTTTAAATGTTATGAATTAATAATTTTTTTCTCTATATCTCCCTCTTGTTGTTTGTTAATGTTTCCATGCATTTTGTTACCTTCCAGATTTATTATTTCTTTTTACCATCTTAAATTGTCTTCTACCTTTGAAGATCACGAGTTGTTCAAAAAATTAAACAGAAACTGTGTGACTACACTTAGCATCAAAAAAAAATGAAATACCTCATTTTAAACATATTTTAAAATAAAAATCTGTGCTAAATGAAATGAAGACATAAATATGAAAATAGAGTTTATTTAACAATCATTCATTTTATCATCCAGGTAATGCATAAGTAGTATTTTTAAGCACAAATTTTGCCCTATTGTTGGCCTTAATGCCAAAACATCTTCAAACATCACAATAAACAGAGCTTTTTTAAAAAATTGGAAATTTACAATTTTAATGACTCTGTGGTTATCTAGTTGTGTGTGCAACGGGCTCAGTAACAAGTGTTGCCACTCTAGCTCTAATTACAGCTCAATTCAGCCAGACGTGCTCTGGAAAAGTTCAGCAATTTTCCTTGTATCAGTTCCCATTTCTCTTGAAGTACAGTCCGAAAATCTGCCAGTGAGTCAGGGAATCGACCCTTAGAACGCTTCTCAGGCATGTCCTAGACATGTACTATTGGGTTCAATTCTAGATTGCAAGCTGACCATACCATACGTTCAATCCCAATCACATTCAGGAACTCAGAAGCATACGGAGCAATGTGTGGATAAGTGTTATTATGCATAATGTTGTCGCCTATAATGGGACAAGCGTTGATTCCTGCCCAACTCAATACTGAACCTCCATCAATCCTTAAAGAGAAAGTGCAGGTTGCATAACATTCTCATGGCCTTCTCCACACTCTCTCCCTCCTACCTGGTGCCTTCTAACGAAACTTGCTCTCAACTGTAATGAGCACCATGTTCCATAGTTCAGTTTTAATGGGTGCAAGCAAACTGCATCTGAGAGATATGGTGTTCCCTAGTCATCATTCCCCTCAGGGGCCCAATTTATTGGGTACGGGGCGTAGCGACCCCGAGGCACCCGAGCTGCTCCCTCAGGTCCGCGCTCAGCGCGTTTGACTCCTTTTTATTTCGCCTCTTTTATTGTTTTATTAGTCCTACTTCCCTGTTCTTTGTCTGATGGGTGCCCCCGTGTTTGACGCGGTAAAATGTGACTGGGTAACGGCGTAACTCCCAGCACAGGGTTATCATGTAGGACAGGAGCATATCCCCTGGTAAAGGCCAGGCCCGGGGAAGGGCCATTGCATGAGCTGTAGACTTCCTGCAGGCGATTGGGTCCCTTCGTCAGCCCACAGGAAGGTGTGACCCTGAGGTTACTTTGTTCAGGCCAGAGCCAGTAACCTAAGCCGGGGTGGCGCCCAGGAAGCAGCCCGCCATCGGAGACGGTTGCAATGGTGGAGGAATAAATCGCTATGGTACTGGAAAATAATCCTTTACATTTTAAACGCAAAAGAGTTGACGTAAAAGAAGTAATCGAGAAGTCTTTCCCTCGTTACTTAGTTATTAGTCGTACTGAAGAGAGTCAGTCGTTTACGACAGTAAACCCATTTAAAATTCAGAAGGGCATTGATGCCATAGCTGGGCCCGTTAAGTCCTGTACCCGTCTACGCAACGGATCACTTTTGGTGGAGACACTTGGCCTGTCTCAAAGCAACTCGTTGCTCAAGGCGACGCTACTCCACGGATATCCCGTCCGTGTCGAGAAACATAAGACCATGAATTCGTCGCGAGGAGTTGTCACCACAAATGTTCTAGACGGAATGTCCGACCCGGAAATCCAGAGCTGTCTGGAAGACCAAGGGGTCACCTCAGTTTATCGTGTACAGGCAAGGAAAGAGGGGGAATTACAGCCGACCCGGACTCTTTTCCTCACATTCGACAGGGTCGATTTGCCGCAGAGGATAAAGGCGGGCTACGAGGTGATAGAAGTGCGCCCGTATATCCCGAGCCCGTTGCGATGTTTTCAGTGTCAGCGTTTTGGACACACTCGCATATCCTGTAAAAGTGCCGTTCCCATCTGTGCAACCTGAGGTGAAGCAAGTCACGAGGGAGCATGCCCATCTGCTCCTGTCTGCGTCAACTGCCGCGGTGGACATCCAGCCTCGTCCCGCGATTGCCCTCGTTTTCGAGAGGAGCGCTGTATCCAGGAGATCCGGGTGAAGGAAAAACTCTCCTTTACTCAAGCCCGGAAGCGATTCCAGTCTCGCCAACCTGTCGTGCCTAAGACCGGCACCTACAGCGCAGCAGCTTCTTTTGCGCCCAAGAAGCGCGATAGCAGTACGCAGACCTGCGATCTTGTTTTTACACGGGTCCAAACTACTCCTAGTTCTCCAAAGTGCTCTACCGTGAAGCCCAAAGCGGTTGTTTTTAATGCCCCTGATATCAAGTTCAGGACGAGTTTTACACGAACGGATTTTTTAAAGTCGTCAACTCAGGTAGAGCAGAAAAAGAGCCCTTCTCCTCCTCGGAGGTCACGCTCCCATGATGGGAGCAAACCCGCTAGGCGGTCGCCGTCGCCGCCTATACCCACATCCAACCGATTCCAGGCGTTGGAATCGGCGGATGCTTCTCAGCGGGAGAGCCCTCCCTCTGAGGATGTGATGGAGCAGGATGTGCCTGCTCCTTCAAAACCACCGAGTCCCACGCGTTTTAAAAAAGGACGCTTGTTTCGCCCTGCACCGTCCAAAAAGTAAGGTGGTAAATTTTTAGCTTCTTTTATCTAATTTTAACAATGGCTATCCTTTCGTGGAATGTGCGTGGTCTCCGTAGTCGAAGACCTGACCTCGAATTAATTTTACGTTCTACTGACCCTTTGCTTGTGTGTCTCCAAGAGACTAAGCTTCGCCCAAGTGATTCTTTTAATTTACACGGTTACTCCTCGGTGAGATTTGATCTCCCTCCCGAAGATGGCACTCCCGCTCACGGCGGAGTTTTACTTTTAATTCGGAACGACGTGTACAGCACCTCATTACAGCTCCAGACTCCTTTACAAGCTGCTGCAGCTACAGTTCACTTTTCTGGCCTTAGTTTTTCAGTCTGCAATGTTTATTTACCTCCGTCCGGCACCATCACCACAGTTGACCTGGACGATCTTTTGTCTCAGCTACCACCCCCTGTTCTTCTTTTGGGGGATTTCAATGCACACCATCCCCTATGGGGTTCCACCACGGAGTGTGCAAGAGGTAACCTCTTAGCTGACTTTTTGCTAAATCACAATCTTATACTTCTCAACACTGGTCAACCTACTTTTCTCTCTGACAGCACTCATAGCTTTTCGCACTTGGACTTATCCATTTGTTCTGCCTCACTTGCTGTACATTTCACCTGGAACGTCATCTCTGATTTATATTCCAGTGACCACTTTCCGTGTCAGATCCATGTACGAACGCACATTCACAGCGCACGCCAAAATGGCTCATTGATAAGGCGAATTGGACTCTATCGATCTTTGGCCGAATTTTCAGGGTGTGAATTTCCATCTATCGACATCGCGATCGAGCACCTCCGTACGGTCATCATGACGGCCGCAGATAAGGCTATTCCCCGGTCGTCTTGTCACCCCAGACGCTTGCCGGTTCCCTGGTGGACTGATGAATGCCGGGGATGCATTGCGTGCACGCCGAGGTGCTCTCCGAGCTTTTCGTCGCCACCCTACATCAGCAAATATGATTTGCTACAAACAACTTCGCGCCAAATGCCGCCGAGTCATTAAGGATAGCAAAAAGGCTTCTTGGATTTCTTTTACCTCTTCTTTTAACCGCACAACGCCTTCATCCGTAGTTTGGGAACGGCTACGCCGCGTTGCTGGCAAACCAAGGTTTACACCTATACCCGGTCTTAGGGTTTTAAATCGAGTGCTCACTCCTCCGATTAACGTCGCCAATGTTTTAGGGCGAACCTTCGCTGATGTTTCTAGTTCCGCCAATTACCCGGCTACATTTCGCGCATTAAGGGAGCAGGTTGAGAGGAAAGGTTTCTCATTTGCCTTCGACTATCAGGAGAGCTACAACGTTCCTTTTACCGCCAGGGAACTGGAGCATGCCCTTTCTACCTCTCGACATTGCGCACCGGGGCCAGATGACATTCATGTTGCCATGTTGCAGCATTTACCAGCAGAAGGCAAAGCATTTTTGTTACGAACTTTTAATTTTATTTGTTGTAACGGCACATTTCCCTGCGCTTGGCGATTGGCCACCGTCATTCCCATACCTAAGCCTGGAAAGGACCCACATCTTCCTTCCAGTTACCGTCCGATTTCCCTCACCAGCTGCGTTTGCAAGGTGTTGGAACGAATGATTAACGGACGGCTCATGTGGTGGTTGGAGTCGAGGCAATTATTAACGAACGCCCAGTGTGGTTTCCGGCGTCATCGTTCCTCAGTCGACCACCTGATGTCTTTAACTACCCATGTAATGGACGGTTTTGTGCGCAAGTGCCAAACGGTTGCTGTGTTTTTCGATTTAGAGAAAGCGTACGATACTTGCTGGAGAGGCGGTATCCTCCAAACGCTTCACGATTGGAACATACGTGGGCGTATGTCTGTTTTTATTCAGGAATTTATGAAAGACCGGGTTTTTAATGTTCGCGTGGGATCAGTTTTATCATCTAATTTTATTCAAGAAAACGGTGTACCTCAGGGCTCGGTACTAAGTTGCACACTGTTTGCCATTGCTATTAACTCTATCACCCAGTGTTTACCGCCAGGAATACAATCGTCGTTATTTGTAGACGATTTTGCCATTTATCTTTCCTCTCGGAGAACCTGTCTCTTGGAACGCCGCCTCCAATGCTGTCTCGACCGCCTTCACGCTTGGAGTGTCTCTCACGGGTTCCGTTTCTCCGCAGAGAAGACCGTCTGCATGAACTTCTGGCGCCACAAGGAGTATCTTCCACCTTCGCTCCATCTTGGCCCAGACGCACTCTCCTTCGCAGATGAAGTTCGGTTCCTTGGCTTGGTGTTTGATAGGAAATTATGCTGGTCATCGCATATAGCGCAACTCAGAGGCAAGTGTGAACGTTCTCTTTGTATTTTACGTGTTTTAAGTGGCACATCTTGGGGAGCTGACCGGACTGTTCTTTTACGTTTTTATCGCTCTCTTATCCGGTCCAAATTGGATTATGGCAGTGTTGTTTATGGGTCTGCGCGGCCTTCTGTTCTGCGCCGCCTGAACCCGATTCATCACCGGGGTATCCGTGTTGCCATTGGGGCATTCCCCACCAGTCCTGTGTTGAGTTTATGTGCGGAGTCTGGAGAACCTCCGTTGTTTTATCGTAGGGATGTTTTACTAGCTGCGTACGGTTGTCGCTTAGCTACGCAACCTCGTCATCCCACGAATGGGCCGTTTTTTAATGTGTCTTTTGATCGTTTTTATGCTGCTCGGTCTTTTACTCCTAAGCCTGCTGGTTTTCGCTTTCGGGAGATTTTACGAACGTTGGACTTTGAGTTACCTGCTCTTTTCTTAGCCGGGGATACTTCTCCCCCCTGGATTTTAGCAGAGGCCCCCGTTCATCTTGGGCTTACGTCATGCCCGAAATCTTCGACCGAAGCACATATTATTCGTTGTTCTTTTAGCGAGATCAAATCCTCTTTTAATGGCTGGAATTTTATCTATACGGACGGCTCTAAATGTGACACAGGTGTAGGATGTGCTTTTGTTTTAAATGGGGCAAGTTTTACGTATGGTCTTAACGTTGCAACATCTATTTTTATGGCGGAACTTTATGCTATCTATCGGGCGGTTTTATTTATTTCTGAACAGGGGTTAGGGAACAGTGTTATATGTTCCGACTCTTTGAGTGCCATTTTAAGTTTTCGAAATCTGTACAACCTCCACCCTCTGGTACAGATGGTCCAGAATGTAGTTTTAACCCTTTTCGACGCTGGCGTCAGGATAACACTGCTATGGGTACCTGGGCACGTCGGAATCCCAGGAAATGAGGCCGCAGATGTTGCAGCAAAATCCGCTCTTTTAAACCCTGCTGAGTACGAGCAGCGTTTTTATTTCGGGGATTTTATACATTCTTTACGTAGAGCCATTTTTTCGCGCTGGCGCGAGGAGTGGGAATTACTCCCAACTAATAAGCTCCGTGAATGTAAATCCACCCCTTTTAACTGGTCGACTTCTTCTCGCGCTGTTCGTCGCGAAGAAGTAATTTTAGCTCGTCTTAGAATTGGGCATTGCCGTTTTAGTCATTCACACCTTTTTAATGGTCAACCCGCTCCAGCTTGCCCCCACTGTGACCACCCCTTTACAGTGAGTCACATTTTAGTTGAATGCCATCGTCTGGCAGCTTTTAGACATAGACTAGGTGTGCCCTCCTCTATTGAGGAATTACTTGCAGATGATGTGGTTGCTGTTGAGCGAGTGCTCCGTTTTATCCGTGCTTGTGGTTTTTGGAGCAAGGTGTGAGGTGCTCTCTTTTTATCCATGACGGCATTTTTTAGACGCTTTTAAGACTGTTGTTGTTTCAGCATTTGATGCATCGTTTTTAGTACCAGTCTTTTATTGAGTTGTTATATGTAACCCTTGTTATTGTTTTGGGGTTTTATTGTTACAGTTTAGATTTTTACAATACTGGTTTATTTTCAGCTTTTGCTGATGTGTTTTACTACCAGTTTTTATATGTTCTAGTGTTGATGGTTATAGGTTTTATTGACCCTTTTTAGACCATTATAGGTTGTTTTTTCGCTATTGCGGCTTTTTAATACCAGTCCTTTGTTGACCATTACACCCACTTGTTACTTGTTATGGGTTTTTATTTTGTTGCACAACGTGCTACTGAGACTTGATTTGCGTTAACTATTTATTTTTTAGTTCTGACGCAGTTTTTAGCATGTTTGGGCGCTAATGACCTTAGCTGTTGTGCGCCCCTAAAACAACAATCATCATCTAGTCATCATTGGTTCTTTTGCAGGTTCCTTGGACTGTAAATTCAATTTATAAAGCCTTCTTCTAACTGTCCTTTCATGCTGTACTTGCTGCAAATTATTCCTGGCCTTCACTGATGTGTGCTGATCGCGAGGAGCCTGCAGTAAAAGAAAGCAATTGTCACAATCAGAGGCACTCCTACAACCAGAACTGGACCTCCTGGTGTAGATACCATTCTCTCTGAGCTCCTGGACAGTCTTGCCTACATTGGAATAAGAAGTGCCCAAGTAGACTTTGTCCATCCTCCACTAATGCCACAGTTCTTGCTGTATCTTCAGCTCTAAGAGCCATTTCAAAATGTTAAAACTGATAGGTTCATATTTTAGTCACATTTTTCGTAGATGTACCCTTAAGTACCACCACGAATGGCTGAGGTCATTAAGGCTTGGACTTGTGAGCAGGTCTGAAGTCCGATTCCCCACCAGAACCATCCTTCCTGAGGTTTTTTCTAGGTTTTCCTCAGTCCTCATAAATGGCAAATGCCAGAGAGATACCCTAAACATCGGCCTGGAATGCTTCCTTTAAAAAAAATACTTCTCAATTTATCATTTCGTTTCATGTATCATCAGTGACACCACTTGTAGTGCCTCAATAGTAAAAACATAACACCAATTAAAAAAAGAGAAAGTACCCTTAAGTGATCGTGTTCAGTAATTAGCACAACTACTTTCCTTATACTTCTTTTGTTCTATTTGAGGAGAGATGAGGAAAGAGTGTTATTTAAACCAAGGACCAATTCCTTAGCTTATCTTTTTCCAAGATAGGCTTGCTACCTAAGTTGGTGTTTTTAGCCTATCCATTTTTTTACTGCAGTTTTAGCAATACAAACTGATTTCAACTATGATTTCAGGGCCAACATAGGGAGTTTCAGTACATTTTTTGGCCAACTAATCTGCTTTTTCATTTCCATAAATGCCCGAATGCCTCAGCACCTACCAGTTCAAGCCTGTTGCAAGATGTCAGGGCATTCCCATACTAGATTAGATTTAACATGGTAAAGGAAGAGTGCTTTTAAAGCACTTGGGCTATCTGTAAGCATGAGAATTTGTTTACCAAGCTGATTCCTAAGGTCTAAGCTACAACCTCAAACATTAGAGCTCGATGATGCTGGAAATTAGGAAGATCATTAAAACTGTTATAAATCTTTAAAAGCACAATGCACTCCAGTGGATGCCCTCACACTTAGGAGTAATGGAAACAAAATTGCTGATCAACGAGAATAAAAAAAAAGAATTAGAATAAAAAATAAAAACCAAATCAGAACAAATCCTCCTAACGGCTGATTCAACAACAAACCCAGAAAAAATCTTAGAACAATATATGACAAAAATAGGGCAAATAGAAATTAGATAAGCCATAATTGTCTTCGGATTAAGTACTGAACACAATTGTCATGCAGCACACCTGTAAAAGTGGGAATCTATACATCAAAGCACTGCACATCTGCAAAGAAAAAGACAGCGCAATGAACACCGACTGGTGTTCATTGTGCTTATAGTGCACAGAGAACTTTTAGAAATTCCAAATAAACAACAATCACTTCAATGCATGCATGGGACAACAAGGAGGCTAATGGAATAAACAGCCAGTGCAAGCTACTTGAAGATGTTATAAATGAATGGAATTTTCAGAATACAGTGGCTGCAATATGCACAGACACTGTTAAGAGTGATGGAGTTGAAAATGAATGGCATTATGTCAGTGCACTGATCAGCCCTGCAATCAAACCATAAAACGGTGATAGAACATGCTTAAATGGAGGTCCTTTTAAATGCAGAAAATTACTGGGTTATTTTAAATATATCCATTATTAAGAAAATCAGCTGTTTCTAAACCTGATGTTTTGAATTGATGTTAATATTCTGTAGTGCAAATATAAACAAGATGGACATCAGTGCTAGATATTTGTCTTCTGAAAGCTAATAGAGCAACTAAGAATGGATATGTGGGTGCACAACCATCAAATTAGTAACAACAGTCAAACAAGAAAAGCTGAGAGAAGAAAAAGCGTGAAAATCTGACACTATGCCTAAAATTCCTTTCAGGTTGATGTCAGTTATAGAAGATTACATTTTAAGTTAGTGACAAAGATTCTAATATTTTTATTAGATTGGAAATGGTGCTTTTGAATTAATGAAAAGTTCCAAACGAGTCTAAATTAAAAATGTACTAAAACTTGTACAAGGAGGTTATTTGAGCAGTGCTCAGTTTCATACTGGGAGAACAAAGTCAAGGTCATGTAATGCATATGCAAATAGCAGCTTGTAGTTAGCTTGAGGGAAGCTTTGTCAACAAGTGGTTAGGTTTTCCTGTATTGGTCAATGCTTTGATTGTGTGTTAATCATTCTTTATTAGTAATGCCACTACATAAATATGGTCTTGAAGAATGAGTTTTTATATACAATACATATGTAAAAACAGACTTTTGCATTGAAGTGGTAAGTTAATTCAAATGAAAGTATTCTGAAAATAATATTTCAGGTTAGAAACTGTTTGTCAACTGCTTAAAAAGTTATGAGAGACCAGATCTTTCATTGATAAGAAACGTGTTCAGAACCACTGTGTTTTTATGAAAAATACAGTAATTTCCTATATAGAAGCCGGCAATATATTGCTGCTGAAGGGCATCAGCTTCAGTGTTTCTTATAACAGGTTAGTGTTCATTATTAGTTTTAAATATGTTATAAAATTATGTTTAATTCTTTCAGTAAAAAAAAAAAATACTAATATTGCATGTGGTGGCTGCACTTTCCTAGCAAGCAGTCACCTGTCATCATAGTTGATGACTGCATTTACAACAGAATTTATTAGTGTTTAAAATAGCTCAGTTTTAGGAAATTAGGAAAATTATTCGTTTGGGGTATTTAACATTGCTAGATAATTCGAAAAAATGGAGGTAGGCTATTAATATACAATCAAAATCAACTCTTGTAAACCGCCATTCCACGAGACGTTTGCTGAAATAAAGCATTCAACAAAGAAGTAATGTGAAATCATTTTTAATGCTAACAGATGTAAGTGCGATGTTTTCCGCGGAACGCCTGCTGCTGTTTCCTTATAAACGATTAAGAATATGTGCATTAATAAATTATATAACTAGCACTTAGTCGACATTTACCTTCTATTTTTATTAAATACATGAATAGATGCACTCGTACAAATCGAATGTGTTTAGATAGTCTTTGTTAAATACACATTTATCATAAGCACCAGATAATTTCCTTATCTTTGTAATGAATGTTTATTAAATAAGCTGCAAACTTATTATTCTTCCACATTCAATCACAGTAGCCTAAACTCTGATTTTAATCTTCAGAACCCTCTTGTTTTCCCGAATTACAATTTAAATTAAAACAGCTTACCGGGCTAGTGGCCTCGTACTTCCCACGATAATCTGTCTGTAGTATACCAACTATAGACACATACCAACTTTGCAGCCAAAACTGAAATCAGCTGAACTAGCAGAAGAAAACTGTAGTAAATGTATTTTAAAAATTCGAATATAATTGGAATCTGAATAGTTCGCCCGCAAGTGAAAATTTTAATATATCCATCCTGTAATTATGTTTCGACAAAACATCATTCAGAGATTAAATCAAAAGACGTTTATTGAGGTTAGTTGTTTCGACAATATTGACGAATTTCTTGGTTGTCTTTGTTATCAATCAGTTACTAAAGAAAAGGAGCGGAATGATATGACCATAAAACAGCCAATATTTATAATTCATTTATTGTTTGTTTGCCCATTTGATCAATAACACTAATAAAGAACAGATCAAAATATTAACATGTACGCAACACATATATCTATATGTTTAAAAGATGAATTGTCATATTAAAACATGACTGTCAGTTCAATGGAAAGAAATGTATATATTTAAATATAGTAAATTAGGTGGTTGACAAATAAAAATTTATATAGCTTAATAATACTTAATTTAAGCAATTTTAGTATCTTTAACCAATAATTTTAATAATGTGAACATTACTTATAACTATAAAGAAATACAGAACTTCATTAATTTGTACTTTTTGTTTAACATATTGCTTATATAAATTCCGCAATTGAATGGAAGCCATACCTTAATAATAATAATAATAATAATAATAATAATAATAATAATAATAACCTTATTATTACTAATAATATTAACAACATAAATTTCTGTTTAAATGTAGCAATTAATGTAATATTTTAAGTATATATGGTACTTTTATTATAATGTTATATTTAAAACTATTACTAAATAAAAAAGTTTAATGAGTAAGTACACAACTGATATTTATTCCTAGTAGTATATTTATTTTTATTGCTATGAACTACACAATCTGCTCACTCCAACATGTTAAGCATCTCAATGAAGATGGTAATGGTAAAATTCCAAGTTATTTTAAAGCATTTTTGCATTTATCCACTTGTTTTAGTTCCATCATTGATTATCTTGTCATTTTTTATAATGTAGAAATGTTCTCTCTATCTGACTTCCTCCAAAATGTTATGGCATATATTTTATTTAACTATAATAATAATAATAATAATAATAATAATAATAATAATAATAATAATAATAATAATAATAAAAGGTTCCTTAGTGTAGTAAAATTTATCAGCATATTAATGATCCTGAATATAAAACAAACTTAATTTATATAACAAATTATTTATGAGGAATGTGACTCCATATTTCACTAGTTTTATTCAACTTACTTGGACATGTTTCAAAGGGAAATTTCCTTCATCGTCAGCATGGTTCCACAGAGTGGAAATAATTTGTTATATGATACTATATTTCACTGTGAAAATCCCAAACTATTAAACTTAAAATTATTTTACCAGCCAATTTTTTTCAACATGTGTATCCCAATTTAGATATCACTGTCCTAACTAATTATGCTTATATTAAGTGATCTTCAAAGAAATTCACAGCACACTAATCAATTTTTGTCATTGTATTTATCGTAAACCTCCTTTTTTGCCCAAGAAAATTTAAGTAGAAGTTTAAATGAATACAGAACATTCAAGTACTGAATATGTGATTGCTGTGGATTCAAGAATGTATATACAAAGTATAATGTTTCCATATATATCTAGTTTGTTATCTTAATTCCCAGAGATTTAGCCATGAGTCTGCACATGAAAAAGTGAGACATAGACTTGATGAAGAAGTGCGCCAGAGACTCAGTAATGGTCCAGGATTTGAGGAGTTTCTTGCACATCCCAATAAAGACTGGAGTGATTATGAAGGGAAGCTCAAGAGAGAGAAAGGTGAATCTGAGCGATTGAAACTACCTCCATGGCTAAAAACTACTATTCCAACTGGCTCCAACTACAGTCGTATAAAGGAGCAGCTACGTAAGTTAAACTTACACACAGTTTGTGAAGAGGCACGCTGTCCTAATATAGGTGAATGCTGGGGTGGAGGACAGCATGGTACAGCTACTGCTACAATTATGGTATGACTTAATGTGTTTGAGCTAATGAAGCTTTAAAATCTATTTATTATCATAAAAATTTTTGAAACATAGCAAATTAAAGAAGTAATATACATCTTTGCCAGGTTCTTGGAGATACATGTACTAGAGGATGCCGTTTTTGTTCTGTGAAGACAGCTCGTAATCCTCCTCCTCCAGATCCCAGCGAACCAATCAATACTGCTGCAGCAATAGCTTCCTGGGGATTGGACTATGTTGTTTTGACCTCTGTAGACAGAGATGGTATGTTTCCAAAATATTACTATCTTTAAACAGTAGGGGAGAGTGGTGATCCCTTTTTTTAACTTTTCATTCTCTTCAGTTCATTCTATTAGTTCAAGACCTGAACAGAAACATGCATCATATGCCTTGCTTCCTTAGCTATTCATGCAATACCTAAACCAATGATTATCACTTCAGGAAACACCCAAAAAAATTCATGTATAATATGCTGCATGCAGGATCTCACTGTGACTGAGGAGACTTAATCCACTTGAGAAATTGCTAAGATGAACAAACAAAAATCAATTTTAATCAATACTTTATTCTGTTTCAATATCAATTAAATATCAGAAAGTGTACAGGCAAATACATGCTGAAAAAACGTAAGACTGGAAAAGAAAATTAATTTTTGTAGTGTTCATGAAGTTGGATTTTATATTATTTTCGTCTTGATTTGCTTATAAGCAAATCATTATTATTAGGCCTATTGGAAATGGCATTTCCTACCTCTTTACAATCTAAGTACACCACCACCACCAACAACAACAACAGTAGTGGTAGTGGTTTCATAATTGTTCATTCAAATTAAAAAAAAGTGACATAAAACACAAGATACTTATTGTATATTAAATCCATCCAATTTCACCATATCAAAATGACTTAATAATTAATAGAAAGATTTTAGTTTTGAATGAACATTTCATTAAACTTTTTTGACAATTTTTTTTCCAATGAAACCAGAAAAAATTAAATTTTAAATTGCAATAAGTAGCGAACTCTAGGAACAACTAACAAAACATGGAACTATGTGCAACAGCAATGTTACATTTTAAGTTAAAACAATCTGATAGTTTCAAAATTGTCAAGTGCAAACAACTAGGGAGGCTTGATCAAGTCAAGTCGAAAAAGAAACAAGAGCATGTACCTGATCCATAATTTAAAACTTTGTTACAAGTAACATTACTGTTTTGTTCTATAATATGTACATTTATCACCTGACACTCTTTTAATTTAATTTATATAAGAAAAGATGAGAAAATAAGCAATTATACTCACTAAAATTAAGTTAAAATGGTATGAAATCTTCTTTCTTTTATTTCTTGTCAGAAATTAAACTAATAAATAATTACATAAACTGTAACTATTGAAATGGAAGGAAGAAAACAGGACAACCAGCTTGGGTGATTAATTTTAAGCTAAAGTAGCTAAATTTGGGGAGGGATCAAGTCTCCCAAAAGATCAAGTATCAACACTCTCCCCTAGAGATATGTTGGTTTATGAGCATCAGGTATCAGATAATTGTTGAAACATAAAAATAATATGAACAATTAAAGATTTAAAGCCCTCTTGGCTTTGAAAATTGATGATGGTTTCGCAGGATATCAGCCAAACATTGCCTCTAACCCTCCAGGTTTGGTTTATAGAACAGAAAGCCTCCGGTACATTTGGATAGCAGGCTGAGTGGACCTGGGAGCCACATTTTTCTTTATTAGCTGTATGCAATAACTTCATTAGACATTGTTAAATTTTTTACAACTGTAAAGGATTATCCAATATTTTTAACAACAGTTACTTTAAAGTGCATTTTTGTCTTGAAATATTTCTACAGTGAAGTCATTTAAACATTATACTCATAATTAAACATTTTACAATAATTCAAAAAGCAAGAAAATTCTCTTTAGCAAGGCAACTATATTTAAATTATTGTCAGAGAGGATATTTGCAGAACTAAATTTTATAACTAGCTTACTGACTATATGCTGCTTTAAAGGTATGTGTTATATTTTATATTCCATTTTTAATTGTAACGTTTAACAGCAGCATAATTTAAAAAAGTAATAGATAATATATTGTATTTTTATATAATTTGATGTGTTAAAAATGTAATTCTATACTCTCTATTTGTCTCAGATTTACTGCCACGGGTGGCCAAAGTTGTTAAGGTACAGATTCATGAGTGGGAGGTCTGGGGTCAAATCCCACCAGGACTGTTCTCCCTGACTGAGATTTTTTCCAAGTTTTCCTCAATCCTCATAAATGGCAAAAACCGGGGAGGTACCCTAAACTTAGGCCTGGAAATCCTTTCCCAGTAATTCATTTCCTCTCATGTATCATCGTTATTCACCGCCTGTGATACCTCAGCAGTAAAAACAGGCATTAAACACTATTCAAATCTCAGGTTTATGATTGTCAAATTTCACTATATAGCCTCTTGCTTCTTAAACTTTCACTATATAGCCTATTGCTTCTTAAAACAGAAGTCACAGAAACTGCATTATAGGTACACTATTCTTGAGGTTATGTATGAGAATTATTTCCTTTTTTAGATTTGCCTGATGGTGGAGCTAAACATTTTGCAGAAACTGTACAGGAAATTAAAAAGCGGTATGTTGAAGTACCTAGTTAAGGCTTCTTGTTCCAAAATAATTGCTAATTATTATTGTTATTCTTATACAACTTGTTTCAATTTATGGACTTTTTGTTTGAAGGAATGAAAACATTCTGGTGGAGTGCTTAGTGCCTGATTTTCGTGGAGACCTGAAATCTGTGAAGACAATAGTTGATTCTGGCCTGGATGTATATGCCCATAATATAGAAACAGTGGAGGCATTAACACCATATGTACGAGATAGACGAGCACGATACAGGTAGGTTTGATGTAAAAATACAAAAACACATTTATCCCTTTTATTTATAAAGTACAAAGTGCATTCAAGTTATAACACCTTCAAATTTTTTTTCTCACTAACTAATCACACGAAAACTATGAAACTTATGTCACTTCTCGATTTAATCTCCCTGCAGCTGTACACATTTTTCACAATGTCAATGGCATGATTCCATGGCCACTGCAAATACTTCTGTATGAGTTTGTTTTTATCACTGGAAAATCGCTGATGCAATAGTGACATGGTTAATGACTGTGCAACCATGAAGAGTGTCTTTTATCATTGGAAACAGCCAAAAGTTGCTAGGAGCCAGGTCAGAGGAGTAGGGAGCTTGAAGAATCACTTCAAAGTTGTTTTCATGAAGAAACTGCTGTGTCACATTTGCCCAATGCACTGGGGCATTCTTAGCGAAAGAGCACACGTGCAGCCTTTTCTGGCCATTTTTCACACAATGCTGGAAGGAGCTGCTTCTTTTAAACATCTTCATAGGATGCACCTATCACCATAGTGCCCTTTGAAATACTATGAGTAAGGATCACTTCATCACTGTCCCATAACATGGCCACCATTATTTTTTCTGCACTGGCACTTACCTGATTTTTTTGTTGGTGGTGGTGGTGAATCTGAATGTTTCCATTGAGCAGACAGACACTTCGTTTCAGGATTGAAAAACAGCATCCATGTCTCAACCATTGTCACAATCAATGAAAAGAACGTCCTATTCATGCCGTCATCATGCATCAACATTGCCTGACAACATGTCGTACCCACAGCCTTACGGTCTCTGTCAGCATTCATGGAACCCACCTGGAGGACACCTTCCGCATTTTCAGGTCTCCATGCAGGATTGTGTGCACAGATCCCATGGAGATGCCAACTTTGAAAGCAATGTTCCACACTCATTTGCAATCCTCCAACTTTCTCTACTTGCTTGATCATGTCATCAGATTGGCTTGTGCGAGGCCGAGATTACCTTGGTTTGTCACATGACCATCTGCCTTCCTTGAACTGTCACACCCATGAACACACATTAGACACATCCTTGACACCATCACCACATGTCTCACTCAACTGGCTATAAATTTCAGTCAGTGTCAAACCACGCAAATGGAAAAAATGAATGATTAAACTCTGTTCATGCAATGAAAACATTTCCATTTTGAAGTATCAAAAACAGTCCTCATTCTCACCACTGCTGCTAGTGTTCTGTGTGCCATACAGTGCTGCCATCTCTGTCATGCATTGATGAGTGCCCCCCCATATTTTAAAACAAACCACATGTTTCTATCTGTTTCCAGTCCTGAGAAAAAAAAATTGGAGGCGTTATTACTTGAATGCTCCTCATATATGTAATAAAAAACAAGATAGTTCCATGACAAACTTTCAATAGCGTAATATTAATGAGATTAATATTAATCTGTATTTTTATTAATATTAATGATCTGTATTATAAAAGTAAATCAAAGCAAACATACAAAATTTATTAATGGATATCATTGTATGATTCAGTTGAACTACACACTCTTAAACCTTCACTTACTTTTCATAAATGTATGGAACCGGTTTCGAGAACATTTTGTTCCCATCTTCAGCCATGCTAAAGTTCAACTTGCTTGAGTTGAACTTTCATGCTTGAGTTGAACTTTAGCATGGCTGAAGATGGGAACAAAATGTTCTCGAAACCGGTTCCATACATTTATGAAAAGTAAGTGAAGCTTTAAGAGTGTGTAGTTCAACTGAATCATACAATGATATCCATTAATATGATTGGCTTCACTGTGCAAGTTCCAATTTACATTTAAGTAATAGAAAATTTACTGCACAAGAATTAAAAAAGGAAAGGATCAGAAACATATTTTTGAACTCTTAGTCTTTTGACTACTTGAGTTAATCCTTGAAATATGAATTGAGGAATTAATACTTTTACTATTGCTATAAAGCTGCAGTAAATGACATACACCATGCCTGATGAATCCATTAGCTCGTAATCTTTTTGTTAGAACTAATGCAATGTTTTTCATTTGTAGATGTTAAATATTTTAAGATATACTATCCCTAATAATGCAATAATAATGTATAAAATGTTTCTCATCAAAATGAATTTTTAGAGGAGTTTTGTCTATTGTAAAACATTTTCATGCAGTTTAGATGTATATCAAATCTTTTTCTCCAGCCCTATCCACTATTGTATACTTAAATTGTTGCTTATTACATTTTTGATTTTTCAACTGTGTTACTCTGAATATATGTATGTTAAATTGTATATATAATAGTTTTGCAATATATTATGGCAAAAATTTGTAAACAAGAGGGGAGAAAAATATTATTGCTATGCTGAAATCCTTTATTGATTGTAAATCTTGCAGAGAACCAGTTTTTCTGAATACTCGAGATGAATTATAAGCCTCAGAATGCAATAAGAACATGTGTGGTCCTTAGTTATAAAATCAAAAATATAATACAGAAATGAGCATTACTGTTAAATTTTCTAATATTTCCTTGTCAAAAGTTGTTAGTAATTATTTTCAATATTTTAAAAGTTTGTTAAACTAATTTTCTAAGTAATTTATTATTTTTTAAAATTTTATTCCTTTAACTCCTTAGTGTGTTAGCATCACAATACAGGAAAGCATTGCTCAATTTAAAGATGGAGCAAATAGGAAAGAAAATAACAACTTTAAAAAATACCACGAAAACTAAATGGAATATTATAAATAAACAAGCAAATTAAACTACAAACGTGTGAGCATTCAAATATAAGTTTTAGCTAAGATGGACAGAGAGTGCATGGTCCATCTCATATCTGTAAATTATTTAACACTTTTTTTATTCTTAATTAGACAGAGTGAATTTAATACTCTTATGTTCCACTTAATCATTGAATTATACAGAACATGTTTCACAGGCCTTTGCCCGTATTAACTCACTGTCTAATTAAGAATAAAGTAATTGCTTCACTGCATTAGTTCCAACACAAAATTTATTTTGTTATTTAACACTTGTTTTCTAAATACTAATGACAATCTCAAAACTAGTGACAAAGATAATAATAAAATAAAGACAAAACGATTGTGGATAGCATATACTTGCATGAGACAAATGTTGAAGATTAACAAAATAATATCTGTAAAAATAGGAAGGAATCTACTTAGACCTCTTCAAAGCTTTAGAATCTGTGTCTAGGTGAAACATCTATATGTATTATATTGGAGTGTTGATGGAGAAAGTTTAGAAGAAAACAACAAGTGCAATTGGGAAAATGTCATAGTATGTTTGAAGGTTATGTACGGAATCCACAGAGTGAAACTATCAAGAATCTTGATCTGATCTAAAAATAAAACACTAAAAATCACGTCAACACATTAAAACACTCTTGAAGTTTCACAATTGAACTTTTTTTAACATGTTTCGTGAGACTAATTGCTCACATTATCAACCAATCGACGACTGACGAGTCAATCTAGGTAGGGTATGTATGTGAATGTGTTGCTCTGGTGATCTATTAATGAGCTTGTACAATATATTGTCTGCCTCAGGTATATCAAAATTCATAAGCCTGTGTTCATATTTCTTTATGTAGATTTTTTCCCATAATTTAAGTTCTTTTGGATGTTGAATTGCTTTTAGTAATGTTATATCTTTTTCTTTTTCATAATTTTCATTCCAAAAATGTGCTGCCACTGCTAATTTTTCTATTTGCTTGTGTCTAATATATATCCAATGTTCTTTTAATGTTATCCCAAGATTTCTCTTTGTTTTTCCCTTTGTATATTTTTTTACAATCTTTGCAATTGATTCTATATTAATGTGAAGGCTTACTTCTAATGTGAAGTAAGCCTGATCCAGATATAGTTCTACAAGTCTAATTTATTCATTAGTGTGTGTTTCTGTGATGTTATTAGATAGTAACCATTTTTTTAACAAAATCAGGGTTTTCTCTTTCGGAATACTGGGAAATAAGGCTTTTACATTAAAGGAAACCCGGATATCATTTGTAGTTAGCTTGTGATCTTTGATTTTATTTACAAGGTCTAATGAATTTTTTTATGCTTAAGCTTGGAAATCTAGATAATGTACTGAAATGGGTCGATAACCATTTCACTAGGAGGAACATGGTGTATTAACATTATTGATTATTAGTCTCATGTCTTTTCCTGGTTTGTGTATTTTTGTAGTTTAATTGTGAAACAACGAAAGTGTTCTAATGTTTTGACATGAATTTTAGTACAAGAAACAGCATTCCTCAACAAAGGTCTAAAACCTGTGTAGACCTTTCAAATAATGCAGAAGAATATGTGGCAGATCTTGAAATAGCTATGAATAACTTAACAAACCAAGAAAAGCATATAATTAGGATAAAACTCGAAAAAGTCTTAAAAGAAATGAACAAAAAGAAACCTATCAGAATTAACTATTACAAAAATATTATCAAGAGCCTTAACTCAAAAGGAGTAGTGTATAATAAAGCAGATAAGGAAAATACAATAGTAATCCTAGATAAAGAACAATATACCACTAGCATGTTAAACTTATTGAACAAGCAGGAATTTACCAAAGTCAAATCAGATCCATTGAATAAATGCTTGAAAATAGTTAATGAAGCCATAAGAAAAAGCACAATTATTCCAGACACAAGTAAATATAAATTAATCACAAATAATCCAAAAATAGCAAGTATATATGGCTTACCAAAAATTCACAAACAAATAATGAGCATGAGACCAATCATAAACAATATTAACACCCCCACATATTTCCTAGCAAAATGGCTATCAGACAGATTCAATGAATTACCACAGTTCAAAAGCAGAAGCATAAATAATTCTATTCAATTAATTGAAGAAATAAAAGATATTAGATTATTACCTACAGATACACTAGTGTCGTTTGATGTGATTTCATTGTTCCCCAGTATACCTAGAGAAAAGCTTTTAATCATTTTACAAAAATGGTTGAAAGAAATAGGAATCAATGAAACACACAGAAAAGAGTACATACATCTGACAAACATTTGTATTAATCAGTCATATTTTACATTTGATAAACATTTTTATAAACAACAAACAGGCTTGACCATGGGCAGTCCTCTATCTCCTTTTCTGGCAAATCTTTACATGAGTAATTTTGAAACACACATTACTTCAGCCTTTCCACACTTCTTTAAGTGTTGGTACAGATATGTTGATGATGTTTTTGCCATAGTTAATGAAAAGTTAATGGAAGATGCACTAAAGATTTTGAATATTCAAGATAAAGATATAAAATTCACACATGAAATAGAAACAGACAATATGCTGGCTTTTTTGGATATAAAAATTATAAAAACTAAAGAAAACCTTAAATTTCGTATATATAGAAAGGACACACATGCAGATAATTATATCAAGAAAATGGTTTTAATCCTATAGCTCACAAACATGCAATTTTTAATAGTCTGATATGCAGAATGATCAATTTGCCAATCAGTAAAGAAGAATATATCATGGAATATAAGAAAATTAAAGAAATAGCAATTTTAAATGGTTTTAATGAAGACTTAATATGTAATAAGATTAAAAAAAATTCAGAAGAAGAAAAGAATTGAAAATTGCACTACATTATCAACAGTTAAAGAAAAAAATGTCATTTAAAAAATTCACATATAACCCAACAGTGATGTATAAATTTAAAAAAATATTTAAAGATGTTAATATAAAATTGGCTCCCACTAATAGATTTAGTCTAAACAACGTTTTGAAAGACAATACTACAGATAATACCCCAAAGGAAGAAAAAAACAGGAATTTACAAGATTTCATGTGCTGAATGTGATAAGATCTACATAGGAAAAACCAAGAGGAATGTGGGGATACGTCTTAAAGAACATATGAGGAATTTAAAACACAAACAAATAGAAAAATCAGCGGTGGCATATCACTTTTTGACCGAAAATCATGATATAAAGAAAAAGGTTGAATTATTGAGAGCTATACAGGGACCAGTAGAATTGGATATTTGGGAAAAGATTTACATCTATAAACATAAGGATCATTTGATGAATTTTGACATTCCAAAAGAAGAAAATATAAATTTTAAGTTCATAAAAGTTTCACCAGAGCAGAACATTGCTTCTGATACTATGCAACAACCTTTCACACCAGTCGTCCATGGCCGAAGATGGAGATAACACATCTTTGAAACCGGTTCCATATATTTTTAAGGTTAGTGAAGCATGAAGAGTGTTAAGACGACAGATTCAATTCACATGAGCTTCACTGTGTTAGTTCCATATGAAAACTTTTTTTAAAGATTTACAATTTTTAAAAAAATTTTGATGAATTTTAGTGTTTCACTTTAGATCAAATGAAATTTATGGTTGACATAAGGGTGATATGTGAATTTTATATCAAATTTAGATCAAATCAAAATATCATAGTATTTGAAAACAGTGGATTAAAATTAAACATAAGTAAAATAAAATTCATAACATTTCAAAATAATAAATTAAATATAATAATTAACAATATTGCATTAGAACAGGTAAACAACTATAAATTTCTGGGCATACACATAGAAGAAAAGTTAACACATATGTAGAAATAGCCTGTAAAAAATGAATTTGGACTGTACCTATTGAGACAACTAGCAAAATATTGGAACATCAAAATTCCAAAAACAGCATATTATAGCATTATTTATCTCCATGTATATGAAATTGAAATTTGGGGGGAAACAAGTAAAATGAACACTGCACTTGAAATTCAAACCTGTTCGAATATCCTTCCTAATAGAGAAATTCTTGTATAATATTGCAGAACTATGATGGATATAAATATTATATATTTTTATAGCTTGATTGTTGTGAAAGTAACATATTATTGTAGTGAACAAACAACTGTTTAGATAATATGAATGTCTGCAAATATCAGATCCTCTTGTAAGAGTCTATTGGCTGCAATAAAATAACAACAACAACAATAATAATAATAATAATAATAATAATAATAATAATAATAACAACAACAATCATCATCATCATCATCTTCACCACCACCAACACCACATTCACAACACCAGTCTTTTAAGTTGATGGATGTTCAAACAGGTGGACTTAATTGCTTTGAATGCATCTAGAGCAAATCTTTTTTTAACATTGCAGGCAATCACTGGATGTACTTAAAGCAGCCAAAGGCATGAATCCTGAATTAATTACAAAGTCGTCAATTATGCTGGGACTTGGAGAAGCTGATGAGGAAGTACAGCAAACCTTGGATGGTAAGGGTTATGATACAGTTTTCGTATAAAAATTATATTATATGCATAGTAATTAAAAACCCAATTAAATGTGTGACAAATAAAAACAATATTCAATAAATACATATCAGATTTGTATATTGCATTTTTCAAAGTAGTAAGGTGGCAGCACGTAAGGGCTTGTATTCTGTTGTAGCACCATAGAATGTTATCATTCAGAGTTGGGTGTCTCAAGAGTAGAGGTAACAGTTGAAGCACGGCTGGTTTACACACCAGGTTGTGTCCAACTGAGAACAATGGGGCATGATTCAATTCTTGTGCAAAGAAGGTGCTTCAGCAAGAGAATTTTTTAGTCAAATGCAAATCATGTATAGAAATTCATGTCTCAAATGAAGTATGGTGTTCAAGTGGTATGCTCAGTTTCAAGGTGATTAGGTAAATGCAACAGACCTCTTATGAATTGGACAGAAGCCTGTATTGACTCTAGAAAATATTGCCGCTCTAGATAGTTTGAGTGGGTTGGTGCCACAATCAATGCTCAATGTTGCTGCGGCACCTTATAGAGCCTCTGAACAGCCATAAGAAACAGATGACTGGGAAAACTGTCACAAGGTGTGCTACACAATAACACATGTCCGCAATGCAACAATGGAAACACAGTCATTTTTGCTTGGGTCATATGAATCACCCACCTTACAGCCCAGATCTCTCCCCTTGTAACTATCAAGCATTTGATCCTTTGATAAAGGACCTGAAGGGTAAGCATTTCAACACTGATCAAGCATTTATTAAGATCATTGTGTAATTGAGTCAAGCAGTTCATGATACTGTGAAAAAGTGGTTTCACCAGCGTCCTTCATGGAGGGTATAGGGAAACTTTTGGGACAGGTACCTGAGGAGATTATCTCTAGACTCTCTCAAACTGTCATCTATGTTGTCATTGTGATATAGTGTATAATGTCCAATACATATTGTGTTCATTTCAAGACACCTGTCTTATGTTTCATTTCAACAACCACTATAGTAGCTGGATATCTGAAAGAAATTTTTGAGAAATAGAAGATTGCCTGAGCTGCACTAGAAATCTGAACATCCAGTTAAAAGGTTTTCTATTGAGGATAAATTACCAGTTGCCATGTTTTAAGGAGTTTTTTCCAACACTAGGAAGGCAAATGCTGATTAGCTTAAGTTTCCAAAAACTATGAGGCCATTTTGCATGATCATGAGTTCATTTCCTGCATCCTCCCAAAAATTTCTAGAATCAGCATTTGGTATTATAAGCTATTAAAAAGAAAATGGATTATTAACAAAGAATGAATTTTAAAATGCAGAATTATGGTTGGAAAGGGGAAAGAAAGGTTCTGAAAATTTAAACAAAAAGATTAAAAAAAGATGCTGATAAAATACTTTTATTCAGTCTAAACTAGTTACATTAATATTCTTTATTTATCACTGTAACAAATAACATAAAGTAACCAATATTTTATCAGTCCTGGTGTTATAGTGGTAACCATATTTGCCTTGTAGACCCAAGATCATGGGTTCAATCCCAGGCAGGGTCTATGGATTTTTTCAGACATAAAAATTCAAGTGTGGTTTCCTTTAGAAGAAAAGAAAACTGTGGATCTCATGCCGATGATTTATGGCACATAAAAGAACCTCAGGCTGAGCAAAATATATCATACCAGGAACTGTGGGGTTGGTGGAGCCCAGTAACAAAAGTTGACAATTTTGAGCCTTTACAAGAATCTTCTTCAGAGCAGCAATAAAGTCAATTTACCCTATCTTATTCCTCCCGGACTCTTTCACAAACATGGTATAGTCTGTTCGCAATAGATGCCACATGGTTGATTTGTTGTTGATTTGGTTTATTTATGGACGCTCTTTAACATCTCAGGTCATCAGCGTCCCATTCAATTCAGGGCATGAAACGGCTGACAAATTTTGCTCAGAGGCCTCTTCTTTCAGGCCTGAGGTTCTTTTTTGTGCCGTAAATGTGCAACATGGGACCCATGGCTTTATTTCCCTTCCGAAGGAAGCCATACTTAAGATTTTTATGCCCCGAAAAAATCCATCAATCCAGGCCGGGTTTGAACCCGCAATCTTGGGTTCAGGAGGCAAGTATAGCTACCACTAGACCACCAGGACCGACCCCACATGGTTGAGGTTGGGGTATATGGCCTTCAGTTGTTGGAAAGCCAAAAGCATGTAACCATGCTTCATCAGTCACCATAGGCTAATTGTTTTCATGTTGTATGCCTTCTGACACAGCTTTATGCAACAGTCATTGAATGACTTCAATACTGTGCAAGTATTTGTCTTCTCGAGTTTTTTTTTTTTTTTTTTAATTTTTTCTCATTTCTGTATACTGCCTTATTGCACTTCTAAAACAGTAAATCTATAAGTTAAAACACTTATTTATCTGAAGCATTTCTCCTGTTATATAATTATTTTTTTACATATCAGATAAGAGCTTTAGATTCATTTGCTATTCTTTTTCTGTTTTATCTTTAATTTTACCATGATTTGGTTCATACTTGTGACAGAGGTTGCAGAATGAATAAGGAGAAATGAATAGGAGAAATTTTCTGTAGTGTTCCTACACCATCTTATCTTTTCTGTATCATTTGGTTGTAATTCTTATCTCTTATTCTTCCTAACTGAATTACTATCCTGCAATCGCCTGTAAGAGAATTATTATGTCATATAAAAATGTAGTGATAATATCTTTCTACTAATGCATTATGCCCATTCAATTAATCAAATTTATTACATGATTTATTATTTTTGTTTCTATCCTCAAACATTCTGATAATAGTATATTTTCATGAAATGAATGTTGGGAAAATATAAGAGGGGTATCCAATATTAATATTTTCTTGAACAGATTTGCAGGCTGCTGGTGTAGACTGTGTGACATTGGGTCAGTATATGCAACCAACAAAACGACATTTGAAGGTGGTAGAATATGTGACTCCTGCCAAATTCAAGCACTGGGAGAAAGTAGGAAATTTAATGGGTTTCCTCTACACTGCAAGTGGTCCACTTGTCCGCAGTTCTTATAAAGCAGGAGAGTTTTTCATTGCCAGCATCATCAAAAAGAAGAGGGCAAATGCTGAATAATGACATTTATTATGTTTTGAGTGTACAGTAAAATAAATAAATTTCCTTGCTAGGGTTTCTTTTCTTTTCTTTTGCAGAGTAACAAACTGTGCATTATATTTATTTGTACATTTGTTTTTTAACTTATTTTAGGCAAGAGTAGAAAACAGTGACTCTAACTTTCAAGCTTAAAGAATATAAAGTTATAGATGTACATAATTGCCTTTTTGCATTACAGTGTCAGTATGACTGTGTTGTCGTTCTTACAATTAAGAAGTTTTGCTGTATATTTTGAAAATAGCTAATTTAATGAAATGTTAAATTCACTGAAAATACAAAAACTCATTTTAGTTCATTTCATGGAAAATGTGCATTTTCAAAGTTCCTGCACTGCATAAATGAAATTGTAGGATAATGTGTTTAAAAGGTTGATTTTATTTATTGTGCATATAAGAAATGAAAATGTGATTACTTTCTCATATTGATAATGAATAATATCGTGAAAGTACTCTGCTCTTTCAGTATAGGTACAGCCCACACTGGATCTGGATCAGGAAGATGCATGCCTTTAGGTCTGTGAAGGGAAATTAATTATAATGGTGTGGTGTATGTGTCAATGATCCTCAGTGCATATCCTCCCTCATTTTATGATTTGAGAAGTTTGTGCATAACGCATAACTATACTGAAGATATTGCAATTTTATGAGGAAATTTGAGTGATTACCTCATAAAATATTATATTATATTTCACTGTGAAAATTTCTACTATTTAAAACTATATATTGAAGATATTTGATCAACTCAGAGAAACTTGATCTAGGGATTAAATTCTATGTTTCTTGTGGATTGCTTGTATGCCTGCAATCCCAAAAATATTAAAATGTAACCCCCAAGTTTAATTTGTAATAACAAATATTGGTTTGGTTAGATTGTTAGGTGATGCTTAAGTTTGATTTAAGAAATTTGTTTTACTTATATACTGGAAAATTATCTGCAACAATGAATATTTTTGCACATGTAGCTTTTTAAACATATTCCTTTATTTTTCAAAACTATTTTCTCACACTTATCTACAGCTTTGCTTTTCTGTGCCTTATAGCATGTTAATCTATTTACAAGGGTAGGTCCATAAGTTTCTAGCCTAACCATTTTCTAGGTATGATAAAGACAAAAACTATACTTCACTTTTCAATATAGTTGCCATTTTCTAGGTATGATAAAGACAAAAACTATACTTCACTTTTCAATATAGTTGCCCTTTATTGCAATATACTTCTCACATCTTTGAATTAGCATTTCAATTATCCCCAAATAATAGTCAGAAGTTTTGTCTGCAAAATGGGCATAAACAGCATCCATTACTTCTTCTTCACATTAAATTTCCTTCTTTGAAGGACCTTCTTGAGTTTTGAGGACAGGAAATAGTCACTGGGAGCTAGATCTGCGCTATAGGGTAGATGATCAATCTTGAAGCCATATTTCTTTACAGCTTCCTTTGCAACAAAAGCTGTGTGCACAGGTGCATTGTCATGAAGAAGGTGCACACCACCACTCAGCTTTCCTCACCTTTTCTCTTTGATGGAAGTATGTAGTCTGTGCAGAAAGCCAGCATAGTACTCCCCATTTACTGTGGTGTTCCTCTCCTTGAAGTCAATGAAGAGTATTCCTTCACATTCCCAAAACATTGTGGCCATAATCTTCTTGGTTAACTGAGTGACTTTGGGCTTCAGAGGCAGTGCTTTGCCAGGTTTACACCACTCCATTGATTCTCTTTTGAACAAGGGATCATTGTAGAGGATCATAATTTCATCTCCTGTGGTTTCCAGAATTTCTCTCTTGTTGCCATGGCAGAGCTCCAAAATGCCTGACAACAGACAGATGACTTATTGCTGCTTTTGGACTGAGGCAAGAAGTCTAGGCACCCATCTTGCAGTAGTGTTATTCATGTTTAAATGTTCATGAATAATTTGAAGGACTGTTGTTTTAGAAAGGCCCAACCTTGCTGCAGTTTCTGTAACTTTCGAGCTGCTGGTCTTCCATAATTTCTCCTTCCACAAGAGCGATGTTTTCAGGAGTGAGCACCTTCAAGGGGCGACCTACACACCCCTTCATCTTCAGTGCTTTCTCAACACATGTGAAAAAGTTGGTCCATTCTTTTACGATAAAATATGAGGGGGATGCTGTTGATTTCAGTGTTGATTATAGAATTACTTAGACTTTGAGAGCTCTTGGGGGACCTATGAACTCACCTGATCTTCTTTCTCTATCCCTTATGCCCATACATATCAGGTTTCTTCAGTCATTTTCTAAACTCTCCTCTATCTTCTGCCCTTTCTCGTAGCTCTCATATCAACTTCCCATGACTATGCAAATCTCCCCATTTATTGTTCTCATTCCAATCTTGGTCTTCCCCTACTTTTTCCTCCTTTTGGTCTTGCTTCATATATTCTCCTTGGCAATTTATCTTCTGTCATTCCTTCCACATACCCAAACCAACTCAGTTTCTTTCCATTGAACTAAGTATGTTTTCCTGATATAAGCTCTCCCTTATTATTCTATTTGTTACATGGTCTCTTATAGTCTTTCCAACCACATTTCTTAAACATTTCATGTGAGCTGCTTCCATTCTGCTAGAATGTCTGCCTAGAATGTCCCAGCTTTTGTCCCCATACAGTATATTGCTTTATATACTCTAATTTTTGTCTTCAAACTAATTTCCTTTTTGCCTACATTGTTTTGTATATTTGATAATATATGTTTGTTGTGTTTTCTACTCTATGATTAACTTCCTGATCAATTTCTCCACCCTTGAGACTAATATTCCCAAATACTCAACATTTTCACATTTTCCAACATTGCTTCCTTCCATACTATTTTAATATCTTCTTTTCCTTCTTTACTTATCACCAATACTTTGCTCTTTTTTATATTCACTTTCATCCCTCGTTCCTCTGAAGTATTGCCCATTCACTGATATTTGTAATTTTTCTTCATTCTCAGCCAATAGCACTATATCACATGTATACTAACGTTTGTACATTTATTGGTCTCACTTTCCAATTCCCAACTTTCACTCTGGCTGTTCCCTTTTACGGTGTGTAATAATTTGATTTAGATAGATGTTAAATGACAGAGGACCAAGACTATCTCCCTGTTTCATCTCAAACTCCTCTGACATTTTTCTTGACAATCTTACTACCCCCACCACTTTTTCATACAAACTTTTGATAACTTTAGTTGTTTTCCTATTTACTTCTAGCTCCTCTAGTGCTTTCTGTGTTTCTTCTCTGGGTTCTGTATCAAATGCTGCCTTAAGATTTAGCAACGCTGCACATATTTTCTTCTTCCTGATCAGTTTATGGTCCATTATTGTCTCATTATGAAAATATTACCTTGTGTTTGGTGTTCCTCTTTTAGTTTTCCCCCCACTTCCCTTCTCAATTTGCTCTCTATTTCTTGAATAGATCTTTAGGGGTACAGGTGACAGATATATAAACCTGTAATTCTTGCTACTTAATGTGCTCCCTTTTTTGAGTATTGGGATTATATTTCTTTGCCAGTCCATTAGGATTTTTTCCATTGTCCATGCTTCATTCATGATTTCAAGTAATCTCTTATGGACATTTCTCCCCACATATTTTGTCGATCCTGGTGGTGTAGTGGTAACCATACTTGCCTCCTAAGCCCAAGATTGTGGGTTTGATACCGTCCAGGGCCAATGTTTTTTTTTTCGGGCGTAAAAAATCCCAAGTATGGCTTCCTTCAGAAGGGAAGTAAAGCCATGAGTCCCATGTCGTACATTTACAGCACAATAAAGAACCTTAAGCCTGAAAGAAGAGGCCTCTGACTGTTTCACGTCCTGAATTGAATGGGATGCTGATGAACTAAGATGTTAAAGAGTGTCCATAAATAAACCAAATAAAAAAAAATCTCCACATATTTAAGAATCTCTGGTGATATATTATCCCATCCTGCTTCTTTCTTCAGTTTCATCTCCCCTAGAGCTATTTATCTAATAGATCTATTGATTCCTCTTCCATCTATTCCTCATTGTATATACCTTCTGTTCCTTTTCCTATAAATTTACTTTTCCCTGGCTACATGAAAAACAGTTATATAATATTGCTCCCCCCATACTTCCAATACATTATCTGATTCCATTTTTATTTCATTATTCTTATATTTTATGTTTCTTATTCTTTTTCTTTATTTTGTAATTTATCTTCTAATTCCTTTCTAAATGTTTCCATGTATCCTTTTTTGCTTCCTGAACTGCTTTTTTGCTATAATTCATGTTTCTGTATACCATTCATAATTTTCCTCATTTTTGTTTGCTATATATCTCTTCAATGCGCTTTTCCTGTGTTTTTATTTTTATTGTTTCATTCCACTATTTTGTTTTCTTAGTGTATGTTTTAATTTTTGTAATATCACTCACTTCTTCTGCTGACTTGATCAATATCTCCTTCAGTATTGTCTATTTCTTTTCCAAATTTAACTCTTCATTGGAATCAATTTGTGCCTAATTTTCTTTTAACTGTTTCTTCGAATTCTTTCTTTTTCTACTTTTTTCTAAAGCTGCTATCTTAATTCATTCAAATTCCTTGTTTATTTTCCTCCTGGTCTTCTTAATCTGATATGTATCATATAAATAATCTATGCTCTGTAGACATTTCTATACTTCTAAAAACCCTTATACTGTTATTGGATATTTTGTACTCCTAGTATAAGTAAAATAGTCTATTACTCTTTTCACATTTCTGCTTTGTATTTCAAATGTGAGCTTATTTATTTCTTTGTGTGGGAAATATGTATTACCATTCATCAATTGATTGTTTAGACAATATTCAGTCATTCTTCTTCCATTTTCATTAATTATTCTATCTGTCCCATGCATTCCCTTACATCCATGATCTTTCTATGGATCTTGTCCTATTCTCACATTACAATCCCCCATGACAATAACATGTATGTTCATCCCTTGCTTTCTTCATCTCCTCCTGTAGTTTTGTATACAAATATTCCTTTTCTATTTCTTCCTTGTCCCCTGTTGGTGCATATATTGTATAAGGGATACATCTTCTTCTAATTTTAAATCTACTCTTATTAATCTTTAGTTTATTGCCTTTCAATATTTTACTTTTGTTTCCAGAGTTTCTGAACATACTATATCTACTCCTTCCTTAGCTCTCGATCCTATTTCCATGCCACATAACTTAAAGTGTATCTCTTTCCAATGTTATTTCTCCTCTACCATTCTTTTTTGTTTCACTTAGTTCTAATATCCACATTCCATATTTCCTCATTTTGTCCACTATTTCCCTTCTTTACCAGTCAGGAAAGTTATATTCCATACTCCTGTTTTCAATTTCCTTTTCAAGCCTAATTGTCTTCTGTTAATCTATCTAGCTCTCTCCTCTATTTTCTCTAATAGTTTAAATGGGTTATTAGCCTTAAGCTGAGCTATCCTGGTGGAGGGGTTGTCTCCTTTCTGTCTCCAGGCTGCTGGATTTGTTTAGGGTTTACTCCCCTAGCTTTTGGAGAATCATTCCTTAGCCACAAGGTAGCAGCTTCTAAAGTGTCTTCTATTCCATCTTTGGAGCTGGTGAACATCCTCTTCTGGGTTGCTTCTTAGTCTGGGTTTTTTCCTTTGGCATGTCTGTCAAGGGCGGTCCTATCAGTAGCCTCACTATTCCCAGCATGGCTCAAAGTGTTATGGGACCTCTCAAGTGCTCCCACCAGCAACAAGGTTATGCAACCCCAAGAGAGGGCCCCGATTATCAGTGGTCTAAAACTCGGTGTTTTGTCCCATTGAGGTGAATTATATCTCATTATACCTGTATAGGTATGTCGAGAAACTTTTCTAAACTTAAATTGGTTTTTAAAATTTAGTAATACTTGATAAATGTTAGGTTTGGCCAGAGTTTGGTGAACTTATGCAAGTGCACATCAGGATTCATGTATAGAGCAAGCAGCACCTTCTGTAAAAATTAATAAAAAGTTGTTTTTTTCATTTGTTTATGCAAAGTACAAATTTTGGTCAAACAGTTATGTATAACAAAATGTATGGATAAGAATGTAACATAATTAAAAAAAAAAAAAAAAAGTACTATGCAGCTGCATTAATAATTTATTTAGAGCAACCCAATGCAATAGTCTTTATACTCTAGGACAATATGTCCAACCTTTTGATGTATATAGGTGCATCTAGCATATTTCTATGAAAGTGCTTTTTGAGGTTCCCTATCTTCATCACCACCACCACCACCACCATCACCACCATCACCATCACCAACAGTAATGAATACTACCAGTTAACAATAAAGGTGTGTCTTTATTGATTTTATAATATTAATTATTCTTATTCATATAAAATGCTTATGCAATTTGAGTGAAATGTATTTGATGCAAGTTGGGGGAAAATCTGGAATGTGGCTTAAACAAGTTGCACTTTAATCTCTTCCAAGTCGAAATATTTAGAACACTTTATGGTTTCACTTACATGTCCTGAATAAATGATCTAAGTGAAACCAGAAGAGATTATTAATTTGCGTTTCACTATGTTCAATTCCAAATTGAATTAATATTGAAAAGATGCACTTAGTTTGTATCTTGGTATGAATTCGTCAGGCATTGCTCCAGCAGACCACGGCATAATAGCCCATAAGATACCTCTAGCGATATCCACAAACATGGGGTGTTTTATAAAAGGTGCAAATTATCACTCAGCCTTTCAAGTTCACCAACTCCTAAACCCAACATTGCGAGTTCAATTCTGGCCAGGATCGATGGATTTTTTCAGGCGTTAAAGTCTTAAGTGTGGCTTTCTTCCAAAGGAAAGTAAAGCTGTGGGTCCCATGTCGTGGAATTAGGCATGTAAAAGAACCTCACCTGGAAGAAGAGGCCTCTGAGCAAAATTTGTTGGCCGTTTCACTCCCTGAATTAAATGGGATGCTGATGACCTGAGATGATAAAGAGCGTCCGTAAATAAACCAAACCAACAACAAATTCAGCAACATCAACAAAATCAATGGATTATTAATGGTGATAAGGGATGATAACTGACTAATATCTTATAAAAATAAGTAAAATATGTGCTGGAAGAAAGTTACACATGTTATCAGCAATAGTTTTCATAATGAATGAAATATGGAAAGGAATTACTTGTAAGCAAGCCAAAGGAAAGCAGCTGTCTGAAAATCACTAGCTTCATTTATTTTCTTCATATATCCAACTTTTACATGCAATTTGAGATTTAACCCATTCATTTTGAAAGCATGTCTGATGGAATGGCAGTATCTATTTACCAGGTGGTCATCAAGGGTTTTGTAATGATGCCATAAATTTGAGTTGAGAAATTGTATCAATTTCATTATAATTTTCATGTTTTCTTTTCGTTACATCAGTGCATTTCAGTGTAAAGATGGCATCATTCAGAACTAATGTTTTGGAATTCAACTGAATAAATTCTGAGGGTTGTAGGGGGGGTAAAAAAATATTTTGGGATGACAACTAGTAGTCATTGGGGTTAAGGTTTAAATCTTAGATATATTGTATTTTTGAAATGGAACATTGTTATTTATAAATTTAAATTACTGCAAAACCACACGCTATCTAATTTTAATTACTGCATTCTTCTTCCTTTGAAAACATTGGAAGAAGCGTTAACTAATTAGTATTTTATTTATCTGTATGGACTGAAATTTCTAAGCACTAAAACCAGAATGAAGAGGAATTAAGTTATATTGGTATTGGAATATACACAGGTGGGAGGTAAAATAGTTCATGAGCAGTCTCCCCTCATGCCTATTACTCATCAACCCTTATTTACCAGCCTGTGTCGGAATATACGTAACATGTTAACTGCTTAAAAATTCCTATGCCTATTTATCAGCTTTGCCTTTTTGGCAATAGTTTTTGAAAGGCAAGGGAATGATATACGCCACTGATATGGGTTATGTACCGAACTTGTAAGGAACTGTGTCTGCCTGATTAATCAAAGACACCAAGATTAAGTTCTTCAGTGTGTTTTTCTTTCCACTTTAAGTACTGTCCATGCTAAGAGATGAGAGTAGTCAGATGCGCACTGCAGAGAGTGGGAGGAAGAGGCAAAGCCTCTAAATGATAGAGTTAGTAAGCATATGAAGATAGTTCAGGGGAACCGAGGTGGCAATTACAAATACATATATAAGAGTAAGATACAAGTATGCACAATGTATTAGAGTTGTTTAAAATGATTTTTATAACACCACATACAGTTTATGAATTTAGGTAGATATGCGCAGTAAATGACTGTTTTTGTGTGATCACTTGATATTACTGTCACTTGTAACACATGGAACCACATATTTAAGGTTTATGCTATTTCACCAACGTCAAAGTCTTCTTCACCACTGTTTGAGCTGCTTTCACTGCTACTTTCTCTATCATTTCCATACGTTCATCTAACATTATTTCAGTCGTAATGTATTCGTCCTCTACCTTTTTTACATGTTCACAAACTTTTCCAGTCTTCTTGGGATATGGATGCAAATTTTTCGTCTGCCAGTCGAATAACATCATCCATTTTAAACGTTGCATTTTTCTCTGCAATCCAATTCTTCACATTTGACCATATCATCTCTATTGGATGTAATTACGGGTGGTAAGGCGGATAACGTAACGCATTATGCCCATGTTCCGCTAGCAAGCAATCTATTTTGTAAGTGCGATGAGTTGGTTTATTCTCGTTGATTAAGGTGTACAGTTGAGGGTTTAGCATGCAAATGTAAGAAATCTGCTTTTCTGTTAACAACATCATTTGTTCTCGGGTTGGAATTGAAATCTGAGCAGGATTGAGCTGTGCATTGTGAAAAGGTGCATTATCAATTACAAGGACACTATTGGGTGGAAGATGTGGGGTTAGTTTTTCAGTCCGTTATTTTGTAATCCACATCATTGTGATAATCTCCTGTTTTTTTTTGTCCAGTTTAAAAACGGACATGTGCATTTGGCATAAAGTCTTGTTCCCTGCCAACATCAGCCTGCTGCCTTTTGAATCAGAAGAAAAGAGACCGGCAAGTGAGTCGTCACTCCAGCCATAGGATGCTTTATGTGTAGAAAGGACATAAGTCTCATCCATTATACATTTGGGCGAAGCTCGTTCCTATATTTCCTTAAATGATGTAGGTAAGAAATCCTTTGTTCTCTTATGATTTGATTCGTCTGTTTTCTTTTTCCATCTGAATCCAAATAAATACATGTAGAATCTTCCGGGGTGTATTAATACTGCAGTCGAACGACCTGAGGTGTTTAAGAGCGTCCATAAATAAATAACTGCCGTCGAAACTAATTAATACTTTTAATTTAGCTTGTATCTTTGTGAGTGTCGGCCTTTCTTTTTCTTGCATATAAAAATCATTCACGTCATGGCGAACAGCGCGTTATTTAAAGTCGTCTTGAGCGGCCTTTCCTGATTTTCTGTTTGAGGTGTTAAGAAAGGAGCATTTTGCCTAACTGAATGCGTTCTTGTTCAGCTTTGATCCTATGAATCGAACTAAACGATAGACCGGTTACTTCCACTACTCGTTTCTGTACGGACTTCAATTTAATAGGGGTCACCTCCGTAGCGTCCCTCGTCGTGAATTAATACACATTACAGATCACTTCTGTCTGGTTATGCAAGACTTTCCCTGCAAGTTGCTATTAATCGGCGGCATTGTTTACTATATTTTTATCATCACTATGCGCCACACGGACCGCCACACGGTACGGCACTGGTGGCCGAGGTCGTTAAGGCGCGGACTCGAGAACGGGAGGTCCGGGGTTCGAATCCCGCCAGAACCGTTCTCCCTGACAGAGGTTTTGTCCAGGTTTTTCTCAATCCTCATAAATGGCTAATGCCGGGGAGGTACCCTATAATTAGGCCTGAAACGTTTTCTTCCTTAAAAATTCTTTCCTAATATATCATTTCGTTTCATTATCATCAGTGTCCACCGCCTGTAGTTCCTCAGTAGTAAAAACGGGCGTTAAACGCTATTAAAAAAATAGTTGGATAAACTGGAGCTTGCTCCCTGCCGATGCCAGCTGACTGCACCATTCACTCAACCGCGACGAGTGGCCGAGGTTGTTAAATCGCGGACTCGTGAGCGGGTGGTCTGGGGTTCGAATCCCACCAGGACCATCCTCCCTGACTGAGGTTTTTTCCAGGTTTTCCTCGGTCCTCATAAATGGCAAATGCCGGGGAGGTACTCTAAACTTAGGCCTGGAACGTTTCCTTCCTTAAAAATAAATCCTTTCCCAATATATCATTTCATTTCATGTATCACCAGTGTCCATCGCCTGTGGTGCCTCTGTAGCAAAAACGGGTGTTAAACACCATTCATTCATTCATTCATGTTTACGCTTTCGTCTATTTGCGTGGACAGTACAAAGGTACATTGCATAAACGTTAGTTTCAATTTAAATTTGAAGCCGCAGAGCGACAGAGAAGTAAGATGAAGTTGAATTACTGATAAGCAATCCACCAATAGATTTTACGCCGCTACACGGAATTTTAAGCCCGCAAACCACAATTTCCATTTCCAAAATATTCACCCAGGATTCCTTCACGATTTTTCGAATTTGTGCGGTTAATTTCTGTAACATTCTATATTCAAAAGAACTTTGAACAAAAGATGGCGACTGGAAAATGCCTTGGAATCATCGAATGGCCAATAGCACATACAACTTTTATGATCGATTTGGACGTAACCTGTGGTTTGAGGCATAAATCTACCTTGTAGATAACTGGGTAAAGCGATAGGCAGAAATGTAAATATAGGGAATTGTTTATCTCTAGAACAACGACCAATAAAGGATTTTTAAGTTGTGCAGTAATCCATACACAGTATCATCGTAGTAATTTGGAAAGTCGTTGACCTTAGCAATTGGCAAGACATGACCTTATGGAAAATGGTAGAGAAAGAGCATATGAAGATTTATATTTATTAACTATGATATAGGGAAAATACGTTAAGTGTAATATTAATTTTCTGGAATTTTATATCAAATTTGACAAGTTAAAGATAAATTAATATTCAGAGATTTGCAAAGCACCGTAGATAAATGGGTTGCATAATTACTTTTATTTTTTTGTTACTGAAAATATTGTTAAATATGTATTTTTTTATTTCCTGAGAGAATGCTGAAATGAAATATTTTGACACTTTTTTTTTTTTTTAAATAAGCCGCTTCCAGGTCTACGTGTGCTTTGCAAGATACCCACAATTAATAAATGTGTGTTTTATGATCACAGAAGTTAAATTTTCTTGAAGCGTCTAAATATTCAAGGTTATTGATTTAGAAACATCAAAAACAGCCCTGTTAGTATGTTAGTATATGTTTAAGATTTAGTTGAGAGGAATGTAGCGGAAACACCCACTTTGACCAGATAATGCTTATTGCTAAATACGAGTAATTTACTGTATACTAGTTCAATCTGCGCCATATAATTTTAATTATTTTACACCACAGATTACAGACGCTTTATGCAGTGCAGTCCGTTCTTTTGTCGTTGCGGGATGGGTGCACCAAATGTCAGATGTAAAACGTCAAAGGCATGTAGCCATGACAAAAAATGGTTGTTTAAGCAATTAACCGAAATGTAGAAACTTTGTTTAAGAAGAATTATCAGTTAAACTCACAAAATTTAGTTGTAGGGATGCTGAATAAGATTTAATAACACCTCAAACGAAAGGTGAAAGTTTGAGGTTAAGTCAACTCAGGTCAGTAAACATAATGGGTATTCTGACTGACAAGGCATTACAATTTAGGAAATATAGATGAATGATGTGGGTTATATTTGCATATGTAATTGTAGATTGGGTCGACCCAGGGTTCGATTTCTAGCTGCTGCTAAGGAATTGTCATGTTGGTTTATTAAGGCTGTGCTAAGCACACTATTTTTGGTCAACAAACCGTACAATCTTGGGCCCATAATCTACTGACCCATTGTTTTAATTGGGATACCTAACCTTATCTTATTAGCCACAAAATGAATAAAACATAACAAATTAAATATGATTGTAGTTGCAGTAAAGATGACTCCTGAAGCAAATCCAGAACTGGCTACACAATTTGGAGGTCTGACGTTTTTTGCGAGAAGTCACCCAGGGGAACTCTGTGGCAGCAATGGTCTACCTTTAACCCCAAATTCCATCACAATATTTGGAAGAGCTCAGTTTCTGAAAACTATAGATCATCCATATCTGTGCTCATATTTGGACATAATCCGTGGAAAACATGGTGAGCATTATCATTACTGGAGCTATACAGAAGTAAATCAAGATACTTTTGCAAGGGACACCAAAATTATGATGTACAGCTGATGCGTACATAAATGCCAAGGTTTTTTGATATTATAAAGAAAGCTTGGATTTAGTTGTGAATATATGTAAAGTGAGTAAAGTTCTAGTTAATTGGCTGCTGATATTGCTATCAAGCTATTCTGTAAGAAGCTGAACTTTACTTGCTCAGTATAAAAACAGAGAGTGCTGCTGCTCTTAAGATAATAAAAAATTATCATAAATAATATTCAAGAAAAGTTGTTTGTGGTAGGTTTAACAGTTAAACTGCCTGTCACAATACTTTGCATCTATTGATACAGGATTTTGAAATTAGGGGATCACTATGGTCTAAAAGAGTGTATGAAATATAAAAGGTAAATAACGAGAGGTAACGACTGAATGGGAGAATTGGGGGAGTTATTGCAAGAAATTTGGGTGGGAAAACTTTGGGAATTTGGAGATGAAAGTAGACAAGGGTTTTGGAAGGAAGTAAGGCAAAGAATTGAATATATAGAGGCAAGAGATTTGGGAAGTTTTAGAGATGAGAGTGCTTTAAGATTGTATAGAATAAATAAAAAGGAGTAGGGGATAGAGAAATATGTGAACTGTTGTTATAAATTTGGGAGGGAAGGACTGGCCTGGATGTGAGCAGGGGCATTGTTTTTAAAGGATCTCAGAATAGAAAATGGGTAAGGTTGTGTTATGTGTAGAGACTCTGAAGGAGTATTTCATTGTTTATTAGAGTGTGAATGGATAAAGAGATGGAGCGAGGGTGTATGGGAAGCAAAAGGGAATAAATTACAGAAAAAAGTATAATATGTAGAATGTTGACTGATATGGGACACAGAGAAATAAAATGATAGGAAAATAGTTAGGAAAAGTAAGGATTAGAATAGTTAAGAAGGATGAGAAAATTGGGGTATGATTGATAAAATAGTGCTAACAAAGGAAATACAAAAACTGGGAGGTTATATGTAATGGGGCCTCATATAGATGGATGTTAGATGTATTAATATGATAATATAGTCAAGAATACCAATTTGTTAAATATTCATAAATTTTACTAAAATTTGGTATATATGTATAAAAATTTGTATTTGAAAGAAAAATAAAAATAAAGTAATACTATTAACAATGTAACAAATTAACAGTAATTATAATAGTACAAAAGGATAAAACACTAAGAAAAAGTCACACTTGCAATCTCAAGTTAATAGTATTACTTTATTTTTATTTTTCTTTTATATCATATATATATATATATTGTATGTAGCGAAACCTTAGTCTTCAGGAAATTCCAATGAATAATCACTGATGAGCCAAAGACCAAGGTATAATGGGTAGTGAATTGAAAATTGTTAACTATGTATGTAGAGATATTATTGGTAATTCAATACTTCATATCTTGCAGTGAATTTTTTTTTTTTTTTTTGGCATATATGAATTTCTTCGTTATTTTTGTCTATTGAAATTGGAGAGATTTTCATTCATATTAATATAGATTTATTTTGGTATACAAGGTGAGGATAAAAAGAAATTAGTTAAAGCAGCAAACAAGCAAAGGGAGCATGGGTGACTTTAGTTGCATACTTGTTGATTATGATAGTTATTTGCTTGTTTTATATATGCTACATGTCAATGTAATATGATTTGGTGATGTATAATATAGGAAAATAACTTTATGAAGCTGGAGTTTAGGTCATGTCATGTTATAAAAAACAAATCAGCCACTTAGTATCACAGAGAATTTCAGGAAAGCTTTTTCAGGTAGCTTCATCTAAGATAGTCAACAAATCCAAAACAACTGGATCATCTCTGAGCAAGGAAACTAATTAATCACATTTTAACAAAGGAGAAATGCTTGCTAATGTCACTGTTCGATTAGAGCAATTACTATGAAAATTCCTCTCAAGTTATTTCAACAAATGGGAGTCAGCTATAATTCAATAAAACACACTATAGAATTGCTAAAATATAATCCAAATGAAGCTCCAAAACCTTACAAAGCAGGTACCTGATAATAATAAACTTTTGCAGGTTTTGTTTTTATTTATTTTAATAGTGTTTAATGCCCATTTTTACTGCTGAGGCATCGTAGGCAGTGGAAACTGATGATAAATGGGGTGATATGATAAATTGGGAAAGGATTCTTTTTAAAGGAAGGAAATGTTTCAGGCTTAAGTTTAGGGTGCCTCCCTGGCATTTGCCATTTATGAAGATTGAGGAAAACCTGGAAAAAACTGCAGTCAGGGAGGACAATCCTTGCAGGAATCAAACCACAGACCACCTGATCATGAGTCCACACTTTAACGACCTCAGCCACCTGTGGCAGTACTTTCGCAGTTGATTTCTTATAATATGTATTACTAGGCCTTATGTTTTAGACATTATATAGAATCCTTGATCATTTTGAACACATTTATAAATACATGAAATTTTTGTGTAATAAAAATGTATAATTTAAATTTATAATAAATTAAAATCTGGGATTCTTACAAATAATCCAATGTAATGAGCATTCCTGAATGAAAACTAATTGATATTAATAATTATCATTTATATTCATATAAATATGTATAATCAGTGTCAGGAATAAAAGGATGAATTTCTAAGGCAATATTGTAAAATACCTCACATGGATACACTATTAAAACACTTAAAAAATTCAAATATATAGAATAAGCTTTAACCAATAATTTGAAATAAATACATTGTGTTCTTACTACGGAAAAGATTTGCTGATATTCAGGTGAGATTGAAGCATTCACCTAAAATCTCTAGGTCATCTTGGCCAACAAACATGAATTTTGAAACACTCAGCAAAAAATGAACCAAATATTTTTAAAGTTAAAATAATATAAAGTATTTATAATTTGAGTTACATCCACGTGAAAATGGAAACTAAGATGCTGCATTTGGTTTACTAAATCTAATTCATTTCCATTTCATTTTATTTGTGTCCACATCTTATACAAGATATGGGATGCCATTTAAAATATCCACTAAATTTAATTAAATGTTACATAATGCAAAAAACAGCATCATACAACAAATAATTCTTTACCATAATACAATATACTACTTATCTCACCATCAACATAAGGAAGACATGAAAGGTATATGCAATAACACAATAGACCCAAATTTACTTTTATTTTCTGATTAGACCTAGTTCATTTAAATTTACACATGCCACGCTAAAGCAACCAGTCCTGCAGTAGTAAAAGTCTTCATCTAATTTATAAAATTCTGTTATATCTTAAAAATAATGTCTATTTCATTGCAAGCCCTCAAATAATTGATTCAAGACATTTGATTCCGAAAGATAGAGGTAACACTTCCGAACACATTTTTTTTTTAAATCTTGACTACTACATTGTGTTTTCAACAAATGCAAAAAATCGTATGAGAATACATCAATGTACTCCTATCTGCTATGCTCCTTACATGATATTTTTAAAATTTATATTTGTGGTGAAACCTATTCAACAAGATTTTAAAACAGTAGTCGGCACACATTCACTATAGGAGCAAAATGACAAGAAAGCATAATTTTTTATGGTGTCAAGGATACATAAATGCAATTGATTGACACTTTCAGTTTTATCTATGAGTAGATGTAATGTTGCATTCTTATATTAATTTTATTTCCTGACAATTTTATTTCCAATCAACATTGAAAAATGTATCTTGGCCTGCTCACCATATAGGCATAAAATAGATAATCTCATTACTGCACTTGTCTTACTAATAAAGTCTTAGCAGAAGAACTGCAAAGGTGGTAGCTCCATAAACATCAAACTGTTTAGTTTTGAATAGCAGGAATTTTCACAGCGAAATATAGTGTAATATAACAAATTATTGTTGTGGAAATCACTCAAATTACTCCACTTACTTGAACATGATTCAAAGGCTGTTGCCTTCATCTTCAGCATCATTCAGATGAAGACAACAGCCTTTGAAACATGTCCAAATAAGTGCAGCAAAATTAGTGAAATTTGAGTGATTTCCTTAACAATAATTTGTTATATTATCAAACTGTGTATTTACTCTGAATGCTTATTGCATGTGTGAAATGAGCACTGTGATGCTATGAATAATATGCACATCATATCCCATAAGGCCTAAAACTGAAAACTTCAAATTAATTTTAATCATGAAAAGTCATTGCAATGCTGAAATAAATTTAAAAACTCTTTCTTTTTTTCTTCTCATGCTCACTTCTAATTCATGTGACTATAATATACAAGCCACCTGATTATTGCTGTTTACTGGAAGAAGTGTAAATGCTAAAACCGGAAAAAGGGAAGATAATAATAAAGGAACCCTATGTTATAAGAGATGCTGAAAGGTATGCCCTTCAGTCACAGCATATGTATAGGGAATGCTTATATTTTATCAAACTTTTCTTCCATAAGAACGTAGGAGTCAGAACATGTTTCTTGTCATTCAAAAATCCTGTCTCTTACAACTTTTTAACAAGTTGGTGAACAGTTTTTCCAGCTGGAACACAATTGCCAGGATATTTTCTTGCAAACTATCTTACCTTTTTTCTGCAAGAATCCATTATCACATATGTATCAAACATAGAAATGCATTCAAGATAATTGGCATAACTAACAAAGAATAATTGAAACTCATATAAACAATGTAATACAGTTTTTTTCACACTAACTCCATTCACTTACATAAAAATCTGGACATATGTTTCGGGAGTGATCCCTCCCATCTTCAGCCTGTAGATAAACTGTTGTTATACGTGGCGGTTGGGTCTCTTGATGTTCTTGTGGCGGCATCTGTTGGTTCTATTAGGAATTTCTGAGTTCATCCATTGAAGGGAAATCGAAATTCATCAAATTATCCTTATTTTTTGTAATGAAAATGTTTTCCCAAGTGGAAAGTTCTATTGCATTATGAAGTTGGTAGAAAAATTACAAAATTACAGCAAAAAATATAAGTATCGTTTGATGTACAAACCTTATTCCCAAGCATACCAAAAGATACACTTATGCTAATGTTAAAGAATTGGTTAAAATCCTTAGATCTACAAGCACAAGAAATTGAAGACTTGATAAAACTTACGAACATTTGTATCGAACAAAATTACTTCATTATCAATAAAAAATATTACCAACAAGTCTCGGGACTAGCTATGGGAAACCTGTTATCTCCATTCCTAGCAGATTTTTTTATGAGTTCGTTTGAAATGCATATCACCAAAGCCTTCCCTCTAATCTTCAAAACATGGTATAGGTATGTGGATGACATATTTGCAATAATTCCAAAAAAACATACAATGGATGCACTAAAACTTCTGAATTTGCAGCACAAATCTATAAATTTCACCATAGAGGAAGAAAGAAGTGGATATCTCCCCTTCCTAGATGTAAAAATCATAAGAAATGAAAACTATCTTACATTTGGAATTCATAGAAAGGATACTCACACAGAAAATTACATAAAAATGACAGTTTTAACCCCATTCCACATAAATATGCAGTGTTTTATAGTTTAGCACACAGATTAGTTAACATCCCACTCACAGAAACAGAGTACAAATTGGAATACCAACAAATCATAAAGATAGCAGAAACTGATGGATACAACAAAGACACAGTAATAAAAATCATCAATAAAACCAAAACACAATAAGAGATATTTCCACACTTAAAAGTGCAAAAGAAAAAAACAAATTCAGAAGTTTCACATACCATCCAATTTACCACAATAAGTTCAAAAAGATATTCAAAGAACAAGGAATTATGTTAGCCCCAAAGAACAATTTTAATATAAAGAACTTATTAGGTTGCAGAGTAAAGGACTACATGCCAGCAGAACAAAAGTCAGGTATTTACGAAATGAAATGTGCAGAGTGCGATAAAAAATACATTGGAAAAACGAAGAGGAATTTGGGAATCTGGAAAAAAGAACACTTTTAGAAATATTTGCTTAAAACAAATTGATAAATCAGCAATAGCGGCGCACTTTTGGAATAAAAATCATGAAATTAAACCAGAGATAAAACTACTGAAACAACTTCATAACGCAATAGAACTTTCCACTTGGGAAAACATTTTCATTACAAAAAATAAGGATAATTTGATGAATTTCGATTTCCCTCCAATGAATGAACTGAGCAAATTCCTAATAGAACCAACAGATGCCGCCACAAGAACATCAAGAGACCCAACCGCCACGTATAACAACAGTTTATCTACAGGCTGAAGATGGGAGGGATCACTCCCAAAACATATGTTCCAAATTTTATGTAAGTGAATGGAGTTAGTGTGAAAAAAACTGTATTACATTGTTTATATATATATACCACTCCATTGTTAACAGCTTCGTAAGTACATTTAATTGAATTGAAACTCAATTTACATTTAAGAAATGCCCCAAGTAATGTACAAGCGCACAGCACTTCTTGACAAAACCAACTTACTCAAACCAACTACAAGCTGCTACCTGTACATGCCTTATATGGCCTTGGTGACTGGCTTCTCCCAGTATGCAGCCACTCTATTTGCCCATTGCTCAAATAACCTCTTTAGGTTTTTAAGATGATGAATGAAATCAGTGATTGCAATGTAGTCGTTGCACCAAAAATTATCAAGCATTTTTGTTTATAGGAGGGAAAAAAGCTTCATTCACAAAATTGTCCAAAGCCAAAATGAATCCAGACCTCCTAGTTAGCAGCATACAGACAATAACCAAGGGGCATTAAGATATGAAATCATGAACAGGAAATCTGGGTTATATTCCTGCATGACCATCCTCCTGGGTTGTGGTTTTTTCCAGGTTTTCCTCAGTCCTTATAAATAGAAATGAGGTACTTAGGCGTGGAACATTTTCTTCCTTAAAAAGAAAATCCTTTTATCAATTTATCATTTCACCACATGTGTCATCACTAGTAAAAATGAGCATTAAACACTATTAAAAAAACACACAGTGCCAAAAACACATGGTGTATCAGTGAATAGTAATTAATATTGGACCATATATATAGTCACTAAGAAAATTTGAAATTTGAACAAAAGCAGACAATGCAGGTATAAGCAATTAGTAATTGACAAATGCTGCTTTACCAATTTCGGTTATTCATTTTAATATATTTACCATGCTACATTCTGTATCTAATTTAGATTTATAGATCATGCTATGCAGTTTGAAGCAGCATCATGAAATGAAGTGAAGATGCCTTACTTTCCAGTGGATTTTTTTTTTTTGATTAGTGTTTAACACCCACTTTTACTATTGAGGCACCACAGGCGGTGGACACTGATGATACATGAGATGAAATGATATATTGGGAAAGGATTTTTTTTCAAAGAAGGTAATGTTCCAGGCCTAAGTTTAGGGTACCTCTCTGGCATTTACCAGTTATGAGGACTGAGGAAAACTTGGTAAAAACCTCAGTCAGAGAGGACGATCCTGACGGGATTTGAACCCTATACCTCCCACTCACGAGTCTGCACCTTAACGTTCTCGGCCACCCATGGTGGTTTTCCAGTGGAGAATCGGTAGATAACAACAGAATACAGTAATTGAAATAGTGTGCCTGTTGCATTTTTTTTAATATTCTGCATATTTTTTAATTTAGTTTCTAAATATGAAAAGTTCACTGTACTTTAATGATGTAGCACCCAATGTCAAGCAATATTTACAATTTCTGCTGGTCATCTTGCTATCACAGCTTCCATTTCTTACTTGGATGCTAATTGGGTAATTTTCTTCTTATAATGCATTTTTAATATGTAATGGTAAAGTATAAAACTGTATATTTTATGATCATTTTTGAATTTTACGTTACATTTTTCTTCTTATAGAGCGAACAGTGGTAGTTGCAGAGTTCTACACACATTCATTAAAATCAAGGAAGCTGAATTTGGAAGAAGTGGTGAAATTTTCTTCACAAGTTCTGCAAGCGCTAGTATACCTTAATGAACAAGGTATTGTTCATCGCAGTCTCTCTCCAGAAAATATGCTATTAAATGAGCATGGAGATGTGCAGCTTTTCAATTATGGTTTATATTATATGACAGGAGGTGGTACAGATGTGTCATTTCCCATTGGGTAAGTATATATTGTTTATAATAATATTTCTCAAGTAAGTTTACATAAATTTTAAACATAAATACAGAAATTACCAGGCACTCGAAATGTAGATTCTTTTAGTTGACTTTGAAAAGAAACAAAATTCACTACTAGTGTATTCATGATCATCTTTTAGTTATATAAAATTTTCAGAAACATTGGTGTGCCATACAAGCAACTCAATTTACAAAATCCTTTTTTTTACACCCATCACCTTTCTTATAAAAACATTATCAAAAGTACATTCTATATCACGTTATGATTGTCAATGCTATTTTGTTCATGTTCTCCAACTTCACTGCTAATGGAGTTGCAACTATGGAAGAAAATATTTCATGCAGAAATAATGGAGCAAAGTTGAATAGCACTATAGAGCAATCAAACAGATTTAATTAATAAGAATTCTGATTTTGCAGAAAAGTATTTTTAACATCTGCAGACATAGCACCTACAAGTGTAAACTGAAAAATTTCAAGCATTTTGCACTAATACTTTTCATTTCTTTTTGGGTTTTCCACTTTCCCAATGAAACTCTTCAAATGCAACATTTTATTTTAATTTGGAGCAGCTTTCATTAACTGTTTAGCATTTTGGCACAACATATCATATAGGTGCTGGCCATTGACTGTAATCATCATTTGACTACTGTTTTGAGGCACTGTGTTCAGCTCATAATGTATCTAAAGCATTTCATGAACATCGGCTGTTTATCACCTTTGCTCAGACATTAAAATGTTTACTTAAATGTAAAATTGGAACTTAACACAGTGAAGCCAATCATATTAATGGATATCATTGTATGATTCAGTTGAACTACACACTCTTAAAGCTTCACTTACTTTTCATAAATGTATGGAACCAGTTTCGAGAACATTTTGTTCCCATCTTCAGCCATGCTAAGGTTCAACTGTCGGATCATTCGTTGAGCTGTGGGAATGTATATTCTGCTCTGGTGGCGGTGTGATAAACTTGTAGTTTATGTTTTCATCCCCGACAATGTCGAAGTTCATTATGCTGTTTTTGTATTTGTAGATGTAGATTTTCTCCCAGGTTGCTAATTCCGTAGGTCCTTGTACTGATTTTAATAATTTTGTTTTATTTATTATGTCGTGATTTTGTGTCCAAAAATGATATGCTACTGCTGATTTCTCTATTTGCTTGTACTTTATGTTCCTGAAATGTTCCTTTAACCGTGTGCCAATGTTTCTCTTTGTTTTCCCTATGTAGATTTTTTCACATTCTGCACAGTTTATTTTGTAATTACCTGATTTTTCTTCTTGTGGAATACTGTCATTAACATTATCTATCAGCAAATTTTGAACATTAAATCTATTAATCGGTGCCAACCTAATATTAAAATCTTTAAGAATATTCTGAAATTTTTTTGTGGCCCATGGATGATATGTGAATTTTTTAAAAATAAGTTTATCTTTTTTTGCTGAAAGTGTTGTGGTTTCTTTGATATGTTTTTGAAATTTCTGCACCTTTTTATGTACTAGTTCTTTTTTAAAACCATTTTTAACTGCTGTTTCTTCTATTTGTTTGTATTCTTTAAAATATTCTTCTTTGCTAATTTGTAGGTTAACTAGCCGGTGTGTTAAACTGTTAATTACTGCATGTTTGTGTGCTGTAGGGTTTAAACTGTCAGCTTTGATGTGATTATCTGCATGTGTATTCTTTCTGTATATTCCAAATTTAAGTTTTTCTTGGCATTTCATTATTTTAATATCCAGGAATGGCAGCATGTTATCTGTTTCTATTTCGTATGTAAATGAAATGTTTTTATCTTGAATATTTAGAAGTTTTAAGGCATCGTCAATGAGTTTTTTGTCAACTATGGCAAATATATCATCCACATATCTGTACCATACCTTAAATATGAATGGAAACGCTGTGTTGATGTGTGTTTCAAATCTACTCATGAAGAGGTTAGCTAGAAAGGGGCTGCCCATTGTAAGTACTGCTTGTTGTTTATAAAATTTTCCTTTAAAAGTGAAAAAGGCTTGGTTTATGCAAATTTCTGTCAGTTTGATGTATTCTTTAATGTGTATATCATTAATTCCACTTGTTTTTAGCCAATCATGTAGATAAATCAGGAGTTTTTCTTTTGGTATGCTAGGAAACAGAGATTCTACATCGAAAGATATAAGTGTACTTCAACTCATGTATACACATTCTTACACTAACTCCATTCACTTACTCTTAAGTAAGACGCGTTTCGGGAGAATCTCTCCCATCTTCAGTTGCTGACTGAACCTCTGCTATTTGAAAATATGGCTGGACGAACTGCTGTTCCTGTGGTGGCCTCTGTTGGTTGAAGTAGGAAGTCGCTGAGCTCGTCTATGGGGGGAAACTCGAAATTCATTAGGCTTTGTTTATTTTTCAATATGAAAATTCTTTCCCAAGTGGACAACTCCAAAGGGGTGTGAAGATGTTTCAACAGCTTTATTCCCGGTTTTATTTCATGGTTTTTGGTCCAAAAGTGAGCTGCCACTGCTGATTTATCCACCTGTTTGAATCGAATGTTTCTAAAATGTTCTTTCCTTCGAATTTCAAGATTTCTTTTTGTTTTTCCTATGTAGCTCTGTTCACAATCTGCACATTTTATTTCATAAATTCCTGATTTTTGTTCTGGTGGTATGGGGTCTTTTAGAGTGCAACCTAACAAATTCTTGATGTTGTATCTGTTCCTTGGGGCTAAAATTGGGGCTGTTCTTTGAAGATTTTTTTGAACTTGTTGTGGTAAATTGGATGGTATGTGAAACTTTTGAATTTGAATTCTTCTTTTATATTTTTCAATGTGGTAACTTCCCTTATCTCTTTTTGTCTTTTTGATTTTTTGATAATTTTTATCACCGTGTCCTTGTTGAAACCATTCTTTATAGCTGTCTGTATTATTTGTTTATATTCCATTTTGTATTCTGCTTTTGTGAGTGGAATATTCAACAATCTGTGTGCCAAACTGTAAAAAATTGCATATTTATGTGGAATGGGGTTATAACTCTTATTTTTAATGTAGTTTTCTGTATGTGTTTCTTTTCTGTGAATTCCAAAATTTAAACCATCTCCATTTCTTATAATTTTTAAATCTAAAAATGGTAGCCACCCATTTTTTTCTTCTTCTATAGTAAATTGTATGGATTTATGTTGCAAATTAAGAAGTTTCAGGGCATCTGTTGACAGTTTCTTTGGTACTATTGCAAAAGTGTCATCCACATACCTGTACCATGACTTGAAAATTAAAGGGAAGGCTTTTGTGATGTGTATTTCAAATGAGCTCATGAATAATTCTGCTAGAAAAGGTGACAAAGGGTTTCCCATAGCCAGGCCTGAAACTTGTTGGTAATATTTGTTGTTAAAGCTGAAGTAATTTTGTTGAATGCAGATATTAGTAAGTTTTACTAAGTCTTCTATTTCTTCTGTTTTTAAATTTATTGTTGTTAACCATTTCTTTAGCATGAGCATGAGTTTCTCTGTAGGTATGCTTGGGAATAAGGCTTTTACATCAAATGAAACCATTATATCTCCAGGTGCAATTCTGCTATTTTCAAGTTTTTTAACTAGGTCAACTGAATTTTTAATGCTCAAACTTTGGAATCTCTTAAAAGAATTGAAGATTTTGGTCAATTTTTTTGCTACCTGGTATGTGGGTGAATTGATATTGTTTATTATTGGTCTCATACTGTTATCATTTTTATGTAACTTCGGTAGTGCATATAGCCTGGGTAGTACTGGATTACTCTGTGTGATATTCTGTTTTACAGTAGTGGATAGTGTTTTGACGTCTTTTAATGTTTTGTATATTATACATTTTAGAAACATTCGATTCAAACAGGTGGATAAATCAGCAGTGGCAGCTCACTTTTGGACCAAAAACCATGAAATAAAACCGGGAATAAAGCTGTTGAAACATCTTCACACCCCTTTGGAGTTGTCCACTTGGGAAAGAATTTTCATATTGAAAAATAAACAAAGCCTAATGAATTTCGAGTTTCCCCCCATAGACGAGCTCAGCGACTTCCTACTTCAACCAACAGAGGCCACCACAGGAACAGCAGTTCGTCCAGCCATATTTTCAAATAGCAGAGGTTCAGTCAGCAACTGAAGATGGGAGAGATTCTCCCGAAACGCGTCTTACTTAAGAGTAAGTGAATGGAGTTAGTGTAAGAATGTGTATACATGAGTTGAAGTACACTTATATCTTTCGATGTAGAATCTCTGTTTCCTAGCATACCAAAAGAAAAACTCCTGATTTATCTACATGATTGGCTAAAAACAAGTGGAATTAATGATATACACATTAAAGAATACATCAAACTGACAGAAATTTGCATAAACCAAGCCTTTTTCACTTTTAAAGGAAAATTTTATAAACAACAAGCAGTACTTACAATGGGCAGCCCCTTTCTAGCTAACCTCTTCATGAGTAGATTTGAAACACACATCAACACAGCGTTTCCATTCATATTTAAGGTATGGTACAGATATGTGGATGATATATTTGCCATAGTTGACAAAAAACTCATTGACGATGCCTTAAAACTTCTAAATATTCAAGATAAAAACATTTCATTTACATACGAAATAGAAACAGATAACATGCTGCCATTCCTGGATATTAAAATAATGAAATGCCAAGAAAAACTTAAATTTGGAATATACAGAAAGAATACACATGCAGATAATCACATCAAAGCTGACAGTTTAAACCCTACAGCACACAAACATGCAGTAATTAACAGTTTAACACACCGGCTAGTTAACCTACAAATTAGCAAAGAAGAATATTTTAAAGAATACAAACAAATAGAAGAAACAGCAGTTAAAAATGGTTTTAAAAAAGAACTAGTACATAAAAAGGTGCAGAAATTTCAAAAACATATCAAAGAAACCACAACACTTTCAGCAAAAAAAGATAAACTTATTTTTAAAAAATTCACATATCATCCATGGGCCACAAAAAAATTTCAGAATATTCTTAAAGATTTTAATATTAGGTTGGCACCGATTAATAGATTTAATGTTCAAAATTTGCTGATAGATAATGTTAATGACAGTATTCCACAAGAAGAAAAATCAGGTAATTACAAAATAAACTGTGCAGAATGTGAAAAAATCTACATAGGGAAAACAAAGAGAAACATTGGCACACGGTTAAAGGAACATTTCAGGAACATAAAGTACAAGCAAATAGAGAAATCAGCAGTAGCATATCATTTTTGGACACAAAATCACGACATAATAAATAAAACAAAATTATTAAAATCAGTACAAGGACCTACGGAATTAGCAACCTGGGAGAAAATCTACATCTACAAATACAAAAACAGCATAATGAACTTCGACATTGTCGGGGATGAAAACATAAACTACAAGTTTATCACACCGCCACCAGAGCAGAATATACATTCCCACAGCTCAACGAATGATCCGACAGTTGAACCTTAGCATGGCTGAAGATGGGAACAAAATGTTCTCGAAACTGGTTCCATACATTTATGAAAAGTAAGTGAAGCTTTAAGAGTGTGTAGTTCAACTGAATCATACAATGATATCCATTAATTAAAATGTTTGCTTGTCACCTAGCATGCCTCACTTCAATTCCTTGTTCTGAAATATATTTTTTCCATTTTTTTTCCAATTTAAATTTGGCTTGTAACCCATCAGTACCCACTGCTTTGTTCTACTTAAGATATTTAACCTGCTTAAAAAACTATTCACTTGAAAATATCTATTCATGTGTTCATCCCATTGCTCTTCCTATATTAGATTCCAATTTCCCATTCCTCTAAGTTTAAATTTAAACAATTGCTTAAAGTGACCTTCTCGCTCTTCAGTGCAAATTCAGCACCTCTAGATCTAGACCATCTCCTAATAATATTCCATACTTCATTAACCCTCCCTGATCTACTTTTTGTATCAATTTCAACAGCCTTTCTTCTCTCCCACTCCTCTTTCTTCCTTTCCAACAGCAGCCTATAGATCATTCTCATCCCTGTCATTTTTTTTCCCAATCCTCCTCTCTATTCTCCTCCCACCACTGAATAACAGATTGTTTTACTAATCTTTTCACATCACTACACACTCTGTCAAACCAATCATCAATCCTCGCTTTATTAACCACCACCTCTTGACCATCTTATGCCTGCCCATTTCAGCAAAAATTCAGAGCACTATCACTTAACTTTGACTCAGTCAGTCAGTTGATGCCATGAACACACAAACCTGACACTAAGGAATTCAACTTTTTATAAAAATTTCCTTAAAATTCTTGGCACCATTTATGCTGAATAACATTTTCACCCATTTCCTTTTGTATATCGTTAGCTAAGTTTGTAGTAGATAGAATGCTAAAAAATCTTTTCAGAATGTTAAATGAGTAACACCTTTTGTTAGCTAAATGTATTATGCTGTTAAGGTAATTGCCACAGTAACTGTGAAATATTTTTAACAGGCACCCTAAGTACACTGCACCAGAGGTATATTTATGTGGCAGAGGAATAAGATCAGGTCCTAAAGTGGATGTCTGGTCACTTGGCATGATAGTGCTGGAACTGGTATTGGGGAAACTGCTATGGAATGATCTGAAATTAGCTCAAATAATGCGCAAAGTACTGAGCCTTCTGAACATCAAGGTTCCTGTAGTGGAACGAATTGCCAGGGAATATGGAATTTGGAAGCAGTGCCAGGTATGTCTTTTACCCTTAAGTGTTCTACAAACTAAAGAAAAACTGCTACTTCTCTGTTGATATGCTAAATGGAAGATGTACTTACAATCCACCACAGCTTGCAATGGCATAATGGTACAAAGTAATGGAATTTCTAATAGTATATAACTAGGGGTATTTGTTTTTGTTGATTAGTGCTAAAAACTGAGGTTTGGATATGAATTTAAATTGCAAATTAAAATAATTTTTTTAAAAATAATGTGAAATTTGTATGTTTTTGCAAAACATTAACAATCTTAAAATTATATCAAGCACAAATAGTGGGTTTTCTCCATAATTTTTCTCATAAATTCTGCTTAATCTTGTCAGTAGTAAGGAGACCCCTTCCATGGCATATAGTCACATGTTCATTTGTTGCTCGGCAGCAGCTAATAATGGCACAGTATGCGTGCTGTAGCTACAAAGCAAGATGAATGTGCCAAATGAAGCAGGCAACCATTTTGCTTTAATTCTGTGGAAATGAGTATTCATTTCTGGTGAATATATATGAGTGAGGAGAAAGAAATCATCTGAAGCATGGTATTAATTGTGCTGCTAGAGCTGCGGAATTTAAGCCTGAAGGATAAATTTTATCTCCTGAAATATTATTATGCAAATATTGCAATTATCATTTAGATTATAAACTAAAAGATGCATTAGATAAACAGTAGCAATCCAAGAAGCATGTGAAGCACAGGAATGCTGCTGGTCAAGCTCATAAATTTCAAATAGATAAGTTAGAAAAAGTATTACATCATATAAAATGAATGACAGATGTAAAAGAAAAATTTATTCTTGACATATTGGAGACTTAAGTGAAATTTAACATCCCCGTCAAAATACTTAACCAACTTGCTCTTAGAAACTGGATAAACACATGATGTTGGTAAACTGTCTTTGATTAATATACTGAGACATTATATCTCTTTACTTTGAGAATTGAAGAAAGAAGAAATAAAAGTTAATGTTAAGAATAGAGATGGTTTGTAACAAAATTACTGATAATAATGGAATGCAAATACCCACAAAAGCAAGAATGCATATCACAGTTTGTCATTCTTGAGGTAGCCAATGCTATAAATTGGCTAATGCTATTCTTAATTCTTTGCAAAGAAAGAGAATATGTTGTTGTTGGTTGTTGTTGTTGTTGGTTGTTGTTGTTGTTGTTGTTGTTGTTGTTGTTGTTGTGACTGATTTGGTAGGATATATGGCAAAGTGTGCTCACACTTTTCAGGGACTTTACAAGAAAATGCAAATCTGTTCAATGTTGGGCACACAAATTTGATTACCAAGTGTCTTTGAAGATGAGATGGACATCTTGAATATATTGCCATTGCTAAGCTTAAAAATACTTTGCTTAACAGTTTCTGAGGGAGAAATATGAATATTCCGATCATCAGGATATGATCACTGTTTTTTTATTTTTTAGTGTCAGTATCCTAGGTGGAATGCCTGGTTAATGTGTGCATGTTATTTGGTAACTTATATTGAGGACATAGCTGAATGTTTTAAATCACTTGATGATGGCAATGATTGGGTTAAATTTTTCATAAAAGCATCTACTGAAAAAATTTAGACAATTAAATTGGAAGCAATGTTTGTTGCTAAAATTTTCCCCATTTGATTATATTCTTGGGAGGATCAGCTTGTCCAACACTCATGTTCTTGCTGGAAAATATTTGAAATTTAAACAGTTAAGTGATGCAAATATTCTTAAAGAATATTAATTCAATTTGAAATTGAACACAGTGAAACATGCAGTAATAATCTCTTCTGAGTCGGATTATTAGAACACTCTTTATGGTTTCACTTAAATGAGATTTACTCAGGACATATGTTTCGTGGACCCTTTATCCACATCATCAGCTGTTCACGACTAATGAATCATTCGTAGAAGTTGGGTAAGTAGGAATCTGGTTGGATCTGGTGGTCTTGTGATGAACCCAAACAAATGTTGTCTGCTTCTGGGACATCAAAATCATAAGATTATGCTCATGTTTTTTTATATAAATCTTTTCCCATGTATTTAGTTCTTTTGGTTATGGGACAGTTTTTAATAACTTGATGACTTTTTCTATTTCATGGTATTCATTCCAAAAATATACTGCCATTGTTGATTTATCTATTTGTTTGTAACTGATGTTTCTCCAATTTTCCTTCAACCTAATGCCTATATTTCTCTTTGTCTTTCCTACGTATGTCCTTTCACAATGCTTACAATTAATTTGGTAAATACCAGATTTTTCCTCTTTGGGCCTGGAATCGGTTTTGCTTAATTTCAATAAAATTTTATGCTGTATCTATTTTGAGGTGCTAAGATAATATTGTACTGCTTAAAATTTTTTTGAAATTTCTTATTAGCTGACGGATGGTAAGAGAACTTTTTTAAAGTTTAAAAGTAGAACTGTAATAAAAACAGAATAACAAAGATTGTGACAAACCATAAGTATGAGTTACACTTTCCTTGCAATCTCTTAACATTACATTGCCAATGTATTTAAGAACTGAAACTAAAACCATTATTCATGTCTTTCAAAAGTGTTGTACAAAATCACATACATCACTCCACCCACTTGTAACATCAATATTGCAACATGACTAGAACAGGAAATTTAGGAGCAATGTATTACATAAATATTGTACTTACAAAGCTGTTGAAAATGGAGTGGTAATTTTTCCTATACTTAGGCATTCGTTTTTTACACTAAACTCCACCTAACTACATAAAAATAAGATGCGTTTTGGGAGAATCTCTCCCATCTTCAGTTGCTCACTGAACCACTGTTACTCAAAACAATGGCTAGACACCTGGATGTTCCTGTGGTAGCCTTTGTTGGTTGAAGTAGGAAATTGCTGAGTTCATCCATAGGAGGAAACTTGAAGTTCATTAGGTTTTCTCTATTTTTTAATATGAAAATGTTTTCCAAAGTGGATAACTCCAATGGGTTGTGAAGATGTTTCAGCAGTTTAATTTCTGATTTTATTTCATGATTTTTGGTCCAAAAGTGAGGTGTTACTACTGATTTATCCACCTGCTTAAACCGAATATTCCTAAAATGTTCTTTCCTCCGAATTTCCAAATTTCTCTTTGTATTGCCTATGTAACTCTGCTCACAATCTGTGCATTTTATTTCGTAAATTCCTGATTTCTGTTCTGTTGGTATGGAATCTTTTACTGTGCAACCCACTAAATTCTTGATGTTGCATTTGTTCTTTGGGGCTAACATTATCCCATGTTATTTGAAAATTTTCTTGAACTTGTGGTAAATTGGATGGTAGTTGAAACTTTGAATTTGTATTCTTCTTTTGTGTTTTTCAGTGTGGAAACTTCCCTTATCCCTTTTTGTCTTTTAAATTTATTGATAATTTTTATCGCTGTGTTTTTGTTGAAACCATTGATTATAGCTGTCTTTATTATCTGTTGGTATTCTATTTTGTACTCTGCTCCTGTGAGTGGAATATTCATCAATCTGTGTGCCAAACTGTGAAACACTGCATATTTATGTGGAATGAGGTTATAAATCTCATTTTTTATGTAATTTTCTGTGTTGTGTTTCTTTTCTGTAAATTCCAAAATTCAACAATCTTCATTTCTTATAATTTTTAAATCTAGAAATGGTAACCACCCATGTCTCTCTTCTTCTATGGTGAACTGTATAGATTCATGTTGCAAATTAAGAAGTTTCAGGGCACATATTGAGTGTTTCTTCAGTATTATTGTAAAAATGTCATCCACATTCTTACACCATGACTTGTAAATTAAAGAGAATGCTTTTGTGATAAGTATTTCAAATGAACTAATGAATAACTGCTAGAAAAGGCCATAGTTAGGCCTGAAACTTGTTGGTAATATTTTATGTTGAAGCTAAAGCAATTTTGTTTAATGCAAATATTAGGAAGTTTTAATAAGTCTTCTATTTCTTCTGTTTTTAAATTTATTGATGTTAACCATTTCTTTAGCATAAGCATAAGTTTCTCTGTAGATATACTTGGAAATATTTACATCAAATGATACCATTATATCTCCAGCTGTAATTCTGCTATTTTTAAGTTTATTGACTAGATCAACTGAATTTTTAATGCTCAAACTTTGGAATCTCTTAAAAGAATTTAAAACTTTTATCAATTTTTTTGCTACCTGGTATGTGAGTGAATTGATATTGTTGATTATTGGTCTCATGCTGTTATCATTTTTATGTATTTTAGGTAGTGCATAAAGCCTGGGTAGTACTGGATTACTCTGTGTGATATTCTGTTTTTCAGCAGTGAATATTGTTTTGACTTCATTCAATGTTTTGTTTAACATCTGAGTGGATTTATTGAGTGGATTCTTTTCAATTCGTTTGTGGTATTTTCTTTTAACATAGTTTCAACTCTATTTATGTATTCCTATTTTCTTTTAACATAGTTTCAACTCTATTTATGTATTCCTTTTTGTCTAAAATGGCTATTTTATTACCTTTGTCGGCTATGTAATCTTCTATTTTATCTGAGAAGTCTATACAAGTTAAAGACTATTTTAAACAATGGACATCTCTGACAGGGGAAATGTGATCCCTCATTTTTATATTCTAAAATGAATATAATAGTTTATTTCTGCTTTCTGCAGGCTTTCTTTCATTTTAATCAATAGCAACCCCCACCATTTTAACAGGCCAGAGATGCCCATGTTTTAGACTCCTTTTCCCTTACATTATTTTTCTGCATTATTATTTTCTTTTGCCTATGCATTGGAAAACAATAAATTGAGGTTTCCTTTTAGTTAAAGATCTACCTAATTTATCATGAAATCTTGCAATGAAGCTAGTGTTAAATAATGAACATTATATTTGTATAGGAGCTGCCAGCTGAAATCCAAGACTTCTTAAGCAAATGTTTATCTGTGTCACCACGGGATCGTCCTACTCCACAGCAGCTCCTGGACCATCTCCTGTTCCAGAACATGCCAAAAAATATAGCCTGCATGGAAATGGGTGCTCTGAAGAATCATGTATTTCCTGGCCTCAATCATTGGAGGATACCATGTGATGCAAATGCCCACCCTCTATTTGAGCGCAGTTTGCAAGAATTGTATTGCCTCTGGCACCTTGCTGGTGGGGATGTACATGCAGAATTGAAGAAACAGGGACTCATACGTTCCAAAGCTCCTATTCTGTCTCTGCCAAAGTATGTAAGAAGTAATTAAGTATTTAACTTTACAAAGGGACAATAACAAATATTAAAATACTGAGTTTTACACAGAATGTGTCACATAATACATCGACTTTTCATATAAAAGTAAAAATTTTAAAATAGTGGTCCTTGTGAACTTCAATATTTGATAAGGATGATTCCTAATAAAGGTGTTAAGCAACAGTGATTTTCATAGCAAATTTCCTTCCTTCATCTTGATAAGAGCTGATAAGTGAGTTTGTTAAATGTACATTAGATTGTTAGATGTACATTATGTTAAAAATTATTGAACCATTTAGTGCAAATAGGAGGTTAAAAGGTTCCAGAATTTGATTTAAATGTGAACTTTCTTAAATGCATTTAATAGAAAAATTCAAATGATAGCATTAGTTTACATATTACAATCAGTGCTTTTTGAAAGACTTTCCAAATATTAATTGTGCAGATCAAGAAGTAAATGCTTGTAAGATAAGTTATAAGACAGAACAAAATGCTTTTTTTTTTTTTAGAGGTCATTAGAAAATAAGAAATGAAAGAAAAACTATACAAGTGTATTCACAAACAAGAAGCAATGCAGACAAATCCCAATTCAGAAGTTATGTCAATTGTATAACATTTGATCTAAAACAGGTTCTCTTGTGCTAACTTATAAATATCAGATTAGTTATTTCAACTTTTTTTTTTAATATTTGTGATACTAATATTACTTGCATGTGCAACATAACAATGTGTATTGCTGGAAGTAATGTAATTGTGTAATTTTTCCTAAAACCAACTTTTATTCCAAAAAGAAAGATTTACATTTGTGGTGACAACTTAATGTGCCAAAATTAGAACAGGATACTATTTTTCTATTCTTATTTCTATTAACTAACGGTGTCTTTGAATATATTTATGCTTCTTTGTAAGTGGTTTTAGCTCCATGTAGCTTAATAAGGCCTTTGCAGTGAAAGAAAGAGAATTATTAAGATTAATATTCCTAAGGATCTACCCAAAGTAATAAAAAGTGCAAAAAGAAGCATTTTAAGTTGTGGAAATGGAAGGGTATGACTTTTACTTCCAGAAGAGTGCACAGTAAGCACAAAGAAGCTGAATATCATTTTAGTAGTTGTATTTCGGCAGAGGTCTTGGAAAGAAACATTCATTGAAGCCAAAAGCTGAAATAGATCTCTTTTCTCAAGAAAACTGTTATTATAGATGACCATAGAAACCAAAGAAAATGAAGATCTCCTATTTTTAGACTTAAAAATCATTAGAAACTCAGACAAACTCAACTTTGGTATTTACAGAAAAGTACACATATAGATAATTACATAAAAACAATAGCTATAATCCATAAATAAGTCATTTTCAATAGTTTGGTACAAAGATTAGCTAATGTCCCTCTCACAAGAGCAGAATTCAAAAAATAATCGCAATATATATTCAATACAGCAATAATCAATGGATACAGTACTAACACAGTACTTAAAAAGTTTAACAAATTCAAGAGACAAAAATGCATGACATTTCTATGCTTAAAAATATGAAAGAGAATAATGAATACAGCAGATTCACATATCATGAGGAAGATCCTCAAAGAACACGGCATAAAATTAGCACCACAAAATTAAAAAACTTACAAGATGCCTCGCTAAAAGATAGTATACCACCAGAGAAAATAATCAGGCATATATGGAATAGAATGCTCAGACTACAATTTAAAATACATAGGAAAAACTAAGTGAATTTGGAAAGTAGGAAGAAAGAACATTTTAGAAATATTCAGTTAAAACAATTGGAAAAATCATTAGTAGTAACTCATTTTTGGGAACAGAACCACAATATTAAACAAGAAGCCATTTTGTGAAAAGAAATACATACTCTAATGGAACTATCCACTTGGGAACAAATTTTCATTTTAAAAAATTGAGATAAGTTAATTTTGACATTCTGTTTCTGGATGCCATTTCTTTTCTAGCTGACAGATATTGACAGAAAAGCAATTCAAATCCAGCCATGACCACACCAAACAGCCCAAAACTTACCAAGCAGTTAGTCAGTATCTGACAAAGGTTCCCGAAGTGATATGACAAATTATTGTCATGAAATCACTCAAATTTCACTAATTTTGTTCCACTTACTTGGACATGTTTCAAAGGCGATTTAAATTTGAGTGATTTCGTAACAATAATTTGTCATATTATAATATATTTCACTGTAAAAAATTCCTGATACAAAAAACTTCCCGAAGTGATGTTTGTGTCAATATTAAAAATCATTCAATTTTGAAGAAAAGTTGATACTCAGACTGCTGCTGATTCTTTTACAACAATAAAAAGCTAAATTTACTTGACAAGTAAATGAAGAGTGTGTGTAGTTCAACTAAATGATACAATAATATCAATTATATGATTGGCTTTACTGTGCAAGTTCCAATTTACATTTTAATTTAATTAAAAAGGTAAATGTCTGAAGTTTGTCATTGTTACATATCTCAGTGAGAAACTGAGGAATTGTAAAAATGAATTATATCTACAGTGAGTTAGTATTTGAAAGATGAGGGGGGAAATTCACTTTTGTAAATAAAAATGGGCAAAGTGTTATATATTATATACCTTAGGTCTGGATAGGTATATAGTTAGCTTTGAGATTATGGATATGATAAGTGTAAGTAATCAATTCCCATTAAGAATGGAGATTCAAATTATAGAAGATAATAGGAGGGAGCAAAATTTCTAGTTAGGTAGTCAATTAAAACACTACAAATGGATAAATGATTTAGCTGAAATGTTCCACAAAGTTAAATCAAAAAGTGGAATGTATGAGGGGCAGATATTTATTAGCATAATACATAATAGAAAAATTAAATAATGTATTTTTAGTATAGAGAAGGCCATTAAAAAAGCAGGAAACAAAATGAAAGTGTTTGAGGGGAGGTTAAGAGAGAATGATAGCTGGTATGATAAAGAATGTGCAGATACAAGAAGAAGGATGCTAAAATGCTGGACACAAAGAGGAATGGAGCCAATAGGGGCAATTATCTAATAGAAAGATGGGGATACAGGTGCTTATTAGAGGTAAAAAAGGAAGAGTGGGGAGGAAAGCTTAGCCAGAAATTAAAAGAGGCGTCAAAGATGACTGACAACAAGGCAATTTGGGTAATGATAGGTAAAATGTGCAAAAGAAAGGGAGGAGATTATGTAGTACCACCAACTGAGTGGTAAAAGTTTTTTCAGGCCCTTTTGGGATTAAAAACCTTAGTTATTCAAAATAATTTGAATATTGATAATTTATGGAAAATAGACTAGTTGGATAGCAAAATAACTTCAAGTTAGGTTTTGGAACAAATTAAAAAGTTAAGACCTAACAAAGCATGTGGAATAGATGGAATACTAGGGGAATGTTGGAAAGCTTGGGTAGAAGACCTTAACAGATTAAACATACGGGGGCAATTACTGAACATAATCTTTGAAGAAGGAAAAATACCAAAAAACTGGAGAGTGGGAATTGTAACACCAATTTATAAAGATAAAGGGGATATTAGGAACCCAGAAAATTATAGAGGAATTAGTTTACTTTCAATTATTGGGAAAGTTTTCACTGGAGTGGTAGCAAAAAGATTACAAGAATGGGCAGAGAAAGAAAAGAAAATTTCAGTATTTCAATCAGGCTTCAGGAAAGGTAAAAGAACAGTTGACAATATTTTATAATTAGAACATTAGCTGATAAATATCTTAGTAATAAAAGAGGTAGTATCTATTTGTTGTTTCAGGACTTAGAAAAAGCTTTTGACACAATTTCTAGAGAAGCACTTTGGGTTAAACTGAGAAAGAAAGGAGTAAGCCAGAATTATATAAAGGTAATTCAGAATATTTATAAGGAAAACAAATTTTGTGTTAAATATGAGAGAGGGAGAGTTACAGGAAAAATATCAAACAATGTAGGTCTAAGACAAGGATGTAAATTAAGCCCAATTCTCTTCAATCTGTTTATTGATGATGGTTTAGAAGAAATTAGCAAAGATAGTGTACATTTGTCTACTATAAATAATATGGAGATACCAGGTCTGCTCTTTGCAGATGATTTGACAACAGGTTCTTAAACAAGTGTAGGATTGAAATGATCATTAGAAACTATAGGCACATTTTGTACAGAATGAGGGATTAAGATAAGTAAAAACAAATCTAAGATTATGGTAATGAAAAAAGGTTTCAAATTAAAAAAACAGGAAAAATGGTGGTGGGACGGCACAGAAATTGAAGATGTCAAGAAAATTGATTATTTAGGTATTAGATTGTCTAGTAATGAGAAATGGAATGATCAAAAAAGGAAAGTAGCAAAAGGAAAAGCAGCCATGAGTGTAATCAGATCTTGTGTAAATAAAATACCAAATATGCAAGTAAAATGGTTAGAGAGAATATATGGCTCATTAGTGGAGAGCAGAATGATGTATGGAATAGAAATTTGGGGGCCAGATGAAGGATGGAAAGGAATAAATATGATAAATATATTATTTTGTAGAATTGTTCTAGGCTTACCTAGGTCTTCACCCAACGAGGTTGCTTTAATGGAACTAGGAAGATTAGGCTATAAAAGCAAGGTCATAGAAAGAATATTGAAATATTGGTATAGAATAGGGAGACTAGAGGAGGAGAATATCATTAATCAGTGTTTGGTAGCATGAGGAAAAATTAAGAGGAGAGAAACTTGGTTATCTGAAATCCAAAATATCCTACAAGAATGGGACTAGTATGGTATGAGAGAGAAAAATTGGGTAAAGGATTTTGGAAAGAGATAACAATAAGAATTGAGGACATAAAAAACCAGGAAATAGGGCAAATCTTAACACCAAAAAATCCTTGAAGTTATATAGTACACTAAAAATGAGTGGGAAAGAAAAGATATATTGAAATTAGATAAGGTAGGAAGGGAAGGATTGGCATGTCTTAGAACAGGAGTAAAATATTTAAGTGGATTAAAAAATGGATACACTAAGGGGATATGTCTTATGTGTGCAGAACCAGATAAGTACTTGGCATTGTATATTAGAATGACCGCCACGGGTGGCCGAGGTCGTTAAGGCATGGACTCGTGAGCGGGAGGTCTGCGGTTCGAATCCCGCCAGGACCGTCCTCCCTGACTGGGGTTTTTTCCAGGTTTTCCTCAGTCTTCATAACTGGCAAATGCCGGGGAGGTACCTAAACTTAGGCCTGGAACGCTTCCTTCCTTAAAAAAAAAAATCCTTTCCCAATATATCATTTCATTTCATGTATCATCAGTGTCCACCGCCTGTGGTGCCTCGGTAGTAAAAACGGGCGTTAAACACTACTCAAAAAAAAAAAAAAAAATATTAGAATGTAAGCAAACTTAAGTTTTGGAGGGAACAGTTCCTATTACGAAAATGGGAAAACCTAATCTTATTTTGATTTAAAATAAAACTCTACAAAGCATGTCATCACATTAAAACCCTTTTGAAGTTTCACAAACACACTTATAAAAGTAATTTTGGGACATGTTTCATGAGGTAAATTCCTCACATTGTCAACCAATCGATGACTGACGAGTCAATTTTATTGTCTTCATTGACTTATCAGTCATTGATTGGTTGACAATGCGAGGAGTTTACCTCATAAAACATATCCCAAAATTACTTTTATAAGTGTGTTTGTGAAACTTCAAGAGAGTTTTAATGTGATGACATGATTTTTAGTGGTTTTACTTTAAATGAAAATAAGATTAATGATAGTTTCACCGTGTGGATTCCGACATTGTGTAAATATATGGGAAAACCTACCAGATGAAATAAGAAGTAGAAGAATTTTAAATTTAAAATTAGATGAAAACATTAAGGAACTAGGAAAATACATAGGCAAGGTAAGACAAAAAAGGTTATGGGTATAAAATACTTTGGAAATATGCATGAGAATAATATTGTCAGATAGTGAAAGCAGGATGAAATGGGTAGGGGAGGGTATGGGGCTAGTTATCTAATTTAGTTAAACAGGATCCTTATACACCAATAACCAGGGTGTTAGTGTGTATAACTTCCTAAGGAATAAGCAACTCTCATGGATAGAAATTGGCCGAATGAATTTAATTAAAAAGAAGGAAGGTTTAGTATTGTAGGAAATGTAACTTAATATTGTATTAAATGTATAAATTACTTTTAATGCTGTGTTTTGTTTTTGGTTGGATCGAAGCCCAGTTCTCTGGATACTCCAGTAGGTAGCTGCTGATGAACCGGGGACTGGGGGCTTGAGCCAATCAAATTGGAATAAATTTTGATTGGATTCTGTGCCTTCTGGAATTGCCCAAAGCACTGTTCCTAATTATATTTAAAAGTAATGTTTTTTTTTATTTGTGTCTATTTTGTATTTACAAAAAAAATCTGTATATGATGCATGAGAAATAAATACTACTACTAGTATTTGAAATCTAAAAAAAAGTGAAAGTTTCTGGTATTAGAAATGTAATACTCAGCAGAAGTAAAGTTTAAAGAGTGCTAAGCAAATAGAAAAAGAAGACCTCTCTCTTGTCAGTGATACCATATAGGTAGAAAAATAGACTATTTTATGAGAACTTATGTTATATTAATGCATAAGTATTTTTGGTAATTTGCTTTTGATTATGAAGACCAAAACTGTTTATGACACGTAGCTTTTTTTAGCTATGTCTACAATTTCAGACTTTTATTACTTCATATTTTTTATATAAATATTTAATGCCAAAATCCCCATATTTAATTAAAATTACCTTCTAGTGACAATGTACACAGTTATAGAGTTAAAATTCAAAAGAAAACCTTGATCACATGTTTTATTTATAACTCCAAAACAATTTTTTAGTTCACACCAGATTTTTCGGTTACACTGTTCAATTCATTTCCCTAATATGCTAATGTAGATATGTATGATTTTGTTTTGTATGAGGAATCTCACGTGAATTTTGTGCTACAGTCATTACATTGTTGTGCTTTCTTTGTTCAGTCTAGTATTGCTGGAAGGTCCAGTGTTTGGACAGTTAAGGGATCAAGCCTCTCTGCTGGATCTCAGAGTTGTTCCTCTTCCACTGGACACTTTATACCAAAGGCTTGCCCATGTTCCTTTAACTAGTTACTATCCTATTGTTGAGACAAAGTAAGTATCATATGCTTTATGTTTTTATAGTAGTGTATTTTTTTTAATTGTGCATGATTGTTGGTATGGCTTACGAGGGTAGGTCCATAAATTTCCAGCCTTGCCAATAAGGATTATTGCCTTATCATAAGCCTTATCTGGAGTCATACCTGATTTGTTAAGTAAATAATTGCAGTGTAGCTTCCGCCCCACTGTGTTCAGTTATTCAGATATAGTTACATAAAGAAGGCTATGTGTAGAAGATTGTGACATGTTCAAAATGGAGTATCCAGCAGTTATTAAGCTCTTCACAAAAGAAGGACTTACTCCAAATGAAATTAAACAGTGATTGGGTGGTGTATATGGGAAATCATCCCCCTCATATTCTACCATAAAATAATGGACCAAATTTTTTGATTGCGTTGAAAAAGCATTGAAGATGAAGAGTGTGCAGGTCGGCCCTTGCAGGTGCTGACTCCTAAAAACATCATTCTTGTGGAAGGAGAAATTATGGAAGACCAGCAGCTCAAAGTTACAGAAATTGCTGCAAGGTTGGGCCTTTCTAAATCAATAGTGCTTTGAATTATTCATGAACATTTAAATATGAATAAAGTTAGTGCAAGGTGGGGGCCTAGACTTCTTTCCTCAGTCCAAAGCAGCAACGAGTCATCTGTGTCAGGTATTTTTGGAGCTCTGCCATGGCAAAGAGAGATAAGTTCTGTAAATCATTGTTACAGGAGATATAGGCTTGTAATATTATCCCTTGTCCAAAAGAGAATCAATGGAATGGCTTGTCGGTTCTGGTGGTGTAGTGGTAACCATACTGGCCTTCTAAATCCAAGATTGTAGGTTCTTTCGGGTGTAAAAATCCTAAGTATGGCTTCCTTCGGAAGGGAAGTAAAGTCGTGGGTCCCATGTCGTACATTTACGACATGATAAAGAACCTCAAGCATGAAAGAAGAGGCCTCTGAGCAAAATTTGACGGCCATTTCATGCCCTGAATAGAATGGGATGCTGATGACCTGAGATATTAAAGAGCATCCTTAAATAACTCAAATCAATCAACAAAAAATGGAATGGCATAAACCTGGCAAAGCACTGCATCTAAAATTCAAGGTCACTCAGTCAACCAAGAAGATCATAGCCACAATCTTTTGGGACTGTGAGGAATACTCTTCATTTACTTCAAGGAGAGAACACCACTGTAAATGGGGAGTACTATACTGACCTACTGTACAGACTATGTGCTTCCATCAAAGAGAAAAGGTGAGGAAAGCTGAGTGGTGGTGTGCGCCTTCTTCACAACAATGCACTGTGCACAAAGCTCTTGTTGCAAAGAAAGCTGTGAAGAAATATGACTTCAAGGAGATTGACCATCCACCCTACAGCCCAGATCTAGTTCTCAGTGACTATTTGCTCTTCTCAAAACTCAAGAATGACCTTAGGAGGAAGGAAATTTAAGTGTGACGAAGAAGTAATGGATGCTGTTTATGCCCATTTTGCAGACTAGACTTCTGACTGTTATGGGGGGGGGGGGGTTGAAATGTTAATTCAAAGATGTGAGGAGTGTATTGCAATAAAGAGTAACTATATTGAAAAGTGAGATACAGTTTTTATCTTTATCATACCTAGAAAATGGTTGGGCTGGAAACTTATGTACCTACCCTCGTAAGTTATCAAGAGTGGAGATATAAGCAAAGTCTTAACTAAGCTGTGCAGTTTTATAAGTTTTAAGTTTTAAAAATAAGCAAAGTTGTTCAATATTTAACTAAGTGGAGAATAAATGCCAAATTAAAAGATATGTGCATGTGTACCAAAAACTTGTAACTGTAATTATACCTGTAGTATATTAATTATTTAGATATAAATTCAATGCAATTATAAAGATAGTATTATGTCAGCGTAATAAAATTTCACTAATAGCATTACTAGTCAGAATAATAGTATTCTTTTAAACTATTGGCTTTCATCCTCGTATTCTTCTAGCATTCAAGCACAGTAGCATATCTGGTCAGTTAATGAATGTTTATGATCACCCAATCAAAGCTGGACAAGGAATTGCAGAAATGAATGCTTCAAAGAAAATTTTGTGCTAAGAAGCTATAGTAAAATTGCAAGTGAGCATCAGTTTGTAGAAAATTTAAGATGTATTGAAGGTAATGGAAAACACAGTCAAAAATGTTGATAAGTGCCTACATCTCATTTTTGAGATGGTGTAAAAAAATTCACATAATTGAGAAAGCAATTTGTCTTAGTGTTAAGTTAATTTTTGTATTTGAACTTATCCCATAAATACTGTATAACAAGGTATAGAGTAGGCAGACTTCCACTGTCAAGAGTCTGTGCCAACTTGTATGCATAATAGACAGTGCATTTCCACTTACATACCCTGAAATTGGTTAGCACTTGCGCAATAATAATTAATTATAGTAATAATTATTGCCTGTTTGTGCAGGGAATTGAAGCACATTATTTCATTCAATTGTTCTAAAGTTTATCAAAGAACTTTAAGATTAGAATTTATGGTTAATGACAGTAGTTGGAGCAGCAGCAATGCAGAAAATGATGATTCAACAATGGCAGAATACACTTAAGCTCTGGGATGGATGTATACAGTGTACTGGAAGCAGATGGATTTTACAGAGCTTGACCAATCACCTCAATATCTATTCCAATGCAGTACCATGCTATGCCAGCCTGTCAGTGAGTGAGAAAGGCACTTATAAGATAATCTATGTTAAGTATCAGGGACCTTATGGGAATGTGCTTGTTCTAGCTGTAAAGAATACCTGCATTTAATGCTACATTTCCAAAGGCTTGGTCACATATTGGCACAAGCATGTGCATCTTTGCCTAGCCCCCTCCCATACATAAACTTATACTTAAATTCCAGTTAAATACCTAGAAATAAATGGCTGAAGAAAATACACAATTTATTTTATGGTCCTCTAAAATGACCCTCTTTCAAACAGAGAATCAGTGAAGTAATGGAAAAAGGCTGAAAGACCCCCTGGAAAGGTCACAAGAGTCTATAAAAAGATCTTGGCAACAATTTTTAAGACTCCAAAGAAATATTGATGATATACTTCAAAGAAAGAAACACAGTGGTAAAGATGCTGAGCTACTGCATCAATTGCACAGTGTCATCAAGGAAAAGAGGTGTGGGATGCTGAGTTCAGTAGTTTGTCTGCCATGTGGTAATAACCAGACTGCTGTTGTCAAAGATACTTGAACACATGTTTTCAGGAGCTGGATTATCCACCATACAGCTCATAACTTTCCCCCAGTGACCATTACCTGTGTTCGAAACTGAAATCTGATCTTTAAGGTTGGAGATTCATGTACAATGAGGAGTTGAAAGATGCGGTTTTCCAGAATTTTTGAGGCAAAACTTTAGACTGTTTTTTTTATGGGAATGAAATGTTAATCCAGAAATGTGAGAAATGCACTGAAATAAAGAAAGATACATGAAAAAATGATATCTTATTTTTGTTCTATAACCTTAACATGATCAGACTGGAACTTATGGACCACACTTGGTATACTATGAGCATGCTTTTAAGTCATCTGAATCTTATATTCCAACCATAATAGGTGGAATCAGATGTTAAGGTAGCCTAGGACTTCAAAAAACTTTTTAATGATAAATTAAAGTAATAAATTATTTTCACACATTTTCTTTGAACATATATGGTATATATTTTAAACATGCTGTAAAATGTAGGTCTGATATCATAGCCAGAGAAGATGGGGAACAATCGGATGTTGCTTCGTTGCCATTGGTTATTCGAGAACGTGATACAGAGTACCAACTCCATAGAATCGTTCTGTATGATCGGCTGATCAAGGTAATTATTTATTTATTTAAATAGTACTAAGTTCACAAATATTATTACAATATGCCTGGTTTTATCCCAGGTTCTATTCTAGGCCAATATTTTAAATCACTTCAATATGAAGCATTCTAATTATTAACATACAAATTTTTGCCATTTCACCAACTATATTTTAACAATGTTAGCTGAGCTCCAGTCCTGTGTTTATCAGTAACTTCCTACTAGGATATCCAGGGACTTTTGCACAGCCCCCTTTCCATTCCACACCTACATTCATCCTATTTATGTTTATTTGCTTTACACTACATCTAAATACATCAATTATGGTTTGGAAATTGCTTTAGTCTTTCCCACAACTGTAACCCTCTAAAATAAACAAAGAAACATTATAATAATGTGAACTAAAACATCTTATATAATTAAATAATCACCCAACTTAGCAATAAATCCATTCTCATTTATAAAACTCCTGCCCTTAACCAGCTTACATCCATACACATTTAAACTTTAATCTATTACATATAAAATCAAAAATCACTACTGACCAGTTACATAAAGCAAACATAATTAAACTCACAGGTCTCTCCTTACTAACCATAACCATTTGTTCTTAACTCTATATAAATATTCCCCATGATTTGAAATGGTAATTGGAACTTGTTCAGTGAAATATTCGTATAATTAAGATCATAGTATGATTGAGTCAAACTATACACCCTTATTGGCTCCACTTGTTTAAATGTAGTACATGTTTCAATAACCTTCAACCGCATCCTCAGCTAACCGTTGACTGCTGGATTCCTGATATTCCCAAAGACTCCTAATTTGTCTTTGATCGTGAAAAATTTTCTTTGCTGCAATTCGCTTATTTAATTTTAACCATTTATCATATGTTGCTTCTTGTCCCCATTTGCTTGTTTCTGAACATTTAAACAAAATATGATCTATGTTTTCCAAATTTGCACAAATGGGACAAAATTCATGCTCACAATTACTTCTAAAACACTTTAAGCTCCAGATTCCTAATCTAAACCATGCCATTCCCTCCCTCTCCTGTTGATTATACTTAAGAATGTATCTATCTCTTTTAACTCCTGACAAAATACTAGTGAACTTTTCCACCTCATTATAGAATGTAATATTTGTTCATCTATATCCTCAAACCTTACTCTAATCTTTTCTAAAAACCTCCCTCCAATTCACTTCTTAACTATACATCACCTGTTCCATTCTTTATTAACTCTTCCCCAACTTTATTACCCAGTAAAAATCCTGTACCCCAGACTCCTGAAACTTTAAACATTCAATTAACAAAGAAACCAATACTTCAAAACTTTCTCCATTATCCATTTTCTCACATCAACCCTCCCCATTTCCTGCATTTGCCACATTTTGTGGAATTCCCAGCACAATCTTACAAATCTTACTGAGTATCCTATCCATCATTTTCCAACTTTCCTTTATCCCCCATATATCAATGCCATATGTCCAACTTGACTTTCCAAGATATGCTGGTTAAACCCGGCCAGGATAGATGAAGTTTTTCAGGTGTAAATATCCTAAGTATGGCTTCCTTCTGAAGGGAATTAAAGCTGCAGGTCCCGTGTCATACATTTATGGCATGAACCTCAAGCTTGAAAGAAGAGGCCTCTGAGCAAAATTTGTCAGCATTTTCATGCCCTGAATTGAATGGGACACTGATGACCTGAGATGTTAAAGAGCTAACATAATTAAAACAAAGCAACCTTGACTCTACCAGTGCTCTAAATATTCTTTCCCACCGATCACCTTCATCTCAGGTGCAACAAACATGCATTTTTAATCAACTTCAAAGATAATAAGCTCTTGGTTAATGCTGATTTTTTGTTTTGTTTCTCTCATTGAGCTGAGGAGCTCAGAACAATTCCTAAGACTGAGATCTGCATCTCCCTCCCCAACATAAAGCATTTCTCATCCCTCCTCAGCTTATTTCCCTTTTTAAATACCATTATCTTACCTATGCACCAATTTTTTGTTACTTCCTCATTCACAAAATCTTCCCCACATTTAATCCAAAGCATATTGTCCTTGTAAACCTCCTTAAACAAAACAGTCATCCCCTTACTCATCCCCTTTTGCCATAATTGGTACCATAAGGCCTCTCTATTAATTTTATCATATGCCATCTCTAAATCAACAAATACTGCATACAACATATCATGTTTATTTGCCAAATACTTATCTATCATTGTTTTAATAACAAATACACTTTCAGCCATTTTTTGACCATTCCTAAAACCTAATTGAAATGCAAAATTAATATGTTCTCTTCTACCCAAATTCTCTCAGTTAGAATTCCAGGGAAAACCATTAGTCCTGGTGGTCTAGTGGTAATCATACTTGGCTCATCAACCCAGATTGTGGGTGCAATTCCTTCTAGGATAATGGATTTTTCCAGATGTAAAAATCCTAAATATGGCTTTCTTTAGAAAGGAAGTAAACTATGGGTCCCATGTCATAGATTTACGACGCTTAAAAGAACCTCAAGCATGAAAGAAGAGTCCTCAGAGCAAAATTTATCGGCCATTTCATGCCCTGAATTGAATGGGATGCTGAGGACCAGAGATGTTAAAGACCGACTAAATAAACTAAATTAGCAAATCAACAAGGGAAAACCTTACCAAAATTAGACAAAAGTGCAATAACTCTATAACTACTTGGATTATCAGTAGAACCTTTTCCCTTAAAAATAGGGTGAATAATGGCAAGGTAATTAAATGTTTATAAATAATCTGAAATTTGGAAGTTATCTATCATTGCTTATTTACTTCCACCATTATGGAGATTTTTGTTTCTCCAAAAAGTATGATGGCTGTTCAGTAATGAGTGATTATAAGTTTATCTGATATCATACCATTACTCATACTCCAAATTTTGAGGACCTTTTAAAAAGTAGTTCTCATTGCAGTATTTGTAGCAATGCACTTATGCACTTATCTCAACATTTGTACTACTTTTCAAAGGTATGTGTGCTGGAAGTCATTTTTACAGAGAATTACCTTCACACTCTTCACTATTTTTCAGAAGACCAAAAATGCCTTCCACATTTCGATTTCAGAAAAAGGAACAAAGCCTGTGCTCTAGGAAGAATGAGGATTACATTTCACTATATTTTGATGTAATATTTCACTACTATACTTATAATATGTGGGGATTGTGTAGGTTAAGTAACTCAATAACTAAGATTGTAGGTATGTAGATATATTATATATTATTTATTTGTTTATTTTCCATTTTGCAATCTTTTTAGGTGATGAAATAGATTATTTAGATATGTGCTCTATATTTGATTGAGTTGGTGAGACATCCTAGATTCCAATGAGGGGGGTGGTTCACCAAGATCTATGGCTTGGGCAGGAATGGAGTTGCCAGTACCTCCCAGACTACCTGAAGAACTGGGAACTACTAGTAGTAGAATAGTTTTTTTCATAGTAAACGAAAACTATTATTGTGATTTTCAATCAGTGGTGTATTATTATTCAGTATGTATAAGATCTAAGAACAGCTTTGATAAATTTTGAATTAGTAAGGTAATGTTTTAAATCTAGTTGAAATTTTGTTAAATTATTTCAGAATCTGTTTAAATGATGTATCCTATATTAATTGTTTGAAATAAATGTCATATAATATGTGACTGTACATTGTCATGGTACAACTTGAATCTTCTTGCATAGTTTTTCCATGACATGAACCTTCGCCATCAGGAAAATTCTGAAATACTGTCTTGTTGCATTATTTGTGGTGGTGCAACTTGCTGATACACCATTTCTTGAATATAAAAAATTAAGATGAACATGAGTTACCTGCCCACTATTGGTGATAATGAATTTTCCACCTGGAGCGTGGTTACTAATTCTTGGGACCAAAATAATGAAGTTAACTCTCATCTCCAGCCACTATCGAAACCCCATGCCTTCCTTCTCCAGTATTATTTTGAGCTTCTCACAAACATGATGTAAACATAATTTTATTGAGAATTAAGAGTCTTAAACGAATGTCACATAAATATGTGTCGTGTGCAGTTTTTATGTTAACAAAGTATGAATTAAAAAAAAATGGAAATATATATTCAGGATCTTTGAGAGCCATTTTAATTTGATTAATTGTTCCTCTCTTACCATTTGCCACTTTAAGAATTGCGAACTGGTGTCCTTTCATGATAAAATTTTTTTAATGTTTTATTTATTGTCACTGTGGCTGCATTGATCTTCTCACAATATCTGTAGACTGAATACTATAGATGCAAATCAATAGGGATGAAAGAAATGATGAATTAATGGTGGTGCTCTGGAAAAAATCGTACTTGGACAGCTTGACCTATCAGGGTTTGAACCCACCTCAAATTAGTAGTTGCAAATGTTACCAATAGACCATGGAGGCGGTCAATGATAGTTGTTTTTCCATCTTTGAACATTTTGCGTTTCCAATGATCAATACTGTAAACAGAACAGATTTCCCAAAAGCTTATCACAGCATAACATACTGTAACATTGATTAAACTCAAAAAATACAAACAGAATTTCAGAGCAGAAAACTGTTCTTTACATATCAGCTCCATTATGCTGCATGTAAGACTAAATATGTCTCCACTTGATTTCATACCTCAAGTCTAAATCAGAACTAAACCGTTATGTAACAGATAAGACATTATATTAGCAATTGAAATCAACTATGTGAATAAATAAAATTATGATTCCCCATTATTGAACAGCTCCCACATATCTTTAAGGTGATATTTGATGTTGCATGGCGGAGGAGCTTTAAGTAAATTAAAAAGTGAATATGATTAATATGGCAGTTAGAGACCATAGTATTGGCTGTAGATAGCAAAAGAAAATGTTTATTGCTTCAGAAAGCATCTTAAAGATGAGTATTTTGTAAGCAAGACAATAATCCATGTGCATTTCTCAGGGATACCCATACAAAAAGGCAGCCATTCTAAAAGAGGCACACAAGGATATACCACCACTCTTCCGAGGCAATATTTGGGCAGCCTTGTTGGAAATTGAGGGTGATGTGACTGGCTCATATATAGCTGCGGATAAGGAGACTCCCACGCATACAGACAGACAGGTTTGTAAGAAAAACAAGCGTTTTATATGATATTATCAAAATATTCTCAAAGACACATATTTCTGTAAAAGTAAATATTTAATCTGTTTTTCCTACAGATAAAAAATTTAACTCTTTAATACTGTTTTACATTGCAGTCATTGTGGCTGCATTAATTGTTTCTTGTGAAGCAACTTTTATGTATAATTTTTGAGAAAGAGTATTAATTAGTTAGCAAATGATATATCTTCTTCTTTCTATATCCTTTATGCTTCTTAGGCATCTGGTTTCTTCAGTCACTTTCTAAATTCTCCTCTAGTTTCTTCCATTTTTCACAGTTCTCTTATCGACTTCCCATGACCTATGTCAATCTCTTCATGTATTATTTCCATTCCAATCTTGCCCTTCTCCTTCACTAAAATATAAAAATAAACCTTATTGTATGTGCAACCAATAATGAGCTATTTTGCTTAAATAGCTTATAAATTAACTGATAAGTGATAAAATATGTTATACTCTTGTTTTTAATTAACAGTGCTATTATTATGGTTAAAATTGCCTCTGTTGCCTGTTTATTATTGTCTTTTTTTTTTAAAATTACATTTCTGTTTTCGTATTTTTAATTGCCTTTTTGTTTGCCTAGTTTAATTATCTTAAATGCACAGAAATCTAGCCCCCAGTAATTTATGAATGGCTATGACCTACTCAGTTCACAGATCTAATGCTCTGTGATTTTTATCTCTGGGACAGTGTAAAAAGCAATCTATAAATAGCATATATTTCAGAGCACAGTTGCAACATCTTAATCACAGTTTGTTTAAATTCCACAATTACCTGTTTGGTAGCAAACGGTGAACATAGGAAACATTATTGGTAAATGTGATCAACATTTAATAACCTATGTTAGTTAATGAGATATTCAAGATTGTTATGAAATGGTAAGATAAAGCAGGTAACAAATGACAGGTAGGGAAAGCAAGCCAAAGTATTCAGAGCTAAGTACATACAGATACCAATTAATCTGCTATAGATTCCATGTCTAGCCTAAGGATACTTACCATGGCATTTTGGATCAAAAAAATGGATAGTAGAAATGTAATGGGGAAAAATATTCAAATTTGGAGTCCAAGAAAGATTCAAAAAAGGTGAAGGAATACTAGTCTAATCATTAGATCTAAGATGAAGATAAATGTGAAAATAAAGGATTTGGTTGCTATTGGAGAAGTTCCAGTATGAGAGGATATCTTTTCTTATCTCTTTCTTTTGCTTTTCTTTTTCACTTTACCTTTTGTTTTAACTTCATTCTATGTATATCTGTGCAGTAGATCAATAATCATCTGATATGCCTTTCTTAAAAAATTGGTGTATAAATGGTGTGTAAGTGCAATACGAGATGATCCTGGTATAATCAATTTTTGTGAACAGCTGTGTATTTTGTACTTTATTTTTCTTTCTTTTTTACTTATTTATTTTTTTTAAGTTAAATTTCAACACTTATGGGAACCATGTAGTTGTGCTCATTTTTCTGATGTATTAATCATGTATGATGATTAGAGACATGTATTCTTCAAATATTTGCCTAATGGCAGACCTCAAAATCAGCAAACTGTTTATTTAATAACCAATACACTGACACAAGCCTACTTCACACTCTACACCAGACTCTGGAAATGACAAGAAACCTTTTTAATAAAAAAAAAAATTAATTAGTTCATCCAGTAATCAAACTCAGGACCCTAGTTCAGAAAGCAGTGTTCTACTGACAGTGCTGCTAGGCCAGGTTGATTTTTCTTTCCCTCTTCCCCCCAATCATTATTGTTATCACTCATATCTTGTAACCACTGGCATTGGTGCAAAAAAATATTTGTGCTTTTCAGATAGAGGTGGATATCCCACGCTGTCACCAGTATGATGAGCTTCTGTCTTCAAATGAAGGACACCTGAAGTTTAAACGAGTGCTGAAGGCTTGGGTAGTGAGCCACCCTCAGTATGTATACTGGCAGGGCCTGGATTCCCTAAGTGCTCCATTTTTATATCTTAACTTTAACAAAGAGGGTAAGTACTTTGATGTTTTGCATCATTACTTGTTGTTGTAATTGAATATTGATCATAAAAGTACATTAGACAACACACTAATCACCGAGATATTCAAGTTTTGGGCTGGCAGAGCCCGACTGCATACTGGGAGAAGTCAGTTATCAAGGCCATGTAATGCATATGTAGGTAGCAGATTTTAGTTAGTTTGAGGGAGGCTTTGTCAATAGTTGGTTATGTGTTAGCGTGTTATTTGGTGCTTCCATTGTATGTAAATTGTTCTTTATTAGTTATGCCATTACATAAATATAGACTTGAAAAATAGTGTTTATGTACAATGCATATGTGAAAATGAATCCTTGTTGAGCTGTAATAAGGCAGTTCACAAGAAAATATCCTAGAGCAAATTGTATTACAGGTAGAGGTACTGTTTGCCACTTATTAAAAAGTTAAAAGAGACAAATGTGTTCCAAACTGCTTATTTCTCATGGAAGAAAAGTTAAATTAAATACAAGAATTTCTTTATGCATATGCTGGTAATGTATTGCCACTGAAGAGCACAATTTTTTACATCTATTGTGACACAGATTAGTTCTTATTATCAGTTTTACATACAGTTTATGCTTTCAGTAAAAATATAAATACTAAAAAAGTCTTTCAGAGACTATATCTCCCTTTTTCCAGTTGCAGCAGCTGCACTTCTCCAGTAACCAGCCATGCTCAGACAGCCCATATAATTTCATTGTATACAGGACATTATATATTATGACCAGAAACAACAAAGTTAGAACATAATAGTTAGAGTAGCAGATAACAAGTAAGTCAATAACAGAAATAAATTTACGGAATTTCCGAATCCACACAGTGAAACTTTTGTTAATCTTGTTTTACTTTAAATCAAAATAAGATTAACAGAAATAAAGCCTGGAGAAAAATCTGTTGGTCACTCTAGGTATAATGAGGATGAAGGGGAGGGGGAAGCTAGGTAAGAATCTAAAATGGCTAAGAGAAAACAAACTGATAAATATAGAAATTATTGAAATAAGAGAATGAAAGATGGAAAAGACTACTTATGCTTAAAAAAAGCAGTAAACATTAAAACTCTAAGATCTCTGAACAAGGCATATCAACAGTAGAAAGATGTTAAAGAGCATGGTGATGAAGTTTCAGGGGCTACTAAAGAGTGCTAAATAAACACCCAACAAATAGAAGATTAATGTTTGACCTAACATATTTCCATAACAGCCATGGACCTTTCTTATATGGAGTTTAGTTGCAAGTCTTATGGCAGTGGTATGGAAAGGGTAGGTGTAGGCCATAGGATACTAAGGATTGGTTCCCTTCCCATAAGGCATGAAGCAAATCAGCAGAATGCTCATTGACATTGCTACTTACTTAGGACATTGTAATGTTAATGCATTGTATTCACATAATAAACACCTATTTAAACAGAAAAAACATCACATAAATCATATACAAAATGAAAAATTCTGTGTTTTACCTCTATGTTCTTGTGTCCACATGATATAGTGCATAAAGTCGCAAAAATGCATTATCATCTGCACATGATGAGCCAAATGAATCTTGGGAAGTGCACACTTATTTTCTGGTGATTGAAAGGCTTTTTGTTTACCCTAGTGTTCAATTTCAGTGCTGTTACAGAATAGAACTAGATATAATATGGGTTGAATAATAGCTTTATGCAGCAAAATGGCAGCCATCTCTGTCTTTTACGGCAGCTGCTTTCAGGAATAATGGTGGGCAAGGAGCCATTAAGCTGAATAATTCATCAGAGTATGCTGGAAAGGGCAACTTCATCTTTTGTGTATATATATGTATAAACAAAAAAAGCACTGAAATTAAAAACAATAAGTTTCAAATACTTAATCTTTTAACAATGAACTGTATTAATTACATTATCTGTGCTGGCTAATCTTGGAGTTAAGTACCATTGTTAAATAATCACTCCTAGACGTTTAGCATAATGGCTACCTTTGGAAAATAAACATGGAAGCTCAGTAGTTTAGTTTATGTTCTACAGGGTCCTCATTCCACTATACAAGCAAAAATTCAATTTGTCGAATAAAAGTTACTGCATAATGGTCATGCCATTTGCTTAGGCAAATCATATCATGTGGTCAGAACTCATAGCATGCATTTTTTGTTTCTTTCATTATTTATTAGTAAATAGTAATAAATATTGTAATCATCATCATAGTAGATGCTTGAAGTGCCTGAATTTCATGGTGAAACATGCCTGAATCCTTTTCCAAAGATTTTGACACACTGCAGCATTTCATCCTCTTGAATATTGTAAAGTAGCTATTTTATTTTGCTTCACCACCTCCATGACTTTTATTTCAGGTACAGCAGTAATTTTATATGAATGAAGATGCAGCAGCTGAGTGGCTTTATATGCACTACCAATAGATACACCAACTTGCTAGGTTAATCCTGTTAAATACTTTCAAGGAGAAGTTTCCAATTAATAGCCCATTTCATCAAGCTTCTCCTCTGTTAAAATCTGGTCTTTGATCTTGGCTTCTTGGTGAAAACTTCTTGAGTTTGAAATTTGCTCACCAATCTGAAAATTTTCCAATTGAGAAAATTTAGCACAAAATTCTCTTCTATACCACTTGTTTAATTTCTTTTGCATTAGCAATCATAAATTCTTTATTATAGTATGTATTTCATTCTCAGTATCTTCACAATACACAAATACACAGAAGAAAGTACCATGCATTTTCTATAGAAATGCAACTGAAACAAGACTGAGCATGCTCAGTTGCCCGCATCAGCAGAACTTTAATTTCCGTCTTACCAGGAATTGCATGTCTGAACCAGTTTCTACTGGTGTATACCAACTCAATTGCATAGCAGAGTGAGGACATGGTATATGAACTGTTGGCATTAGCTGCCATTTTTAGTTCACCACCAATAGCATCCATCCTCTGTTTTTGGAGTAATGAAATTTGGCTGTATTCTGTCCTGTCAGATAGCTGCTCTGATCTGCATTAAGGCTAATGTGAGTCATCAGGGTTAAATATGTAATTTGAAGGTCAGATTAAACTTGTCTTAATTTTGGTGTAACATCACAGTAATAAGAGGTTAGAAACAGGGAAGCAGATGGATTATGCACATGAAGTTTGCATAATCAATCTACTTTGCTGATTCTAACTTCTTATTAAGTTTCCAATTTCATATGAGCAAACAAGCCATTGAGAAGGACTTCAATTTTATTAATCAGTTAGTAAAGTATAGTATTACCTAATACCAACTTATTTATGTGTATACACTACGTTATATTTTTCTGCCCATTTTCATATCACCTTTGCTATATTGTTTGCTGTTTGTTCTTGATAAAGCATTTAGACTTGTTTTTAGTAAACTATTTAAATATCAGAAAGCTTAGGTAGAAAATTCTTTAGAACATTGTGAGAATAATTATGGAAAAGTAAGTATATGCCATGAAGTGAATAAGAATAAAACATATAGATAATAAGAATAAACTGAAAGTACAAGTTATTTATATAAGATGTAATTGATTGATTGATAAATGCTTTCAGCTCAGGCCTTTGCTTGCTTATCGAAGTTCATTCCAAAATATCTGCACAACTTCTTCTTGAAGGACAATTCTGCAGTGATTCAGGAATACCTGGCCAAGTTTTCACATCTGATAGCCTTCCATGATCCAGCCCTGGCAAACCACTTATCTAGTATCAATTTTGTGCCAGAACTGTTTGCCATTCCATGGTTTCTTACTATGTTCTCACGTAGGTACATTTTGCACTAAAATATAGAATTTGCATGTAATGAATCAGGTTATTTATTATGTCATTTGTCAGATAGGGTTCAGAGAAGGATGTAAGTGAAATCCAATTTTATTTAATTTATTTATTGAAGAGTATCCAAATCAAATTGTTCGGTGGTAGGAAATAAAGAGATACCAGAATTATTTCATGCTGATGATTTGATGGTAGGTGCTATAACACTAGTGGGATTGCAGTGAGAAATTATGAAATTAGTAAATTCTGTAGAGAGTAGGGACATTGGAATAAAAGTTAAGAAATCTAAAATAATTTTGTTTAAAAAAGGAAATAGGTTAAAGTATGAAAAGTGGTATTTGGATGGAGAGCAGTTGGAGGTAATGAATGAATTTTACTGTTTGGGAATGAAATAAGCAATAATAGAGGATAGAAAGCACAGGGTAAGAAGATGGTTGCTTAAGAAAAGATAGCTATGAGAGGGGTGGGAGTATGTTTGTATAAAATGCAAGAAATGTAAATTAGCTAGACAGATTGTATGAAGCATTTGTAGAATCAAAGATGTTACTTGGAGTGGAAATATAGGGATTGAACATTGTTTCTAAATTCATATAATACATAGGATATTGTGTAGATAGTTTTAGGTTTACTGAAAGCATCACCAAAAGGAGTGGTGGTTGAAAGGGTTTTTAAATATTGGAACAGTAATCTCAGACTAGAAGGTTATAATATTTATTATTAATAAGTGTATGAATTACCAAAGAGCTGTTTTGTACAATGATAGTTGATGAAAGAGATTGAAAGAAATGATGGGGGGAACGTATGACAGCAGAGGAAAAATAATTTAAAATGATTGGGTCAACGGCTGAGGATGAAAATGCTGGTTCCTGAAAAATTGTCCTAACTTAAAGATAGTAAGTTGAAGTATGTAAAAACATTACCCACATTGTATTAGTTTAAATATAATATCTTCACTGTAAAAGCTTCAAAATTATATAAATACAATTTAAAATGATTTTAGAAGGAAGTAAAAGGAGGATAAAAATTATAGAGAGAGAAGAGATATGGTCAAGTTGGAAAAATAAAGCTCCTTTAGGTTGTGCAAGGTAACAAAAATTGGGGAAAGGAGAATTATGTGGACATTTGTGATGAAGAGAGACAAGAAGGATATGCATGGATGCAGACAGGGGCATTGTACCTTAAAGGATTTAGGCAGAGTATAAGAAAATATGTGCTGTGTATGGAAGCAGAAGGAATGTGTCATTGTTTGATAATGTGCAGGAGAACAAGTAATTGGAGAGAAGTTATCTGGGATCCAAAATGGAATAAAATGGAACATATTATTGCAGCAATTAAGGACAGTTAAAGGATGAGGAAAAAATAGGAGTATGGGTAAATATTTGGGAAGAGTAAAAGAAAAATAGATAAGGAAGATGAAAAAAGAGAGAAAGACCTGAAGAGAAAATTACAAAGAGGTTTGAAGTATTTTAGGGCTCTAAATCATGTCAAGATCAGGGTGTCATGGCAGGCGGGACTTGGGAGAAAGCTTTGTCAGATTAGATTGTAAGAAATGTATATTTAGTTGAATTAAAGGAATGTTTACCAATTTAGAATAGCTGAACCCAAGTCTTCTGGATATTCCAGTAGGAAACTGCTGATTGGACTCAGTAATAGTTAAATGAGTAAAATTAAATTAAATTGTTGAAAATGTATAATTCCTTAACAGATGTGATTTATGAAGTTTGTTAATCAAATTTCAATTATGTCATTTGTCATTAAGCCTAAATCTTTGAGACAGTAGACTGTTAGTTATGAATTCAAAGTCATTTTTATGTTATGTTGACCCATGAATAAGTAAATAAAACTATTCATTATTTTACCTATGGGTTAAGGAACAATTTCAGGTGCAAATTTTCACCAGCAAGGCCTTCAGGATTCATATTTGATGGCTGTTTGTTAGGAATTTTTTAAATATAGGAGCTCTCACTGCTCAGGGTACAGCAAATAAAAAGCAGCAATGATTTTTTTCCAATTGAAAAATTCAAAGAATTTTTTTTTATTTCATTGCATATTAAGTTGTTTTTGTGTATGCTATATATCACACATATTGTTTTAAAAACCACTGTTATATTATAAGAATAAAATAAAGGAAAAAGAATGGGCAACCATGCAAGTCATAGTTATGAATATAAAACAAAGTTTGGCTGATAAAGAGGTGCATGATAAATATAACATCAGTCTAAAAGGGAAAAAATGTTTTGTTTTCTGAATTCTTGCCTTAATTCTTTTAATTATTTCTCTCTAAATTTTGTTTAGCTCATCTTACATGAAACTATGAAAATGAAATTAAATGATACTTAAAAAAGTGAATTAAAACCATATTTTATCTTCATACTTACTATAAGTTTAATAAATAGGTACTGATATACAAAAAAAAAAAAAAAAAAAAAAAAAAAAAAAAAAAAAAAAAAAAAAACACACACACACACACACATTATAAGAATGCAATATGTACTGTAATTTATTTAAAGTAATATTTTAAGTTAAAACCCAAACAATAAAACATGGTTATTTTCAGGTATTTTAGTAATGCACGTGAAAATTACTTGCTAAAAGTCACATTTTTGTTCTTAGTGAGTTTGTTAATAAACAAAACTTTGTTCATAGATGTGTTTCCATTACATAAAATATTTCATTTATGGGACAAACTTCTGCTTGGTGATGCATCATTTCCACTTTACGTGGGGCTGGCAATATTGCAGCAGCTTCGAGACACTCTTCTAGCCTCTGGTTTTAATGAGTGCATTCTGCTTTTCTCTGATTTGCCAGGTAAGAGAAAGAAATAAGATTAATTGAACTACATGAACCATGTTGTTATTCTTTTTTCAAGTTTTAGGAAAAGATGAGTAACATAATAACAATAACAACAACAACAACAACAACGATAATAATAGTAATAATAAATAATAATAATTTGAGCTTTATTTTTTCAAGTTTTAGGAAAAGATGAGTAACATAATAACAATAACAACAACAACAACAACAATAAAAATAATAATAATAATAATAATAATAATAATAATAAATAAATAATTTGAGCTTTATTTTTTCAAGTTTTAGGAAAAGATGAGTAACATAATAACAACAACAACAACGATGATGATGATGATGATGATGATGATGATGATGATAATAATAATAATAATAATAATAATAATAATAATAATAATAATAATAATAATAATAATTTGAACTTTAGACAATGATATAGCTTTAAAAATGAAGATGACTTACAGCTCACTAAAAGAGAAAATGTTTAAGAGTGACAAACAGAAAATATAATTAAAGACCTAACAGAAGCTGGGAAGAGCTGCTAATGTAATGGTAGCTATATTTAGGATATTTTTGCAAATGACCCTTAGAGTTAAGATTTTAAAAATAAATCAGCAAAATAATTTATAAAATAAAATAATTTAAAAATAAAGTTGGAATGCATATTTGTTTAGTAAAGCTGTATTATATTATTTTAGGCTAATGCCAGTAGTCATTGTCAAGATCTTTAAGAGTGATTTCTAGAAAACAGCTCCAGGGAAAGTATACTTCTTTTTAGAGAATGAAATATCAATTCCAAATTGAAAGCATGCTAATAAGGGTTTTCATCTCCCTTCCTCCCATTTATTCAGCCAAATCGCTATAGTTAACCTTTGCAAACCATACCATATACACTGAACCAGAATCTATTTGTCCTAAGGAAATATTGACAGGAGCCTTCATAGCCTATAAAGTAATCATAGTGCCGTTTACACATTAATAAATCCATTTCCTCCATTGTATTCAATATTAAGTTTAATTGAACAAACAAGCAGTTCTTCCATCATAAATGCAATGCTCACTTTACCAATTTTTCAGTTTATATCTCCATGCATATCTTCTAACTAATCTTTCCATATGAAAATATCAGTTCTTGTTGATCTTGACAATGCTATGTTCAATTTTTCTCAGTTTGTAATGTGGTCTTAATGTTTAAGATTTTATTAATCTTTTTTTATTATTTTTCCTTAATTTTATTACTCCTAGGGCCTTTTGCCTTTCTGCTAATGCATTATTTTATGATTGTTGTCAAGGTTACCTGTGACCAGTATCATATGAATTTGGTCTAATATCTGTTTTAAGTTATATGTATATTTGCAACTTATACACACAAAAAAAAACTTGTATATTTTATTATATTTTGTTTTTAATTATTTTAAAATGAAATAATATGCAATTAAACAAAAGACTTAACATACAAAAATAGAAACAGAAACTTAACTCTGCTGAGAAAAGTTACAAAAGATGTAAAACAATAAGTTTTGTTTTAATTGTGAGTTCTTTTTTGGTGCTTGAAACATTAAATGATGATAACCGGTGTTATCACCTCTGGCTTGAATAACTGCATTCATGCATCTTGGCATGCTTTCGATAAGGTTAGCAATGGATTTTTAAGGAATATGCTCCCATTCTTCAAGAAGTGCTCATCTCAACTCCTGTAAAGTTTCCAGCAGTGGCAGTCTTATCTACACTTTTCCAGCATGTCCCACATGCATTGAAGTGGATTCATGTTGGGACTCCTTGCTGGCCATGATAAAACATGGATTCCCATTTATTGAAGATCATCTCTGACAACGTGGGTAATATGCAGGCATGCCTTGTCATAGAAAATTATTGCCTATAAATAAACCACATGGTAAATAGTAATAATAATAATAATAATAATAATAATAATAATAATAATAATAATAATAATAATAATAATAATTTATTTGTTTATTTAAAGCCAATGCATTTGTAATGCAAGTTTCTGACATTGTCAAGTCTTAGGTTAGAATACTATATACATAATATAACTTACAATTCATCCAATAAATATAAACATCTATTTATGAGATATTTTTTCCTCTAATATTTAAATTTTGATTTTCTACAAATATGATTTGTGCTGGTAATTTATTATACAAATAAGTACCTTATATTTACATCCTTACATATTATTTGTTTATTACAAGCATACCTATGATAAATTTATTCTCAATTAGATAGTGAATTGATTTAATACTCTTATGTTCCATTTACCGTTGAATTATACAGAACATGTTTCACAAGCCTTCGTCTGCATCATCAGCTGTGTGTTGACTGCTGGATTGGTTGTTGGTTGAATGGACTTGGTGTAGCTCTCATGGATTTTATGAACTTTTGGATTAACAACAGAAAAGAAATTAATCCAGAAATTCATAAAATGTCCATGAGAGCTACACCAAGTCCATTCAATGGCAATCTGGCAGTCAACACACAGCTATAAATAAATAAATAAATAAATAAATAAATAAATTAATGATTTGGACAAAGGCCTGTAAAACATGTTCTGTATAATTCAATAGTAAGTGGAGTATAAGAGTATTAAATCGACTCACTATCTAATTAAGAATAAATTAATTGCTTCACTGTATTAATTCCGACACAAAATTAATTTTAAATTTAATACCTATGATAATCCTTACTATTTCTGGTAATGTAGCTATGAATATGGTTATTTTCTATAAAATTTTTTGCTTCTTACATAGAAAGAGTAGACAGTTAACATTTCATGTTTTATAAATGCATCCTTACAAGACTGTCTATATTCTAATTTAGAAATTAACCTAATACATTTTTCTGTGATATAAATAATCTATCCATGTACATCTTTGCTGCAGTCCCCCAGATCTCAATACCATAATTTATAATTTATTAAATTATAAAGTATAATTTATTAAATTATACTTTTAACTAGATCAGATTTCATATATTTTGTTTTATCAACATTGCATACAAATTATTGAGTTTAAAATATTTTTAGACTATACTCTAAACTCAGAGAGATGGTGTCCCATAGAGACTTATTACATTCACCCCAAGAATTTACAGTGATATCATCTGCATAAGAAGTAATAATAGAATTACAAGGGCGAACAATATCATTTACATATATTAAAAACATTAATGGGTCCAAGACGGAACATGATTACCAAACATTCATTTATGTACCTATCAGCTGTTAGACTTCCATTTGCTACTAAAACTAACTAATAGACACTTCCAAACATTCACTTCACCAGCTCCAAATGGCAACTTTTTGGAAATGCAGCATTTTGCAAATCTTGCTCCCCTTTTTCCAAACTCTTTTACATCCATAAGGTGAGCGCATATTGAGGGGCTCCTCTGTGAACAGAAAACAGTTTCACTGTCCATTTCTCCAACCCCTATTATCATTTGTGAAATGCAACCATTCAATGCGGTGCATCCTGAGCCATCTGGGACCAAATGCAAGTCTACTTGATATTAGTTCACTTGCTTTCAACTTCTTTTGCTGAAATCGGGTGTTCATGCATGTTAACAAATTGCTGGGTTACTGTTGTAGCTGGCAAGTTGTGCTCCCTAGGAATTGTCAACACCACATACTTGTCACTTTAAACCCTTTTATGGCATCATGGAGGACTGTGCTTCTAGCCATGTTCATTACATCTGCAATGTAATGTATACTATCTCCATCATTGTTTAGGGCTACAACTCCAGCCACATCTCCAAGTCGCATTTTTTAAGACAAAATGTAACAACTGTACTTACACTCACAACATGTAAAAATAAAGAAGTAATGATAATGAAGCCTAAAATGGTTAAGGGAAATTTTCTCTATCTGAGACTTTCTACACATAATTGGAATATTCGGTTGCAATAGCTTGCTTTTAAAACAAAAAAACATACAATTAGCCTATACATCTCCATGACAACAAATGCCTACCATAATATTTTTATTACAGGCAAATGTATTGTAATATAAAGCAAATAGAAAATTGTCGAGGTTTTTTTGTCCCTGAGTGTATATATTGTGTATTTTTAGAGATTGACATGGAACGTTGTGTAGCTGATTCAATTGAGCTGTACTGTAGTACCCCACGCAGTGTGACTTATAGACAACATGAGATTCAACTAGACACTGAGAAGAATTCTGAACTGGTTAGTAGTGCATTATATTTTATCTGTTTAATTTCATTTCTTAGAGTTCTCACCATCCCTTGCCTTAACTCAAATAGCAGAGTAGCCATTGAAATCAATTAGAATAAGAACAGAAAATATTTATAAATCATATGCAGATCAGGAGTTAAGTCAGTTCTCATTTAAAGTTAAGGTTAAATTAATACGGTCCATAAAAATGAAGGATTAAATGTAGAGGGGTAAGTGCCCATCACCTTTCTAATGTTATGCAATTTATTTTGTATGAATAGCTTTTGTAATTAATTATATGGTTTGTAGTAGAATCAAGTCATATTTTCTCATAAAAAATAAATAAGGAAAGTTATAAGAAATATAGTATAAAATATCTCAGGTCATCTTTAACTTTGAACATAACATCTAAAGTGACTAGCTTTTTTTTTAAAGCAAAATTACTTATTTATTCTAATTTATTTTTTTAATTCATTTCTTGTAGGAAATGAGCCCAATACCAGTGTCCGAACTACAAGCAGAACTCTGCCCTAGGATCAGTGGTGCAGATCTCTTGGAGTTACTAAGCATGAAAAAGCCCAAAGTAGTTACAGTAGATATTCGCAATGCTGAGGAATATAATCGTGGCACCACACCAGGCAGCATCCATATTCCCTGGCCATCCACATCACCTCCCGATCTTTCTATGTTGCAAAATGTAAAAAATAAAATTATTGTAGTAGCTGGAGCTAATGATTCTCACTCTGCACAGGTATATACTTCTATTGAGTACAAAAGGCCTTTTGTACATTACTATGGACAAGGAAAATTAAGTTTATATTTGGAATTCATACTGATTTATCATTTTATTGTCCAAATGCAGGTAAAGCTATAAGAAATTTTTCAATACTTTGGGGGGGGGGGGCACAGGGAAAAATGAAGAGAAAAATGAAGCAAAATTAACAGAGTGCTAAGCTAACAGTGAAGAAGGAAATCTATGATTCAGTGAGCTCTTGCAGTGTGGGTGAATGAGTGAAATAAGTAACAGTGGGTGTAGATTTTGTTTATAGAATGAGGGTTGATACTTGTGGGAGAAAGAAGATTATTAACCATAGGAATTAAATTGGGACAGGATAATAACCATTTCAATAATATGCGTGATTTTAATCTTATTGGGCGATAGGAGGAATAGAACTGAACCTGCAACAATAGGAATACAAACAATGCTGGAGAGTATTATGGGAAAGATGAATTAAATGATAACTTAAATAGAACTGCCAAGAAATAAAAAAGGACATCAAAAAAGAAGTACAAGGAATTAAAAAAGTAGTAGATGTAATTAAGGATAGAATGGAAAGCATGAGCAAGGAGGGAAGAAGAGGTAATCTACTGTTCATAGGAGTGAAGGAGAAAAGAGAAATTTGGGTACTAGAACAAGTGATAAAGATCCTGAAGAAAAGATTGGAACTAGATTTAAAAGTTTGACAGTTAGTGAAAATTAATAGGGTAGGAAGACAAAGTGACTGTAGACCAATTGTAGTTAAATTGGTTACAGTACAGTTAAAATATGAAATTATGAAAAGGGAAAAAACTATAAAGATCTAACATATACAAGGATACGACATTAAAAAACAGAGGCAACTGAAAAGAGAATAGTACAAAAAATGATGGAAGCAAAATCAGTAGGCAAAAGAGCAGTTGTAAGAAATCTGCAACTGTGCATTGAAGGAGAATGGATACCTGCGATGTATGTAACAAGAAGTTCAAAGTTCACTACAGAGTCAGCCAATGAAACCACAGGACCAAGTTAGAAAGGAAAGAGGAGCAAAGGCAAGAAATAAATAAGGGAAAAAGGCCAGATAAGGAAAAAAAAAACCATCTAACAAAATGTAATGTATCTACCCTGCAAACAACACAAAATATAGAAGAGGAACAGTTGGAACAGCTTAGAGAGAGGGAAAAGCTAACATCAGCGATGATACCAAGAGATACATCTTAGATTTCAGGTATGATGTCATAAAAAGATTGTTACCAAGGAGAGAGTAGGTGCAATTAGCACATATTTTAGCATACAAGGGAAAGAAGATGTGGCAATTTAATAGTGAAGAGAATATAGGAGGAAAAGAAGGAGAGGATAGTATTATATCATCTGAATATGGCAGCATTTTGGTTTTAAATAAATGACAACTGGGAGTGTTGAGGAAATCCCATTAAGAAGTAAAATGCTTTTAGATAGATTTAGAAACAGAATGGGTGGTAAATAGCAGTAAGGAAGACATTTTGGTTTTAATGCGAAAATTAGAAATTTACAAGCAAGAGGGTACAAATCAGAGGAAATGGTTTTAAGGGATCATTTAATTTTGCTAATGAAAGCAATAGTAAAGATGAGGTGATAAGCAAAGAATATTTGAAATAAATAAATTTCTGTGAGAATAATAATTTTATGATATTAAATGGGTACTGGGGAGGAGACACTCAGAGAAAATATACTTTAATGAATATGAATGGACAAAGTGCAGTGGATTATGGACTATGTGATAGGGTATAGCACCTATAGTAAATAATTTTAAGGTGATTAGTTTTGTTAGCAAGAGTGCTCATTTACCATTGATCATAGAAATTAAGACTTAGGATAGGAATGAAGAAAATAATAATGCAGTTAATTATTTAAGTAAACTAGAGGGAATTGAAAGATATAAGTGGATTAGTGATAGGGAAGGTGAATTTCCTGGGCAATATGGAAAAAAAATTCTCTCAAATGTTATAAGGATTTTAGAATGAATTACGGAAACAGATATATGTTGAGAAGTTTTTTTGTATCTGGGATTTTCACAGTGAAATATATTAATATGACAAATTATTGTACTGAAATCACTCAAATTTCACTAATTTTGTTCCACTTACTTAGACATGTTTCAAAGGCGATTGCCTCCATCTTCAGCTTGGTCCCACTGGCTGCTTCCCAGTGTGGTATTAAGATGTCGCTCTGAGACTTTAACAAATTTATTGATGAGGTAGCTGTTGTTTGGGAGATCAAAGTTAACCAAAAATTCTTTGTTTTTGTTTATAAATATATTTTCCCATACTGTTAATTCTATGGGTTTTTGAATAGCTTTTAATAGTTTTGGTTCCTGTTGGAATTCGTGTTTTTTTTTTGCCAAAAATGGTCTGCCACTTCTGATTTTTCTGTGTGTTTATATTTAACATTTCTCATGTGTTCCTTAAAACGTATGGTAATATTTCTTTTTGTTTTGCCTATAGAATTAACAGTATGGGAAAATATATTTATAAACAAAAACAAAGAATTTTTGGTTAACTTTGATCTCTCAAACAACAGCTACCTCATCAATAAGTTTGTTAAAGTCACAGAGCGACATCTTAATACCACACTGGGAAGCGGCCAGTGGGACCAAGTTGAAGATGGAGGCAATCGCCTGTGAAACATTTCCAAGTAAGTGGAACAAAATTAGTAAAATTTGAGTGATTTTGTAACAATAATTTGTCAGATTATATATTGAGAAATTTAATAAAGATCAAAGAGAGAGTATTTTATGGTTTATAATGGAAATATGGAGATCGAAATGTTACAGGGGAGGGAATGAAGAATATGTATGTTCTGTATATGGGGAGAAAGAAAATCTGTATCTTGTTAGAATGCAAAGGTACAGATATCTAGAGGAAAGAATTAATCCAAATGAAATGGTTGGTAATGGCAGAAACAATAATTGAAAGAAATTTGTATCAACAATCTCTGATTAATAGTTTAGAAGAGTGTCTATTAAGGGTCAAAAAGAAATGGATTTGTCCATATACTATCAAGCAGTAAAGATTCATATATGATAAATTAGTTAATAAAATTTATAGATCATAATTGTACTATATAAGATAAATTTGTAATAGGAAGTGTAATAGATGAGATAAGGGATTCATTTATTATTTGTATGACTTGAAATAGAATCTGTATTAGCTCCAAGCCATATAAACTTTGTAATGAGCTTAGTGCAAATAAAATAATTAATTGATCTCATTCATTACTCTTGCACTTCTCTATGGAAATTAGTAATAGTTCTTGGAAAAATGTTCTGCCTTTATGTTATTACATGAATGTGCTGTTAGGCAACTAAGCCTGTTGAATTTTGTTTTCAAGTTCAGCAAATACCTGGTACAGAATGAATTTGCCAAGGTGTGTTGCCTTCATCGAGGAATACAGATTTTGCGCTCTACGGACATCTTAGTTGTACCTAGGACCATGTGATATGGGCATTTTGAAGCTACATACTCTTGTTCAAAATTGGAGGTTATCCAGGTAAAGAAAGTAATATTTTATTGCAGATTTTAAATGTAACAGATAAACTAGAAAATAATTTAATCATAAAAGGTTTGAATTACAGAAATTATACAGTATTTTACAGTGAATTATTAAACATTTATCAAAAAAAATCTTAACCATATAGCTATAATGGAGGAAAGAGATGAAAGCATTATATCTAGATTAAGAGTTGTAATTATATTGTTTTATGCTCTTATAGCAAACCTTGCCACATTGCTTTTGAATGGAGATAATGAAAACCATTTTGAAATATATATTCCAAAATTGAAACATAGTATAAGCATCAAATTGCAATATTGTATACTAAAAGACGATTTAAAATGCAATTTGTTCAGGAAAATAATCTTATGATTCTTAGGTTTCTCAAAGTCTTTTTCATTTATTTATTACAAATTCAATATAAATGATTCATCTGATATTATCTTGAAATTTTAGTTTTAAGTAATATTGTGTATTTTTAATCATACATATTCATTTGTAACTATAAATTACTACTTAACATTCATGAAGAAACAATGCACACAGAGCTGTTTTAATTAATAAAGTAATTTTGTGCCATATGCTGCTTTGTACATCATAAATAAAATCTACATCTGATCTTACAGCCAAACCTAAGTTGCATAGTAGGAGGGCAGGCAATCAATTATGGTGCTCTTAATTAGAAATCATAGGATATGTGCCAAACAGACACAGGTTAATAGTAAACATTGAATAAAACAACTAATTTATTTTCCATGTATGTTTGTATGAATGAATGAACAGTTTATTGCTTTGGTATATATATTAAACAGCCCATTCTATTTAGCTTGGCCTCTAAGCTGGGCAGTCCACTAAAGTTGACAATTACATGTTCATATATAGTATTTAATTCTTACATTTATAGTGCTATTCTTTTCTTACATTATTATTTCTGTCTTGTTTTAACAGTCCATTTCCACTTATTTTTTACTTTCTCTGAAAATTGTCCAATGTTCTTACAGTTATTATCTAGAATTTTATTTATATAAGTGTTCCTATTCATTCTATACCATACACTTTCTTTTCTCCAAATCTCTGTTTCTCTGCATTCAAATAATGTGTTGTGTGTGTTTGTAATGAAGTTAATAAACTGACTGTCATTATTCAATTAAATGTACTTACAAAGCTGTTGACAATGGAGTGGTATATATACAAACAAAAAAAAAACTATACATTGTTTATATGACTGTCATTATGTTAACGAGTATGTTCATCACAGCTTTTACAAATATTTACTTGCCTTTCAGGAGAAACTTTTACTTATATATTTTACTCCACTGTTAGTCATCTTGGCCAAATACTTAGATATTTTTGAAATGTTAATTGGAACTTGTGCAATAAACTAATCATGTAATTAAGATCATTGTATGATTGAACTACACACTCTTATTGGCTCCACTTACTCATTTAAATTAAGCACATGTTTTATAGACAACATCTCTATCATCAGCTAACATTTGAGTGCTGGATAGTTCATTATGCTTTCAGGATGTATATTCTGCTCTGGTGGAGGTGTAATGAACTTAATGTTTATGTTTTCATCCTCAGAAGCATCGAAGTTCATTAACCTGTTTCTGTATTTATAAATGTAGATTTTCTCCCATGTTGCTAACTCTGTAGGTCCTTGTATGATTTTAATAATTTTGTTTAATTCACTATGTCATGGTTTTCTATCCAGAAATGAGATGCTACTGCTGCTTTATCCATTTGTTTGTACTTTATGTTCCTGAAGTGTTTTTGTAACCATGTGTCTAGTTTCTCTTTGTTTTTGCAATATATACTTTTTCACATTCTGCACAACTTATTTGGTAAATACCTGATTTTTTTCTCTGGTGGAATACTGTCATTAATATCATTCAGGAGATTTTATCATTAAATCTGTTTATAGGTGCCAATCTGATATTAAAATCTTTTAGAAAGTGTTGTGATTTCTTTAATAAGTTTCTGCCTCCTGAATTTCTATACTTTTTTGTGAATTAGTTCTTTGCTAAATCCACTTTCAATTTTTTATTAAGACAGAATATAAGCAAATAGAAAGAAGAATGATTGAAAATGGATTTACTAAAGAACTAATTCATCCATGGACTGCGCAAAAATTTAAAAATTCTAAAAGATTTTAATATCAGATTGGCACCTATAAACAGATTAAAATTAAAAATCTCTGTTGAAAATCTCTTGAATGACAATATTAATGGCAGTACTCCAATGGAGAAAGAAAACCACAACATAGTGAATAAAGCAAAATTATTAAAATCAGTACAAGGACCTACAGAGTTAGCAACATGGAATGGTATTTTAACGCTTGCTTTTACTACTGAGGCACCACAGGCGGTGAACACCATGATACATGAGATGAAATGATATATTGGAAAAGGATTTTTTTTAAGAAGGAAAATTTTCCAATAATTGTATAAAATATAGTGAACTTTTGTAACAGTGGTGTAAATTATTAACATTTAAGAGAAATTGAGTCGAAATAGTAACATACACACCACTAAAATTGAATTAAATGGAAGACTAGTTTCGGGAGCCATCGCTCCTATCATCAGTTCCTGGTCGACTGCCGGCCTCGTTGTTTGTGATAGATCGATTCGTCTCTGGTGGAGGTTTGATGAACTTTTGTATTAGTACATCACTTGGCGGGATTTCGAAATTAAAAACTTTCTCCTTATTCTTCCAAATATAGATATTTTCCCAGACTGTAAGTTCAGTTTTTCCTTTAATATATTTAAGTAATTTTGGGTTTTTATTAATGTTATGTTGTTCTTTCCAAAAGTGCCAGGCTACCGCCGATTTTTCTTCTTGTTTTTGATTTATATTCCTAATGTGTTCTTTGGCTCTTGTTTTTATGTTTCTTTTGGTCTTTCCAATATAAACTTTATCACAATCATTGCAGTTCATCTGATATATTCCTGATTTATCTTCATCTTGTAGGCTATCTTCTACAGCCTACAAGATGAAGATAAATCAGGAATATATCAGATGAACTGCAATGATTGTGATAAAGTTTATATTGGAAAGACCAAAAGAAACATAAAAACAAGAGCCAAAGAACACATTAGGAATATAAATCAAAAACAAGAAGAAAAATCGGCGGTAGCCTGGCACTTTTGGAAAGAACAACATAACATTAATAAAAACCCAAAATTACTTAAATATATTAAAGGAAAAACTGAACTTACAGTCTGGGAAAATATCTATATTTGGAAGAATAAGGAGAAAGTTTTTAATTTCGAAATCCCGCCAAGTGATGTACTAATACAAAAGTTCATCAAACCTCCACCAGAGACGAATCGATCTATCACAAACAACGAGGCCGGCAGTCGACCAGGAACTGATGATAGGAGCGATGGCTCCCGAAACTAGTCTTCCATTTAATTCAATTTTAGTGGTGTGTATGTTACTATTTCGACTCAATTTCTCTTAAATGTTAAAATTTTCCAAGCCTAAGTTTAGGGTACCTCCCTGGCATTTGCCATTTAATTTATGAGGTCTGAAGAAAACCTGGAAAAAACCTCAGTCAGGGAGGATAGTCCTGGCAAGATTCGAACCTCAGACCTCCCACTCACGAGTCTGCACCTAACGACCTAGACCAGCTGTGACAGTGGAGAAAATCTACATTTATAAATACAGAGACAGATTAATGAACTTTGATACTTCCAGTGATGAAAACATGAACTTTAAGTTCATCACACATCCACCCTCCACAATGGAATATACATTCCCAAAGCATAAAGAATTATCCAGCAGTTGACAGTTAGCTGATGACGCAGATGATTGTCTATATGAAATGTGAAATATGTACTAAATTTAAACAAGTAAGTGGAGCCAATAAAGGTGTACTTTGACTCAATCAGACTATGATCTGAATTACTTGATATTTGTTAATCGTAACAGACAAGATGTAGACATAAGAAAAAAAATTAATATTGTAATGTCAGATGTCTGAGAGTGTTGCAAATTACTGTTCCAGGTGATGCAAGCATAAGGATTCTACTTGATGCTTTAGAAAAAAAGCATTATTAAAGCAATGAAATTGAGAGTTTGCTTCATCATGCACACTTCACTGAAAATGAGATGGACTGGTAATGATGTGGTGCTAGTCCTTATGATGACTATAATCAAAAGCAACATTAAATCTAAATACTTAGCCAGAAACCAGTTCAAAAAACCTATCATAGTATGTATAAAAATGAAATATGCAAATCACTATTCTTTGTGTACAATTTGTAAAATAATTTAAAATAAGATTTTAACTAAGGTCCATTTCTTACAGGCTATATATTGATCTGCCTTTGTTGGCATTTATTAGTAGCTTAAAACTGTATGTTTAAAAATTCCTAAAATATCTTAATTATCTAACCAAATATTGATAAAAGGTGCTAAAAGTGATATTTAAAAAGTTCTCCATTATTAGTAACATGATAATTTAAGTTGCTATTTCATTTTTCTCCTTTATGGTTGATGATTATTTTCAATTGTGCAGTTGCATTGCACGACACAAATCTTGTTTAGCAAATTACTATTGATACTTTATGAACCACCGTTATCTCTGTATGGTTTAAATATGTATATGTTTTTAGTTTATGCAATGTTGCACATGTACTAAAGAGATTATAGCCACAGAAATATAAACTTACTATATTTATATGAAAATTAAATAATATACTTCAAAATAAAAATAAATTATTTTGTAATGTTAATAAAATGCTAATCTTTAGTTTTGTCCCGTATACAAATTATTATATCAACATTATTCTGCAGTATCTTATTATGTAGTTGAAACTTTCATCATTTTGGAGAGGTATTCAGAATTGCAACCAGGCTTCGCATTGTTTGACAATGTTGAGTATAAAAATGTAAGTTATCAATGGATTTTAATATTTAATTTTACAATGATTTGAATATATGAGTGGCTTCACTGTGATAGTTTCTATATGAACATTTTTAAAAAGAGGATGTTAAGCTATACAAGTACAGAAGATTATTAAGACATGACAGTTTATCAGCGCAAAAGAAGGGAAAAGATGAGAGAGCTGGGGAAACTCGCCTTCCTAATGGGTAACATAACTGTACAGTATATAAGACTTGACCCATCACATCTCTCATTACCTATGCTAAGTGATTAAAATTACTCTGCATCTCATGAGAAGGAGTTGAGAACTGTCACTATATAATGCACAAACACATACTAGTGCAAGTTTAAACTTGGATTGTCTTAGAACAGTTAGTTGAGTTCAATCATGTGCCAATCAATAGCTGGTGAAAAACCATTAATATTTTGAAAAGCAACATTAGATTTTACATATTCATAAGCTAGAAAGCTAGATGGAAGCAAATCTTTGAGAACTTAGTAGCATTCATGATCATCAATTGTGTTCATTTGATACCTTAGTAAGGAGGATTCATTTAATTTAAGAGGGACAAGAGGCTTTGAGAGATTTTTGCTCTGTCAGTTTCAGGAAGCTATGAACACAAGAACAATTCACAGAGCAAAGTAGAGAAATATTACTGTTGAAATGCTAAGTTGAAATTTGGTATCAGGATTGGCAATATTGACATGATACTCCCAACATTTAAAACTGCAAAAAATCTGTACAAAATAGTTCCCATGATCCAATGGACAGAAGATGAAGAGGAAGGAAAGTGCAAGAAAATTGCTTAGAATGTTTCCACCAAAGAGCTTAAAATTATTGGCAAACATAAGCATGGACAATGAAAGTTTATTTTATTATTATACCACTCCAAACAAAACTGCATGCAGTTAACTGAAAACTTTTAAAGACTTTTTCTGCTGCAACAACATTTTCATTCTTCAAAAGTGAATATCCACCATTATCTTTAACTAAAAAGGTCATTAGTGGTTGACTACATGCCAGGAATGACAATGAATGTGCCATACTGCAGCACTTGCGTGGTAGATCCTTTATTTCAGGAACTGTAGCAGCAAAATCAAAAAATGAGAACATCAAGTCTGCTGCTCTTGCATGATAATATGTTTGCTCACAGTACAGCTACACAATTGAAGATTGGAGGCCACAAAAGTTCAGGTGCTCAAACATCCACCCCACAGCCCTGGCCTTGCACCTGTCATTGCTGGAAAAACCTTTTAAATGAGTGTAGAAATTTGTTAAAACTATAAATGAAGTTCTGCTGGCCACATTTCAGTCAAAATACTGCAGTGTGTTAAAGATTGCAATATCTATAACTACGTGTGGAAAGAATATGGAGGTTGATTTGTTTTATTTACGCTCTTTAACATCAGGTTCTTTTTCATGCCATAAATGTACGACACGGGACCCACAGCTTTATTTCCCTTCCAAAGGAAGCCATACTTAGGATTTTTACGCCCGAAAAATCCATTGATCCTGGCCGGGTTTGAACCCCCGATCTTGGGTTTAGAAGGCAAGTATGGTTACCACTGCACCACCAGGGCCGACGAAAGAATATGGAAATTACTTTGGAGGACTGTGAGGTTACATGCTTGAATATAGCTAGTGTTACCATATGTCAGCTTTTATGCAGATATGTTCACTTTTGGGTAATAAAAATAGCTGTCAGCACATATTTTGGAAATCCTCAAATTTGTCCACTTTTTCATATTAAAGTTTTGTTTACTCTTTTTTGTTTTATATATATGAAGGGCAATATTAATTTCTCTTTTCTATGCTCAATGTTGTTAGCATCATGTGAATAAAGAAGATAGATGTTGACTATAGATCAGATGAATTATCAGTCAAATTGATTGTATTATGTTCTCAGTTTTGAGATATGATATGCCAGTGATATCCAGTAGGGAGGTGTGCAATTGACAATATAAATGTTTTGATAAGTTTTCTAATTTGAAGAAATTTGTAATTCATATGATGAGAGAGCAAAATCAAGCCAACAAAAATGGTATACTATATTAAATTTTGCAAAAGGAAAAAATAGTATGCAGAAATTAAGAAGATGACTCAATTTCTTTTATAACACCAGCAATGGCATTGCTGAAAGTTTCTTTTCTTTAGTACAAATACACTTTTCTGTAATACAAGTACAGTTAACCAAAGAAGTAGACAGTGAGTGAGTTCTAAGTTCTAATGCTGACAGTATTTGCTGACCAGACATTGGCACATGGGTGGCAGAGCACAGTAGCATAGTAAATGTGTGCACTGAGAATTGGCTGAATAATGGTGAAGATGGGGATGAGATGATGATGGAACTATGGTGAAATATGTGACAGCTGAAGCTGGAGTATCCAAAAAAAACCTATACATGTGCCACTTTGTTCACCACAAATCAAATTTGCATCACTAGGATCAAACCTGAGCTGCCTCAGTGGGAGGCAAGCAGTCAAATCATTCTGCCACAGACCAAGGCAAGAAATAGACTTACCGTAGGGACAATAGTTTTGTGCCAGTGTGATTTGAATGTGCAGGAATTTAATATTCAGTATGCAAGCCTAAGTTGCACTGTGCAGTAGCATAAATTTTCAGTCTAGCAGGCATTACTGAATGTGTTGCTTTACTGTACGGCATATGCAGAGTGCTTTTTGGATGCTACTAGATAGTGCCATTTATCCCATTTCTGAGATTGGTTTATTTCTTTGACTTAAAAATTCTATTATTTCTCTTTTAGGAGAAATTAAGCTGCACAACATTGAACTATTAATCTGTAATGATATTATATAGTAATAGTGGTAGAGGTAGTGGTAGTATGCATAAAGCATAATTTATGACTGACACCACACACACCCACACACACACACACACACACACACACACACTCTCTCTCTCACTCTCTCTCTCTCGCTCTCTAATCCATTAGTTTGGCAGTAGATACAGATTTAAATACCGTCATTACTGAGGTGGCTAAGGTGCAGACTTGTAAGCAGGAGGTCTGGATTCAATTCCTGCCAAGACCGTTCTCCCTGATTGAAATTTTTTTTTTTCAAGGTTTTCCTCAGTCATAAATGGGAAATGCTGGGGAGATGCTAAAACTTAGGTTTGGAACGTTTCCATCCTTAAAAAAAAATCCTCTCCCAAATTCTCATTTCATCTCATATATCATTAGTGTCCACTGCCTCTGATCCTCAATAGTAAAAACTGGTGTTAAACACTATGAAAATAAAAGCATTTAATTATTACTGAAATCATATGAAAGTTATGAAAAAGATTAACAAGGCACAAAATACAAACACTTAGTATAAAAATATTATTTTTGTTTTAACATGTTCAGAAAACCATTGCACTGTATTCTACCACTTGTAAAGTTTCTTGCCATTATGTCCGAGGTAATATTTATTTTTAGCTTTACAAGTAGCAAGAAATACTGTCCATATGAAACAATGTGGCACTGCTGTAATTTGCTTATGCAGTTTGAGTGGACATGGCTCAAATATCAAGAGATTTTAATTGCATAGTCATTATAACAGAAGCAATATGAATTAAGAGTGACATTGTGAACTTATGTGAGCACAGTGTTTACATTCTAGCCCACAGCCACGTTGCAATTCATCACATTCGATACTCAGCTGAGGCAGTTGGTCACATGTTAGTGCATCTAAACTTGCTTTTCTGCATGCTGATTCAAGGTCTTCAGCACAGAAGTATCATTCCAACTGCAACTGGATTTGCTTTTGTAAAATTTAATTTTAGACATTTTGCATTGGATTATGTTTGACTATTTGTATAGTAACAGGAAATTGTAGACAAAGTTAGGTTTAGCAAGACATAGGCAGAAGGTGCAAATAAGTTGCACATGCCAAGAAGCTTTGTTATCTGACCTATGATCTCTTCATTGCAGCATGCAGTGAGATACCATACGGACCCATGCACTGAGTTGGTTTCTCCTGTGCTTCATTCCTGCAGCTTTCGATTTTTATATGCCAGTGTTAGCCTGCAGTGTTGTCTGTTATGCTCTTTCTTGTAAAGATTTGAATTTGGTCTTTTCTGTGGAATTAACAGCATGTGCATTTTCTTTTCTTTATGTGTATGTGTAGTGCTAAACAATAAGCATGAGTGGACAAGTCTACCAGATTCAAATAAAATCATTAATTTTCTAAAGATGGCTAATTTTCATAATTTAACAAATGAACAGTTTTGCCAGTAAGGACCAATGCCTAACAGGAAAAGGCTTGCTTTAGTAAAATTTAATTTTAGATTTTGCATTAAAATGTGATATATATTATGATTATATGTATATTAACAGGAAATTGTAAGAAAAAAATAGGTCTAGTCAGAATTATGCAGGAGCTGCAACAAATTGTGGAAGTATAAATCTTTGTACAGGTGTTAATATAATTTAAGGGGTTCTTGCCTATAAGACCATGTTTGCATAATCTACTAAAAAAATCTTAATTTTTTGCTTGAAACATCTATTCCCTTTATGACCCATCCTTTTTTCACTTGATTGTTTCATATATTGTGATTTTAATGGAAATGCTATTTATAACCACGATAAAAGAGTATTTAAAAATATACTAAATTTTTAATCTACAATCATTTCTATAACAAAATTTGTTCACATTTCACCTTCAAGTAGTTGGATAAATTAATATATATTACTATCAGTGGAAAAAAGGAATTTGATTATTTTTGGAGTCAAGGAGGATAAAGAAAAACTGTTAATACAATTGTGAAAGAAGAATTTGAGAGGAAGTTGGATTTGAAACTAGAAGGATGGGAAGATGAAAGGATGAAAACAGGCCAATAATGTAAAGATAGCCAGAATGAGTTTTAAATGGAAAGTTTTGAGGGATGCAAAGAAATTAAAAGGAACGAAGATTTATGTTGATCAAAATTTTGCTAAGGAAGAGAGAGATCGAATAGTATTTTTATTTGATAAAATTAAACAAGTAGAAAAGAAGGAAAAATGACATTTGTTAGGGGAACCAAGTTACGAATCAGTAGAAGGAAACAGGATACGAGTCGGTGGATGAGTCTAGAGAGAAGGAGGAGATTGCTGACTTAGTAGTGCATGTGGAGAGCAGAGCTATGGCAGGTGGAGAAGAAAGAAGATGGCAGTTAGTGGAGAGAATAGCTGTGAATGGAAATGAAATAGTTTAGTGTTGTTTCTACATTGAGTTTAGTTTTTTGAAATATAGAGGGTTTAAAAGTGAAAATAAATAGTGGTGAAGTATTTAGAATATTAAAACTGAGTGAAGTAACAATAGTTCTTGAATCATGGGTTACTGCCATGGGTGGCTGAGGTTGTTAAGTTGTGGACGGGGGAGGTTTGGGGTTCGAATCCTGGCAGGATCATCCTCCCTACAAGTTTTTTCCAGGTTTTCCTCAGTCCTCATAAATGGCAAGTGCCTGGGAGGTACTGTAAACTAATGGAACTTTCCTTCCTTGATAAATAACCCTTTCCAAATATATCATTTCATCTCATGTAACATCAGTGTCCCCCTCCTGTGATGCCTTAGTAGTAAAAACGGGTGTTAAACACTATTCAAAAAAAAAATCATAGCTTGATCAAGGTGATAGTGTAGAGTTGGAAGATTTTGTGTTTATAGGGAAATGTAGTTTAAGGAAAAGCAAAGGGTAGAGCTTCTGGAGGTTTAAATGTATTTGTGAGGAAAAATGTCATAGTTGTGTAAGGAGTTGATGAGGGAAGACAAACAAGTGATATGGATAAAAATAAATAAGGCAAAAGAGGTGGATATAAATATTGTGTTGAGTGTAGTATTATAATGATAACTTATTTATTGAACTTGGTGAAGGGATGGATGATGTAAGAAAAAAAGTATGTAAATATGGAGTTTGTTATAATGGGAAATTTTAATGCTAGGGTGGAAGAAAATCAATAACACCTATGAGTATGGAAAGTGACTGTGATTGGGAGAAAGAAGAAGTAAAGCTAAGAAGTTGTGATAAAGTATGTATCAGGGAAGGTGTTAAATTAATTTTTATGAAGGGAACAATTTGACAATGTGCCATGGTATAGGGAAGCAGATGTTGGAGGTGAATATACATTTATGAATGTAAATGGTCAAAGTGTGCTTGGCTATTTGTTGTGTAGTGGAGAATATCTTTATATGGTCTTTTTTATTGTTTTGGTGTAAGGAACCCGCTATCAAAGTTTGTAACAATATTTCTGCAAAATTCTGTATAACTGTGCTATGTCTGCTTAATGACTGCAGATTACAGACAACTATGAAAGAGAGGGGGTGAAGAAAACATGGGACAACTGTATTAAAATACATCAATATTCAAGACAAGAATTTAACCCAAAATGTTGTGAATGGTGTGTGTGTATGTGTGTGTGTGTATATATATATATAAAATATAAATGAAAAATAAAAATAACACTATTAACAATGTACAGATTAACAGTAATAATAAAAGTAAATAAGGATAAAACACTTAGATAAAGTCACTATATTTCGAACTCGTTGAGTTCTTCAATGGCAAGAAGCTAGACAAGTGAAGGTGATAAAAGTAAATATTGATTATCGGCACTAACGTTATGCATGGAAAAGGATGAAACTAGAAATGAGAGTGTGGGGGGGGAATTAATACGTAAGATTTAAACCAGGTGGTATACGTGCTTTATGTAAAAATATAGCTGCCATTTCTCCGTCTCTGAGTAAACTTTCAGAGCATTGTGTAGGTAACGCATTAATAAGTGTTAGATTAAAAGCATCATCAAAATCCTTACAGTCAGATAAGGCATGTTGGGCAACCGGCAAGGGAGACTTGGTTTCAACAGAATGTCTATGATTGTTCATACGCAGTGAAACAACAGTAGAAGTTAAACCAATATAAAGTGCTTTGCAAAGCTTCAAGATAACACATATACAACGTTCTTGGAAGAACAGGTAGCAAATGAAGAAATGTTAAATTCTTTGGATAAATTAGGGCTGTGGAATGAATTGCATGGCATAATTAGCGCACAGATTTTACATTTAGGACGTTGGCAAGGATATGAGCCAGAAAAGGGACGTGGTAAATTCAGAGGGGATAGCTTTCGGCGAAATATACTTTTAAGGTTAGGGGGTGTTCTGAAAGTAAATTGGGGTACAACTTTAGAAAAATCATTTAAAGATGGATGCATTAACAAAGTATCATGACATTCTTTCAAAATAGGTCTGATGCTTTCAATTCCAGGCACGTAAGTAGTAACAAGGTAAATGAAGTTCTTATTAGAAGTTTTAGGTTTGCATTGGAACCTTTTGTACACTGGGATTATACGGGATTTTAAAAAAGCGGAAGGATAATTTTGGTCTTGGAACGTATTTCCGATCTAGTAGATTGTTGATTACAGCCATTTGTTACATCTAGGCCATCCTATATCAAAGATTCCTTCCATTTGTTTGAGTTTACTAAAGAAAGTTGACCTTTCGGCACTGGTCACTATCGAGTTGACGTCACTCTATACTAACATTCCCCATCATGAAGGATTAGCTGCCGTTAAATATTTCTTGAACTCTCGAGCACCTCCTCATACCACATCCACAGATTACATTTGTCATCTTGCTTATCTGGTCCTCACTCGCAGTGCATTTAGTTTTGATAATAAACATTATCTACAAATTAGAGGTACTGCGATGGACACCAGAATGGCCCCTTCTTATGCCAATCTTTTTATGGCTAGCTTAGAGGAGGAATTTCTTAAGTTAGAACCTTTGGCACCATTATTATGGCTGAGCTATATTGATGATGTTTTCAGGAGTGAGCACCTACAAGGGCCAACCTGCACCCTCTTCATCTTCAATGCTTTTTCGATCCATTTGAAAAAGTTTGTTCCATTCTTTTACAGTAGAATATGGCGGGGATGCTTCCCTATATACACCGTCCAGTCGCTATTTAATTTTATTTGGAGTAAGTTCTTCTTTTATGAAGCACTTAATAACAGCTCGATACTCCATTTTGAATATGTCACACATAGCCTTCTTTATGCAAATATAATCTGAGTAACTGAACACAGTGGAGTGAATTACAGCTGTAATTATTCACTTAACAGATACGGTATGATACCAGATAAGGCTTTTGTGAAGGCAATAATCCTTATCAGGAAACTTATGGACCTACCATCATATATACACAAAAGAAGGGTTTAGCAATGAGAAATCATTCTCTCCATTCTTAGCAGATATATACATAAGTTTCTTGGAAATAAAATGAAATGGGGCTCTCCCACATATATACAAATGTTGGCACCATTATGTTGATGATTTCTTTGGAAATAAAAAACGGAAAGAGGATGCAATTAAACTTCTCAGCACTGTTAAATTCACAATCAAAATAGAAACTAAGGTTCTTCCCTTCATGTATATAAAAATGACAAAAAATGATAATATGCTGGAATTTGGTATATTTAGAAAATATACCCATATAGATAATTATATAAAACACAATAGCCACCATCTAAAGCAATATAAACTTGCAATAATCAATAGTCTCAGTTCAGATTAAAAAGCTTACCAATAAGCAAGAGAGAATATGAATCAGAGTACCAAAAAATCATAGATATAGTACAGAAAAATGGCTACACAACAGAGCTGGACAAGAAGAAAATAGATAAATTCAAAAAACAAAAACAAATTAAAGATATCATCACACTGAAAGATTAAAAAGGAGATCATATATATAAGAAATTTACATTCCATTCATGGGCACCCAAAAACTCTGAGAGACTTTTAAAGATGCCAGCATTTTGGCTCCAGTGAACAAATGCAGTTTAAAAACCAACATAAACACAAAATTCCACCAGGAAATCAAACAGATATTTACAAAATTAGTTACAAAGACTGCAATATGAAATATATAGTAAAACAAAAAGAAACAATTTCACTCCAGTTTAAGGAAAAATAGGTAGTAGCATATGATTTCTAAAAAAAAAAAAAAAAAAAAACCCACGAATTCCAAAATGAAACTAAACTCTTAAAAACTCTTCAAAAACCCATAGAATTATCAATGTGGGAAAATATATTCATAAATGAAAACAAAGAAAATTTATATTCTTAATTATCTAGTCAGTTGCTTTCATAATCTTATGCTCCACTTGCTGTTGAATTATGCAAAACTAGTTGTTAGTTTTTAGAAATGGGAGTGAAATTATTGAAATTCATAGATTAGCCCATGGAACTGGGAATATGGAAAAAAAAAATTATATAAAAAAATATGAGGATAAGGTTATGAACTTTGAGATCCCAACAGAAGTCAAATTAATCGAGAAATTCATAAAATGTCCACGAGAGCTACACCAAGTCCAGCCAACCAACAACAAATCTGACAATTGACTTGCAACTGAGGATGCAGGCAAAAACCTGCGTGCACAATTCAACAGCAAGTGGTGCATAAGATTATCAAAATGACTCACTAGATAATTAAGAATATAATTGTCGCTTCACTGTATTGGTTCCAACACGAAATTAAATATTACATTTAAGGAAAATTTAGTTACTTTTGATCTTCCAAACAACAATAACCACATCACAAAGTTCATAAAATGCACAGAGGCACATCTTAAGCTGGGAAGCTGACAGTGAAACCATGCTGATGATGAAGGCAACAGCCTTTGAAACATGTCCAAGTGGAACAAAACTAATGAAACTTGAATGATTTCCTCATGAATAATTTGTTATTTTATACTATATTTCACTATGAAAATTCCCACTATTTAAATCTATATTAAAACTGATTGGTACTTTGCTTCAACTATCAGCTGGGCTTGTGAACATCTCTGTGGTTTCTAAGTGAGCAGGAAAGTGTTAACTTCAACATACATTGTTCACCCAGGCCCATTTTCTTTCTAGTTACTTTATTATTTTATGCTTTTTAACATTGAGATAGCATTTTATAGCATCTTGCATTACAGTTTTCCCCCCTCTTAAGTGGAAAATATGTACAATTTAGTTTGGTGTAAGTAGCATGCATTCCTTTTCATCCAAATACCGCATAGCATCCTAGGAAACCCTGTTGTTGTTACTATCATCATCATCACCATCATCATCATCATCATCATCATCATCATCATCATCATCATCATGTGATTTGAACTTAATAAAATGAAAATCAAGCTATTGTTTAAATGCATTGCTAGAAGATATCTCATTTTTATTTACTACAGTTCACATGTCATAAAATATGAAGATAATTTTGTTTCATCCTTCAGTTTCTCTATCACAGTCTGCTAAAATGCACATCAAAACTGCAGAGTGTATATTATATGAATATAAATGTAAGCTACTTTGATAAGCAGGTCTTTTATAAAGAACAACCTTATTTTTAAGAAAAATGTCCCATGCTCATTATAAACCATTCATAGGATGCCAATTGTTTCTTATTTTGAAAACCAAAAATAAGTTTCCATTTCACTTTATATGAAATCGAACTGGGTTGAGATATTTGCTTTGTCTTTATTCATTTGTTTCAAATACATAGATAATTATAAATATAAAATTATAAAAAATTCTTATTCTTTATATCTTGCATTGTTCCATCATTATAACAGGTTATGACATAATCCTGAATAGCAAACATTTAAAACAATGAAACATTCAATGAGGCATTTACATATTTGCACCATCACGGGTGGGCGAGGTCATTAAGACATGGACTCATGAGTCTGAGGTTCGATTCCTGCCAGGACTGTCTTCCTGACTTAGGTTTTCTTCCAGACTTTCCTTAGCCCTCATAAATGGCAAATGCCGGAAAGGTACCCTAAATTAGCCTGGAATGTTTCCTTCCTTAAAAAATATCCTTTTTCAATTTATCATTTCATTTCATGTATCATCAGTGTTCACCACCTGTGGAGCCTCAGTAGTAAAAATGGGTGTTAAACACTATAAAAAAAAAATATTTGCAGTATGCAAAGTTGGAGAAAGCATGGTATACAAAAATGTTCATCTATTTTCATAGTTTAATATATTAAGCACCAGAGTAGCCCCTGGAGCTGGTTGTCAGTAATTTTTTTGGGCCATGGAGGTCCATATGACTACCAGGTTTCTACTATACTTTAAGTTTTCTATAGGCCAGCTGTCCACTACAAAATTAATTCTACCTATGGAACAGACCTCTGTGGCCCACATCTGAATGTTACTACACTGGGTTAAGAGTTGGTGCATCATGGAGCCATAAATCTGAATATCATGAAATACATGTTACCAAGAACAAAAAAACTTTATTGTGAATTTTTGGTAAATAGAGCTTTGCAATAATAAAACTGTGCTAATAAATGTTAATTGTCTTTATATCAAAGGATGAATTTAGCTCTAATACATAAATTATGCAAAAATATAATGGTTAGAATGATTGTTTTTAAATACTAATTATAAAAAATCAATGAAGCATTGCTAGCAAAAGTGTGTTTTTCCATCGTGTACTTCAAAATTAGTGAAAGAAATGAAATCAAAATCAATGAATTCATAAATATATATGAATTATTGCAAACTGCTATGCAGAACTGCTGTGTGATAAACTTTTTGTTGTGGACAACGGCAGTCCCAGGAATCACCAAAATATTTTTAATAAAATTGTTTATAAAAGTTTCTAAAGGACTAATTTATGCAGTGAGTTAATATTTTATGTGCCATTTATCACGTTATGGAAAAAATCCCAATGGGCCTCTGGAAAAAAATTAATCAAACACATACTAGCACTCACTTTGTTAATTATAATTTCAGTTAACACAATGAATCTATTCATTATTATATGAGCAGAATATCACCTTATATCTGCACTAAAGAGAACCTTGTTGGTCATTTCTGTAGTTAAGTTTGTAGCATTCAGTTGTATTAAAGTTGACAAATGCTTGGTTGCATATTACGACTTTATAATACATAATAGATGGTAAAAACAAAACAGAAAGTGACAAGAATAATAGTAAAATAATAAACAAATTGGTATGTTTTGAAAATAATGGCTGATGAAGATTTGAGTGAATGGGAGGAAAAGAGAAAAATACAAAGTAGGATATAAATAGTAATTGAACATTTTTTATTGCTTGTGAGTATTAAGAATTTAAAACCAAATTCTCTTCATGGTTAGCTACAGCAGTGATTTCCCCCCCCCCCCCCCTCATTCACAGCATCTTTATAAAACTATTTATAGATTTGTAACAACTTAACCTTCTTTCTTATGTGTTAATTATATTTTAAATATATGAAAAAGGAAGCAGTCTAGAAAGCTGTCTTATAACTTTTATAGCAAAAGTTGCTAAATTTCGCAGTTCAGAATAAGGCACACAATATTAAAATTACTTTTTAATGTATAAGTAATTTAAATTATAAAAACAGCAATAAATTTTGATGAAATTAATTTAAGCACATTGCATCATTTTACATGGAAAGTAAAAAGTAGTAGTAGTAGTAGTAGTAGTGGTAGCGGTAGCGGTAGTAAAAGCATTAAATTTATAAATTTTCAGGATTAAGTACTTTTATAATTTGTATTATTCACTATTAATTACAAACACTTTCCTCAAATTAATTATTTGATTTTTTTATTATTGGGGGGGGGGGGTTCAATGTCAGCTCATTTTCTCATAAATTTGTGGGTATTCCCCTCTGGCTGGACGGTATTCTAGCCGACATCTGGGGCAATTCATAATACATTTTTTCTAAACAATTTGATTTTAAAAATAGTTGGTGCATGCTATGTGCGGCTAAACGTTCATGTATTTCTATAGAGCCCGTGATAATTGTGCACTTGTTTTTCACGCCATTGGTCACTTTCACTTTTTCTGCGGAACAGAGATAACAAAGGAAATGTGCGTGTAGCACAATCTGTTGGTTAATCTGTGATGTAGCATTTGTAGCAAAAGATGGCGGCAATGGAGGATGGTAAAAAATCAGCTGAGTGAATGTGAATGGTTGACAGCACTTTGACAGTTAACGTAAACGCAAATCCAGTTGCAATAGCAGTTTAATGAGTGCTTTTAAATTGTAATTAAAATGACGTGTGGCTTATCGTGCTCAAATATCTTTTCAAAATGGAGGTTATGGATACGACCGGTGGTTATGACATTATATGCATTAGTAATAGTGGTGCTTCTTCCACTTCTTATTGTAAATGCTGCAAATAATGGATTTAAGAAACGAGACCAAGGCTCTTTAATAGGTGGTGTGTTTGTTATGATGGCATTACCCATATCCTTTTGGCAAATAACGCAGCATATGGTGTATTATACCAAACCTTCTTTACAGAAACACATAATCAGGTATAAATAATCTTTCAGCAGAAAATCAAATTCACGAAGGCTATTGGCGAGCTAATATCTGATTGTTTTATATTATTTGTAATTTGACTGTTTTAAATCACAACATTCATTGCATGACACAAAGCAGAAGTAAATTTTTCTCAATATTCATTGTTTAAATGCCCTTTCCATTGTATTATTTTGTTTATTTATTTTTTAATTTATTAGAATCCATGAAAATCCCTCTGTATTATGTTTTATACATAAATACAACATAATATTGCCCATTTTTGAGTAAGATACCTAACAGTGGTCTCCATTTCAAGCAAAATATGGCCTTAAAAGTTGAGGGAAATGTGAGGGATTTCCATCAACCCTAATAAATTACGATAAAATTTCACTATGTGTATCCCGCAAGTAAAACTTTATAACTTACCTAGAACAACAGGCTCACCTTCATTTTGTAAATACAAAGCAAATAAAGACCACTGTTGGCAAAAATGGAATTCCTAATCAATTAATATGTGCATACACACACACCAACGTAGACCAAATCTTCAATGAATCCTAGAAATCGGAGGACCCAGCTGTTTACTGTGATTCACTGCCTCTGCTCACCTCCTGTTCATAAGTACAAGTCAAATACAGCAATAGACAAAAATGAAATTCTTCACACACGCACGCACACACACACATCTTGAGTGGATACTAGAAACTAGAGGACCCAGTGTTTTATTACTTATTCTTCTCGGTATACCCTCTCCTCTTATATTATGTAAGTTAAAATTGGCTCACATACACAGAAGGAAGTTTGAAAGTGAGATGCATATATTGAAGTTTGAATTTTTTTCCCCTCAAAATAAATTATTTATACAGAATTTTTAAAATTATTAATGAAAACATTTTTTTCTAGCTGTTGTCAATTAATAATTTACTTATTAACATGCCCATACCCATGACATTGTAAAATCTGCCTACAGGACATACTTTTATCATCCTGTGATGGCACTTGTATTATCCATGTAGTCCTGCACTGCTATGTTCCTTATATGCCTCCTTTTTCTTTGTTAGCTATATTTTTAAAAATTCCCATCATTTATGAAATTTGTGTACTTTGTGGCTTTAATACAAATGATGCTTATAGTATAAGGGAGTATAATTTTCTAATTCTATTAGTAATTCTGTTTTTAAGCAGAAGAGAAGGGACAGTTACGTACATATGCAGTAAATAGTTCTGGTTCTCAGTGAACCTATCAGAAGAATTTAAATGTGATCACATGAGTTTACCAATATCAGAAAGAATGTAATATTTTCATTAGCAGACTAAGTGATTTTTTTAAGATATTAAGGGTTTTTTATACTTATTTATTATGTGATCTTGTTTTTTTATTTAATCTCTCATGCACTTTTCTGTATCTGTTAACAGGATATTATGGATGGTTCCAATTTATGCATTAAATGCTGTAAGTATGAAGTTAAATTTTTATATTTTAACAAGCCATTCTTTCACAGTCTTAACATACAGAAATGAATGCAAGAGCATTTGGCATTAGTGCACCTGAATAGGCGTGCACTAATGCACATATGATTTTTAAGGTCATATAAATGTCACATAAAATTAGTTTGTATTAGATTATCCAGGTATGTGAGAAAATATGCTTTGCTTTCCAAAGTATGGCACATATTATAAGGTAAAAACTATCATAAGGAGATGATCTTCAATTTCAAGATTCTTCAGTTATAGCACGTAAATTTCAACTCATTCAGCTGCAAATCGTTAATATAGCAAATTTCAATGTATAGGGTGAATAAAGTTCTAGTTTATTGGCTGCTGATTTTGCTGCCTGGTTTACTGGATAAGCACTGTACCATTTGTCAAGAAAGTTAATGATGCTGGTGCAGAAACTATGCTAAACTTTGTTTGTCCGATATTTTATACTTTAGTTTATATGTAAACATTTTTGAAGGACAGGAGAATGAGTATTCAAATAGATTCCAGAAATAGATTGCTAATATGTAGTCTCTCATCATATAATAAAAAAAAAATTGGGCAAGCATATGTGCAAAATTTCTCTGATTATAAAGTATATTGAAAAAAATAAAAATAAGTGCTATAAGTTGCTTTGCAGTTACAGCACATCATTCGAAAATCAAGGGAACTTTGTAAATTAATTTTGAATTTTCTGTGCTCTAGTACTTATAATTTGTAAACATAACCATTGATAAACTTGAAATGCTAATTGGAACTTGTGCAGAGAAGCTAATCATATAATAAAGATCATTGTATGATTGAATCCAACTATACACTCTTATTGACTCCACTTACTTCTTTAAATTTAGTACATGTTTCACAGACCGATGCTTTGCATTGCTTTGCATAACTGTCGACCACTACCATTTTATTTAAATGGCATATATCAAATTTTGTTGAGAAAAAACAAAAATTGCGGCCACTAAAGCTTTTTTAAATTTTTGTTGTTGGTTAACCCCATTCCTAATGGTTCAATTTTACTGCTTAATGAACTCTATATTTTGAAAGAGTTGAGATAGCTGATGATGCAGACAATGGTCTGTGAAACATGCACTACATTTAAGCAAGTAAGTAGAGCCAATAAGAATGTGTAGTTTGACTCAATCATACAATGATCTTAATAACCGTTGTAGCTTTAAATATAGCGAATTTCCACAGTAAAATATAATGTAATTTTACAATTTTTTTTATGAGGAAATCATTCTAATTTTGTTATACTTACTTGGACATGTTTCAAAGGCTATTGCCTTCATCACCAGCATGGTTCCTCTGTCAGCTTCCCAGCATAGTATTAAGAGGTTGCTCTGTGGATTTTATGAATTTAGCGATGAGGTTACTGTTGTTTGGAAGATCAAAATTAACTAAATTTCGTTATTTTTGTTTATGAATATATTTTGCCATACTGTTAATTTTATGGATTTTTGAAGAATTTTTAAGAGTTTTTAGTTCCTCTTGGCCCCACCTTCCCCCCTCAGAAATGATATGCTATTGTGATTTCTCCATATGTTTATATTTGACATTTTTCATGTATTCCTTAAACCATAGGGTAATGTTTCTTTTGTCTTTCGTATACATTTCATATTGCAGCCTTTGCAACTGATTTCATAAATGCATAATTGTTTTCCTGACATAATTTTGTCTTTTGTTATGGTTTTTAGGAGTTTTTTTAAACTGCAAATGTGCTGAAGCCAAAGTAATGTTTGCATCTTTCAAAGTCTTCTGAAATATTTGGTGTGAACCATGGATGAAATGTGAATTTCTTGTATATATATATATAATCTCCTTTGTAGCCTTTTAGTGTGATGTCTTGTATTTGTTTTTTTAACTGTTCTATTTTCTTGTTGATTTGATCCATTGAGTAGTCATTTTCTGCATATATATATATATACACACCAAGAAATTATAGATATAGCTAGAAAAATGGCTACACATAGATCTGGTCAACAAGAAGATAGAAAAATTAAAAAAACAAATAAAAGACATGACCACACTAAAAGACTACAAAAGGAAATCATTTGTACAAGAAATGCATCCCATTCATGGGCAGACCGAAAATTCCTTAGACCTTTAAAGTGTAAACATTATTTAGTTCCAGTAAACACATTCAGTTTTAAAAAGCTTTCTAAAAATCAACACAAAATTATGCCAGAAAAACAATCAGACAATTACAAAATCAGTTGCAAAGACAACAATATGAAATGTATAGGAAAAACCAAAAGAAACATTACCCTATGAGTAATCGGAAGCCTTCACGGCCAGAGTCAGACTTATAACTAGAAGTTTCTTCCGGGCTTAGGAGCCGTGGTCTGTTGGAGCTAAGGAGTCCAAACGTTTCATCCCCACCTGTGGAGAACATCTTCATTGGCGCAGTCTGAGTCTTCTGGGCGAAGGTCCTGGCATGACTGAAATGCCAGCTGGAGTTGTTGTATTTATATATGAACTGCTCGAAGGGGATTGGTTCGGCTGGAGCAGAGGGGTTGTACTCTGAGGGTACCCTATGGTTTAAGGAACACATGAGAAATGTAAAATATAAATGCATGGATAAATCAGCAATACCATATCATTTCTGACGCATATGCATGCTGATACACACACAAATTCCAAAATGAACTAAAACTCTTAAAAACCCTTCAAAAATCCGTGAAATTTGTGGAAAGATGTATTCATAAACAAAAATAAAGAAAATTTAGTTCATTTTGATCTTCAAAATCTCATCACTAAATTCATAAAATCTACAGAGCAGCAGCTTAATACCACACTGGGAACCATACTGATGATGAAGGCAACAGCCTTAAACATGTCCAAGTACATGTAACAAAATTAGTGAAATTTGAGTGATTTACTCATAAAAATTTGCAAAAACATAACCATGTAAATGAAACTAAGCCTCATTGGATGAAATTATTTAACTGTGTATCAGCAGCATTTGAAAATGTCAATTATACAATATTATGGAATGACAAATCATCAAGAGGTTGTAATTCTTAAACTACAAGTACTCTGTGAGATCTGAATTTTAGCAGTTTAGTAACTCTATATGTTTATCTTTTTGAAATGCCTCAAATGCTTATTTTCTGTGATAATTAATATAGAGATTTCTTTGGAGAAAGATTGAACTTTTCTTCAATATATTCAAGTTTTTATTCTTTGAAATATATAATTTTGAGTTAAAAATTATATTGTATATCATTCCTATTTTTGTAAATATTATAAGTTTTTTATTATATATGTATGTGGAATCAGAACACCAGAAAAGTTTATGCAAATTATTGTAAGGTTATGTTTTCACTTAAATATAATACACAAACATTGTGATCAAGTGCATTTAAATATACTAAATTTAATTCACACACAATAATAAAATTACTTGATCTTTAAGAATAATTGTTCATGCATTGCAAGCAAAATGCCAACTGACTCCATGATGGAGCTAACTTGGCACCTTAAAACTTTGAGTTCGGAAGTTACAAGCCAAATAATGCCAGGAATTTGGTCATTTGACTGGTTGTTGCAGACTGCTTGCATGGTATGCACTTATAGGCTTAAGAATAGTTAATATGCTCCTGAATTTTAATTTTTTGCTACCGGATAATATATGGATGGGGGAATACAGAACAACAAAACACACACTCAGTTTTATAAGGGGATTTTACCTCTATTCACTTATGAATTTCATTTTTGAAACTCAGATTTTAAATTCCTTGATGTATTTGTTTTTAATTTGATATATGTGGTTTATAATGTATAAAGTACATTTTGCCTTTTTATTCATATGTATGGTATATTGTATTTCAGTATAAAAAATAAACTCATCACTTTATTATTTTTATTCAGTTAGTGAATGTAATTTTTGAAAATTAGATTTTAAGTTCCTTGATGGACCTGTTTTTAATTTGATGTATGTGGTTTGTAACATATAAATTACATTTTATTGCTTTGTTTTTTACACATATGGTGTGTGGTATCTCCAGTATAAAAATCAACTCATCACTATCGTGTTCTGTAGAAATTTCAGGTCCATTTGGCTAGAACTGGTTCCATGATCTATTGCATAAGTGAAGGGCACCATTTTGATTGCCTGTGTTAAGTTTTTTTCCTACAGTTTCCCCTCATCCTGAAAAGCAAATGCAAATTACTGCAACTTAGCACTCAAGGCTCATTTGAGTTTCATTCATTTTCTTAAAGGCCTTTTTTTCCCTTTTCTTTCTTTCTTTCTTTCTTTCTTTCTTTCTTTCTTTCTTTCTTTCTTTCTTTCTTTCTTTCTTTCTTTCTTTCTTTCTTTCTTATTTCTTTCTTTCTTTCTTTCTTTCTTTTTTTTGTAGTGTTTAATGCCCGTTTTTACTACTGAGGCATCTCAGGCAGTGGACACTGATGAAGTATGAGATGAAATGATAAATTGTGAAAGGATATTTTTTAAGGAAGGAAACATTCAAAGTGTAAGTTTAGGGTACCTCCCCGGCATTTGGCATTTAGGAGGACTGAGGAAAACCTGGAAAAACCCCCAGTCAGGGAGAACAGTCCTGATGGGAATGGAACCCCAGACCTCCCGTTCAGGAGTCCGTGGCTTAACAACCTTGGGCATCCATAATGGTCTTAAAGGCCTTGGCAGGGGATTCAACATTAATAGAAAAATATGTTCCAGCTCAGCACATTGATCCACAACTAGCTGCAAAAGCAGAGGTCATAGGTTCATATTCTATTTAAATGAATTTATTTGGATAAAAGTTTTTCCAGAGTTTTTCCTAACCCTGTAAAGGCAAATGTCAGGCAACTTAGGTGCCAGTAGATTCTTTTTGTATATCAGTAATTCACTCATTCCATTTGTTGTCTTAAAAGCATTGCCAGTTGGCATGGGACTTTAACAACTATCAAAAATTGTTTATGTTCATGATACTTGATTTGTTCAGTATGCACATTTTCACTGTCTGCAATGATTTAAACTTATCATTGTGTAGCTGCAGTCTGTAATCTGTAAAAGAATACATTTTTTAAGATTAAGATTTATCTATGAGGTTTTGTCATTGATGTACTTTAGAAAATGGAGAGCAAAGATGTACAAAATTGTGTTACAATAATGTTATCTATAATGAGATTGAGTTACAAGCTGCCTGAGCACTGCTGCTTACTAGGAAAGTGCAGCCATAACAACTGGAAAAAGGAAAATAAAGTTGTCACCATAAAGTTAGAGTTTTTATTTTTTTGAAAACAATTTAAAACTGATCATAATGAGTGCTAACCTGTGTTATAAGAAATGTTGAAAATGATGCCCCTCAATGGCAATACATTGCTAGTATCTGCGTAGGAAACTCTTATAATTGATCTTAATACATATATAGAATTGTGAGTTCCTGTCTCATAGCTTTCTAACAAGTTGGCAAACTGTTTCTGTACCTGGAGCACAATTGCTGAAATATTTTCCTGCAATTCTTCTTACGATTTCTTTGCAACAATTCATTTTCACATATCTATCGTATGTAAAAGCCCGTTCTTCAAAACTATTTTTATGTAGTGGCATAACCAACAAACAATTAGCACAGAGACCAACAGAATTAGCAACATGGGAGAAAATCTACATTTACATATACAGAAACAGACTATATGAACTACATGAACTTTGACACTTCTGAGGATGAAAACATAAACTTTAAGTTCATCACACCTTCACCAGAGCAGAATACACATCCCCATAGCATAACAAATTATCCAGCAGTCGATGGGTAGCTGAGGATGAAAACAAGGGTTCACGAAACATGTACTATATATAAACAAGTAAGTGGAGCCAATAAGAGTAGTTCACTCAACCATACAGTGATCTTAATTATATAAATTAGCACACAATTTATACTCAGCAAGCCCCAAGTAATATATGCTTGCACAACCATTTGCTGACAAACCTTCCTTCAAACTTATTACCTGCACTCATGTTATATGACCTTGGTACTGGATTTTCTTATTAAGCAGTGGCACTCTGCAGGCCCGTAAATCAAATAACTTCACTTTATATGGACCTTTAAAATGTTTTAAAGTATGTAAATACGTATGCTCAATAATGTATACATATAACAAAATTATTTAAACTGCAATACTGATAACAAAAGAGTATACATTTCATTCATTGTCATATCTATATATATTTTTTATTTTATTTAAATAGTATGAAGCATACAAAAATTACAATATGGCCTGGTTCTAACCCAGGTTCTATATGTATAAGTAGCATTATGCTTTGTCTTAGGCTAAGAGCATGTATTTTGTGTCTTTTCTTCCATTTAGACTGCAAATGAACTTATTTATACATTCCATTAAAGAAGCCAGTCCATTATGCCTTGTTATGTTATCTGCCAATTTCCAAGAAGGGCAAAGAAAAAAATGCATCCCTCTATTTTTCACAAAATTTAAAGATCATGGAGAGAAGAGAGATATTAGAGGAAAGAAACTGTTTTATTTCAAGCACATTATTGAATCCTTCCATCACATTTTGCAGCACTGTGATGCTGAGCAATCTAATTTGGAAGAATCTCATTTTGTATTCTTTATAGTACATTTAACTAACTGATTCAATTCAATTAATTCTATTATAATATTCATGAAAGTTACAGACACCTTTTGGATAATTTGTACTAGTTACATATTTACAATCTCATCTTGCAGAGCTTTAGCTATAAGTCATTTAAACAATACCAACTTTTTTTTTATCAGATAACATTTCAATTTGTCTTTGAATTGTTTATGCTTTTGCAATTATTTAATATAATTAGATATGCTTTTACACAGAAGTCCTTTTATATTTGGATCTTTGTCAATCATTTATGCTTGTTCTTGGCCTATAATAGTAATTATTTTTCTGGTATTATGTTCATGAATATTGTTGTTTTTTAAAGGATGTTTATGAACAGCAAATAGTATTACTTTGTGTGCATATAAAGAATAAAGAGTAAATAGTTATTTTCAATAAATCCACCTAGATTCTGTGGGCTTTATCCTAATATATTGTTTTGCAATATAAATACTTTTTCAAAATACATATTTGCATAGGTACCCCAAATTTCAATACCTTAAGACATATGTGGTTGAATAAATTTTCAGTTTAAATTATAAATCATTTAAATTATAAATCATTTTCAGTAACTGCTTATCACCTATGGTTTTGAAATATCTCAGTATATAAATTGCTTTTCTAATTTTATTACACATATATTCAATGTGACCTAATCAAGATAATGTGTTATTTAGATATATTCCTAAGAATTTAAGTCTATTTGAATCTGACATGGAATGAGTATGTATATTTAACTTAAGATCTCCACGAGTTCTGTAAACATGAAAAATAAATAAAATAACATTTTGGACAATGTAACTAACTAACAATGACTAAAGAAGCAGATTGAGGAATAAAACACCTAAATATTCACAGAATTGTCGCTTGCTTTACTTCGAACAACTCGTGTTCTTCAAAGACAAGAACTGTTCAAGTACAGTGAGCGATAATTCTGTGAATATTTAAGTGTTTTTTTTTTTCTCATTCTGCTTCTTTAGTTATTGGTATTTAACATATATATAAAATTTGTCTTGTCCATATTGCAGTTGAAGTTATTTAAACTGAAATAGTTTAATAAGTTGATGTTACCTCACTCAAATTTAGCAATAATATTTTATTGTTTTTTCCACTGCTTATAACTTGGTGTAATGTGCATCGGTTATTATTGTGTAATTGGCATAGATAGAATGCCATGTATATAATATGTATTGATGTGTATGTGTGTGATAAATAGCAATGGACCTAGAATGCTTTCTTGTGGGACTCCATACTTAACAGTTTTATAATCTGATTGTAAGGTAATAAATTGTTTCCTTTTTGAAAGTAAATTTTTATACATTGTTTCCTACCTAAGAAGAGAATAGATTTTTAGCTATTCCACTTATTCCATAATGTTCCAGCTTGTGGATCAATAAGCTGTGATTAACACAGTCGAATGCTTTAGGAAGGTGGAAATGTAGTCCAAAGGTTTTTTCATTTGTTTCTAAATTTTGTAGAACTATGTATAAATTCTGATATTGCTAATGTTGTATACAAGCCTTTTCATTGGTTAACCATTCATAAAAGTATATCTAAACACTGACATGTTAAACCACCCTTATTTCATACTTCAGCTATAAAAATGCAAGAGATAATTGGGCATTACAGGGAAAATCAAAGTAGTATTTCAATACCAGCTCAAGTAATAATGAAGTTACTAGGTATCTCCTTATTTCATAATAAGACAGAAAAAATAATAAATCATTTTAATCACGTGCATCAAAATGGGTGACTGATATCATTAATTCACAAACTCATGAATGGGAGATCCGTGGTTTGAATCCCTTGAAACTCATCCTCCCTGGCTGAGGTTTTTTGCAGGTTATTCTCAAGTTCTCATTGATGGCAAAGGCTAGGGAGGCATAGACCTGGAGCACTTCTTCCCAAAAGTCCTTTCCCCAATTTATAATTTCATTTCAAGTATCACCAGTGTCCATCAACTTTGGTGCCACGTTAGTAACAATGAGTATTAATGATTACAAACTTTAATTGAATTTTTTGGAAATATACCATTACCACATAATTAATTCTTCCACTATCCAGCTTTGGGAAGAACATATAATCATGTACTCTTAATTAGCTAGGGAGTTGATTCAATATTCTTATGCAACATTTACCATTGAATTATACAGAACATATTTCACAGGCTTTCGTCTGCATCAACAGCTGTGAGTCAACTGCCAAATTTGTTGTTGGTTGGATTGACTTGGTGTAGCTTTCGTGGACATTTTATGAACTTTTGGATCAATTTGTCTTCTGTTGGGATTTTGAAGTTCATAACCGTATCTTTATATTTTTATATATAAATTTTGTTTCATATTCCCAGCTCCAAGGGTCTATCTATGAATTTCAATAATTTGACTTCCATTTATATATCATATTTATCTCTCCAAAAGTGACGTGCATTAGATAAATCAGCAGTTGCACATCATAAACATGGTATAGAAATGGAAATCAAATTATTGAAATTAATAGTTAAACCCTTGGAACTGGAAATATGGGGAAAAATTTTATAAAAAATATAAAGATGAGGTTATGAATTTCAAAATCCTAACAGAAGACAAATTAGTCAAAAAGTTCATAAAATGTCCACGAGAGCTACACCAAGTCCATCCAACCAAAAATGAATCCGGCAGTTGACTCACAGCTGTTAATGCAGGCAAAAGCCTGTGAAATGTGTTCTGTATAATTCAATGGTAAGTGGAGCATAAGAGTATTAAATTGACTCACTAGCTAATTAAGAATATATTAGTTGCTTCACTGTATTAGTTCAGACATGAAATTAATTTTAAATTTAATATAATCCATAGTTATTTTTATCTACAAATTGAAGCAAAAGCAGCCAATATGTCAGCAGTAGTGATTAACTTGTATTTTGCTGTTAATTATTAGTTTTGCAAAGTATGTATTCTTTATGTGGCGGCCTATTAGATTACCCATTTATATAAATTTAATGAAAGAGTGCATGTAGGAGAAATATTTTGTTATTTAGCAAAGACTTTCGATTATGTCAATCATGAATTCTGGTAGATAAATTAGCTTTGTATGGAATAAAAAAAAATATTTAAAATGGTTTATATCCTACCTTAACAAAAGGAAACAAAAAGTAGTAATAAATTGTCCCTTTAAAAATAAAAACAATGCATCAGAGTGGGGAATGATTAACTATGGAGTGCCTGAAAGATTCTATTCTGAGCCCTTTCTTTTTCTGATGCATATAAATTATTTCTCCTCTATCCAAGATGTAGAAAATACTGTTCTATTTGCAGATGACACAAGCATATTGATAAATGGAAATAACGTAAATGATTGTGCCGTTAAACTAAATCTAGTTCTGAGTTCTTTGTGTGTATGGTTCAAAATTGTCTCCAAATCTAGATAAAACAATGTTATGAAATGCATCACTCACAGGTCTCCAAACTCACTATTATATAGTGTACTTCTACAAACCAAAGATATTAAATTCCTTAATAACTGTCTAAATGGAAAAATTACATTGATCTTATCATACCTAAAATTAGCAGTGCATGCTGTGCAACACATGAAATTAGCAATGCTGAAGTCAATTAAGACTTTAAGACTAGTTTATCATGCTTATTTGAACACTAATGAAATATTCTTATATTTATTATATTTTGGGAAAGCTCAGTTAAAAGTAACCTTGTCTTCCTATTACAGAAAAAAGCCATATGAATAATCCCCATATAGCAGACATTCATGCAGGAACCTCTTTAGGCAATTTAAAATTTTAACTCTTCCATGTGAATATATATTATCCCTCATGAAGTTGTATATAAGAAATAAAGAATAATTTGTACAAAATCAAAATATAACTGACAAGAATACTAGACAAAAAGCAAATCTACATAGACATGCTTCAACACTTTCCTGCCAGCAAAAAGGAGTTCATTATGAATCCATTTTAGTACAAAATGCTCTAACATCTAGCCTAAAAGCCTTAATAAACAATGGCAAATCTTTTAAATCTGCTCTTAGAAAATACCGTTCTAAAAAGGCCTATCATTCTGTAAAGGAATATATGAGTGATAATACATTATACTGAATACAAAACACTGCTATAATTTTATATCAGTGCATAGTTAAACATAAGTTTGTGTGATTGAGTGATTTTTCTGTTTCTTCTTCTCTGGTTTTTATTCTTTTAGCTGAGTTGTTATAGATGTTGTCTTTTCATTTTTATTGTAACTATTTATGAAGCTGTACATGATATTTTTTGTAAATGTATAATGTATGCTACTGTGGTAATAGTAAATAATAAATTCTTTCAATAAGTGTACTTACGAAGCTGTTGACAATGGAGTGGTATATATATATAAACAATGTATACAGTTTTTTTCACACTAACTCCATTCACTTACATAAATTTGGAACATGTGTTTCGGGAGCGATCCCTCCCATCTTCAGCCTGTTGACAAACTGTTGTTAAACGTGGCGGTTGGGTCTCTTGATGTTCTTGTGGCGGCATCTGTTGGTTCTATTAGGAATTTGCTGAGTTCATCCAATGGAGGGATATCGAAATTCATCAAATTATCCTTATTTTTTGCAATGAAAATGTTTTCCCAAGTGGAAAGTTCTATTGCATTATGAAGTTGTTTAAGTAGTTTTATCTCTGATTTAATTTCATGATTTTTATTCCAAAAGTGCGCTGCTATTGCTGATTTATCAAATCAGCTTAAAACAAATTGATAAATCAGCAATAGCAGCGCACTTTTGGAATAAAAATCATGAAATTAAATCAGAGATAAAACTACTTAAACAACTTCATAATGCAATAGAACTTTCCACTTGGGAAAACATTTTCATTACAAAAAATAAGGATAATTTGATGAATTTCGATATCCCTCCATTGGATGAACTCAGCAAATTCCTAATAGAATCAACAGATGCCGCCACAAGAACATCAAGAGACCCAACCACCACGTTTAACAACAGTTTGTCAACAGGCTGAAGATGGGAGGGATCGCTCCCGAAACATATGTTCCAAATTTATGTAAGTGAATGGAGTTAGTGTGAAAAAAACTGTATACATTGTTTATAAATAAATTCTTTGTTCATAAGTCTCTGTGACTGCTTCACAAACTCACTGTTTGCTCTAGGAACTAAACTTATAAGTTGTTATAATGTACTAGTTGAAAAAAACTAAAGATTATTCTGTAGTTTGCTTACTGTTGCAAAAGCAATGTTCTTGTCATTTGCTACACTGGCCTATTTTTTTCTTTACAGTGGCTGGGATTGGTATTTCCAGAACAGTCCATATATGTGGACAGCCTACGAGAATGCTATGAGGCATATGTCATTTACAACTTTATGGTATATCTCCTCAACTACCTCAATTCTGACTTAACTCTTGAAGCCAATCTAGAAATGAAACCTCAAGTAAAGCACTTCTTTCCATTTTGCTGCCTTGCACCCTGGGAAATGGGACATGAATTTGTCCACATGTGCAAACATGGAATCCTGCAGTACACTGTTGTTCGTCCAGTAACAACATTCATCTCCTTGTAAGCATTTCTGGAAGTTCATTTTATTATTGTCTTATGCTTAACCTCTTAATATAGATGCTGTCTTTAGAAACAAGGTTAGAGAATACGTTAATGTGCTAGTCTTATGCTTTGTTTATAAAATTGGTTACCTATAGCTATGTCTTCCAGCGAGGGTTATGTCTCAAGGCTTCATTTCACTGACGTTTCACTCATCATTGTTAACAAAACCAAACCTTAAGATGTGACCATCAAGAGAAGACTAAGCTATTATGGACTCTGGTCATCGAAGCCTACACATTCACATAATCAGTTACTGTACTGTAATCCAAGGGAAAGCATGTTGCAGTAGTGTTTGGATGAACTTGTAACAGCTCCTATCCATAAAAAAGTGAAAAGTAAATTGGTCTGCTAAGACAATGCAATCTTAAGTATAAGTTTACAGTTTTTAATAAATAAATACATTCATTCATTGCAAATCAATAGAAATAATTGTATGGCATGAAAAAACTTAAAAAGAGGGAGAATTTCTTTTGCTCACTTAGCATGTTTCACTATTTTAACTTCACTTTTTAATTTTATTGTTCTTACCTCCCTATTATTAGTCTGATGGATGCCCAGTATTTGACATGGTAAAATCTGACTGGATAATGGCATAACTCCCATTCCCTGTGTCTATACCTTGGGAGGTGTGACCCTGAGGTGACTTTTGTTTAGGCCAAAATAACTCACCTAAGCTGGGGTGGCACCCAGGAAGCAGCCTGTCATCAGAGACAGTTGCAATGGTGGAGAAAGAACTTGCTATGGTGAATGATAATGCCGACCTACAAGTGAAACGAAAAAGAGTGGACATAAAAGAAGTAACAGAGCTGTCATTTCTTCGTTACTTAGTTATAAATCGAAATGAAAAAGGTAAGTCATTTAACCAGGTAAACCCTTTATCATTCAGGAGGGTATTGATACAATCTCTGGACCCGTAAAGTCCTGTACAAGACGTCGAAATGGATCTCTTTTGGTGGAGACACTTGGACTGCCACAAACAAACACATTGCTTAAGGCGACGATACTCCACGGTTATCCGATCCGTGTTGAGCAGCATAGAACTCTGAATTCGTCTCGAGTTAATACAACCACTGTACTTAATGGCATGTCTTGACACGGAGTTATTTGGAGGAACAATGGGTCACATCAGTTTATCGTGTACAAGCGAGGAAAGCTGAAGTACAGCCAACCGTACTTTCTTCCTCACCTTTAACTGGGTTTAATTACCGCAGAGAATTAAAGCAGGATACCAGGTTATAGAGGTGCGCCTGTGTATTCCCTGCCCCCTTGCGATGTTTTTAGTGCCAACGCTTCGGCCACATTCGCATTTATTGTAAAAATGCCAATTCAGTACCTGCAACATGAGGTAAAGAAAGTCACGAAGAGCATGTCCATCCGCTCCTGTGTGCGTGAAATGCCGCAGAGGTCATCCAGCTTCGGCTCGCGGCTATCCTCGCTATCGTGAAGAGCACTCTATAAAGGTGCTCAAGGTGAAGGAAAAGCTTTATTTTACTGCGGCCCGGAAGCGATTGCAAGCTCGCTAGCCTGTGATATCTAAGACCGGTACGTACAGCGCTGTAGCCTCATCTGCGATTCAGAAGCGTGACAGCAGAACGCAGACCTGCGACTTTTTTATTTTGCCCGAGTCCCTAGTAAACCAAGTTCCGCCAAGCGCTCTAGTTTTTAATGCTCCGGCAATTAAATTTAAGACGGCCTACACCAACACTGACTTTATGAAAACGTCCACTAAAATTGAAAAGAAAAAGGCCCGGAGTTCTTTTCCTCTTCGAAGGTCGAGCTCCTTTGATGGTTCAAGGAGCACTACCCCTAGGCTGTCGCCATCGCCGCCTATTTCTGCCTTTAACCCATTTCAGATGTTGGATTCGATTGATCACTCTCAGCGGAAGAGTCTTCCCTCTGAGGATGGGAGTCGGTCCTGGTGATGTAGTAACCATACTTGCCTTCTAAACCCAAGGTCACGGGTTCAAACCCAGTCAGGATCGATGGATTTTTTCGGGCGTAAAAACCGTAAGTATGGCTTCCTTCGGAAGGGAAGTAAAGCCGCGGGTCCCGTGTCGTACATTTACGGCACGATAAAGAACCTCAAACCTGAAAGAAGAGGCCTCTGAGCAAAATTTGTTGACCGTTTCACGCTCTGAATAGAATGGGACGCTAATGACTTGTGATGTTAAAGAGCGTCCGTAAATAAAAAATTTGAAGATGGAGCAGGATGTGCCTGTATCGACCAAACAGTTCATTGGTTTCCTTATTCCAGACTTTTACAATGGCTATCCTTACGTGAAATCCGTAGTCGAAAACCAGAACAACTGGAGTTGCTTTTATGGTCGGCTGACTCTCCGCTTGTGTGTCTCCAGAACTTAGATACAAGATTATTTGTCTTTCGCCGTTACGCTTCGGTGTGATTCGATCTTCCACCAGAAGACGGCATTCCCGAGCATGGTGGAGTTTTAATTCTCATCAGGGAAGACTTATATTCCATTGAGTCTATAGTCTCCTATACAGGCTGCAGCAGCTACCGTTTGTTTTTCCGGCTTTAGTTTTACTGCCTGTGATATTTATATACCTCCATCTGCTACTATATAGATAATCTTTTCCAGCTACCACCCTTTTTCCTTGGGAGACTTTATTGCGCACCATCCCCTATAGGGTTCTTCCACAGAGTGTGTAAGGGGTAGCATGATAGCAAATGTTTTAGATCGCCCCAGCCTTACTTTGCTAAATATAGGCCAGTCCACTTTTCTTTCTAATAGTTTCTCACCTTTGGATTTATGTTTCCGTTCCGCCTTGTACCTTACCTGGATCGTCCTCTCCAGTGACCATTTTCCGTGTCAGATCCATATCGTGTCTTCCCACCTACATTCCCAACGCACGCCGAAGTAACTTATTATCAAAGCGAATTGGAATCTCTTCCCTTCTCTCGCCATATTTTCAGGGTGTGCTTTTCCATCAATTGATGCCATGATCGACCATCTATACGATTCTTATTACAGCCGCAAGATCGCGCTATTCCCCAGTCATCTTCCCACCCTAGACGCTTTCGGTTCCTTGGTGGACCGATGAATGTCGGGATGCATTGCGTGCACGCCGAGGTGCTTTGAGAGTTTTTCGCCGCCACCCTACGTTAAAAAATATGATTCGTTATAAACGCTGCGCACAAAATGCCGTTGAGTACTTAAGTATAGCAAAAGGGCGTCTTGAATTGCTTTCGCCTCTTCTTTTAACCGCTCAACGCCTTCGTCTGTTGTCTGGAATAAGTAACGTCGCGTTGCAAGTAAACCTCAGTTTTCGCCCATACCGGGTCTCAGGGTACCACACTGTATTCTTGTTACTCCTAATAGAATTGCAAATACATTAGGGCGCACTGTCGCTGATATTTCGACCTCCGATAATTATCCTCCAGCGTTTCTCGAACAATTGAGGTGCAAGTGGAGTCGAAAGGATTCTCTTTTGTTTCCTACTATCAGGAGTGCTATAATGTTCATTTTCAACCAGGGAATTGGAGCATGAGCTTGCTACTCTTGGCATTGTGCTCCGGGGCCAGATGGTATTCACGTTGCTATGTTGCAGCATTTATCAGCGGAAGGCAAGGCTCCAGGTTTTTAATTGTATTTGGTATAATGGCACGTTTCCGTGCGCTTGGCGAATTGCCACCGTCATTCCTATTCCTAAACCTGGAAAGGACTCACACCTTCCTTCCAGTTACCGTCCGATTTCTCTCGCCAGTTGCGAATGTGATGGAATACACAATTAATGGACTTATGTGGTGGTTAGAATCACAACACCTTTTGAGGAACGTCAAGTGAGGTTTTCGTCGTCATCGCTCTTCTGTCGACCATCTGGTGTCTCTTTCCACTCATATTATGGACGGTTTTGTACGGAAGTGCCTAACGATCGTTATCTTCTTTGATATGGAGAAGGCCTATACCTGCTGAAGAAGTGGTATTCGAAAACTTCATGATTGGCGTATACGCGGTCTACTTTCAATTTTTATTCAGGAGTTTTATGATAGACCGGGTTTTGAATGTACCCGTAGGTTCTGTTTTTATCATTTCTTTTTATTCAGAAGAACGGAGTACCTCAGGGCTCGGTACTTAATGTCACACTGTTTGCTATCGTCATCAATTACATCAGAGTGTTTACCACCAAGGATAAAATCGTCGTTGTTGCTATCTTTTTTTTTCAGCGCACTTGTCTTTTGGAGCGCCGCCTTCAATGCTGTCTGTACCATCTCTGCTTAGCGTGTCAACCACGGTTTCGTTTTTGTACTGAGAAGACCGTCTGCTTGAATTTCTGGCGCTGTAAGGAGTATCCTTCGCCATTTCTTCAGATATTGTCCCAGATGCTCTGTCTTTCGCAGACGAAGTAAATTTCCTTGACTTGGTGTTTGATAGGAAACTATGCTGGTCATCGCACATAGCACAACTCAGAGGTCGGTGTTCACGTTCTTTATGTCTTTGGAGTGTTTTAAGTGGCACATCCTGAGGAGCTGACCGGACGGTTTTAATATGTCTCTACCGACCTTTAATCCGGTCCAAATTCGATTATGGCTGTAATTCATCACCGGGGAATCTTTGTCGCTATTGGAGCATTCGCTACGGTCCTGTGTCCAGCCTAAGCGCGGAGCCGGGAGAACTTCCTCTATCTTGTCGTAGGGATATTTTACTTGGTGGTTATGGTAGCCGATTGGCTGCTCAACCTCGTCATTCCAGTAATGACCCATTTTTTAATATGTCGCTCGATAGCCTTTAAGCTGGTAAATCTTACGCCTAAGCCTCCCGACTTTCTTTTTCGGGAGTTGTTAAGGACTTTGGACATTGAATTGCCTGCTTTTTTCTTAGATGGGGAAGCTTGTTCTCCCCCTTGGCTTTTAGCAAAGGCTCCTATTTATCTTGGGATTACGTCATGCCCTAAGTCTTCGACTGCAGCTCCTATTATTCACCGACATTTTAGCGCGATAGTCACATCATTTGCGAGATGTAACTTTATTATACCGAAGGCTCGAAAACGAACACAGGTGTTGGATATGATTTGTTTTTAATGGAGGTAGTTTTACTTTTGGTTTTAACTCTGCGATATCTATTTATCTGGCGCTTTTATTTGTATCGGAACAGCGACTGAGGGACAGTGTAATTTGTTCTGATTCCCTGAGTGCCCTGTTGAGAATTCGTAATCTGTACAGTTCTCATCTGCTTGTATAGCAAGTTCAGGATACAATGTTTGTGCTAGTTGATGCGGGCGTCAGCATAACACTGCTATGGTTTTCTAGTCATGTGGGAATTCCAGCTGTTGAGGCTGCAGATATCGCAGCTAAATCAGCCCTTTTAAATCCTGCTGCAATTCAGCAATGTTTTTACCCTGGGGATTTTAAGCAGTTTTTGCCTAGAGGCATTCCTTCACGCTGGCGCAAAGAAATGGCATTTGATCCGAAATAATAAGCTACAGGAATGCAAATCTGCCCCTTTTAATTGATAACTTGTAGCGCAGTTGATCGTGAAGAAGTAGTTTTAGTACATTTACATATTCACTATTGTCAAGTTGGTCACCATCACATTTTTAAAGGTGAACCAGCTCCAGTGTGTCCAAATTGTGACCATTGCTATACAGTGTGTCACATTTTAATTTAATGCCATCTAGCGACTTTTAGAATTTCCCAGGGTTAGGCCTTCTCTCTTGAAGTACTTGCAGATGATGTCATTGTTGTCAAGCAAGTGCTCTCTTTTATGGGTATTTGTGGTTTTTTTGAGCAAGGTGTAATTTCTTATAATTTTATATGTAATGGTTTCATTTTAGCACATTTTAAGCTGTTATGTTTGCAGCTATTGCTGGTGTATTTTACTAACAGTACTTTGGACAATGTTGAAATTTATTGCCCTAGTTATTTGTTAACAGGATTTTTATTCGTATTGGCAGACTTGTCTTTGTCGCTTGTTTAATGAACAGTATTTTAGTGTGGATGATTTACTTATTTTTATTATTGGCACTGTTTTAGTATGTATGGGCACTAATGACCTTTAGTGTTTTGTGCCCTTAAACAATAATGATCATGTTCTCTTTTCCATTCTCAAGGGCTTAAATTTTTTACTACTAAAAAGATCAATTTTTGCTCTGAAGACTACCCACTCCCATTGTTACTTATTTTGAATAAAACTCAGCCTTACTCTAACGCTAACATAGCACCACTTCTTTTATATAAACAGTGGTTAATTTTTTCTTGAAAGTTATTGTGAAACCTATATCATCCCAAGTGGTGCCATTAAGTGAGTCACTAAATAGCTGTATATAATAAAATAGACATAAATTTTGATTATCTTGAGGTAAAATTCATTACCATTCCATCCTTCATTGTAGCTAGTAATTTGGATAAGCACATGTCTCGTGGGTTTCATTCCCATCTTCTTGTAAAGAGCTTATCCTACAAGCAATAAACCAGTCATCAACTTTTGTTGCACATAGCACTCTCAGTCAGTTCTTTGAATTTGAAGTGAACAGTGAATAGATGGTGTAGGTGAGAGAGTACTTTTTCAAATTTCAGTTTGTGTACTTTTTCTCATGGTATTTGTTTTATATAATTTTACTTTTATTTTGTTTTTATCATTTGTTATGATTGCTACTCTCGGAATACAGTGTAGAACAGTGGGAGAAGTTTTGTAACAGGGCTAAAATCACTAAACAACATGGTTGCAGACAATGCAATAGACAATCTATAGATAAAGTCATAATTTCTATGGACAAGGACTTAGATTCAATGGAAGCAAAGTCTTGGTTCTTGGAGTGCATGGTACGGGTGAAAGCACAATAGATAGGGGATTGATACCTGGTATAGTTAAGGCTTTTTAAAAACTTGTATGCTTCTAATTTATTCCACAGGAAGCTAATAGTACCTTAGGTAATATTGGTAACATTACCTCCAAAGCTTACAGCAACAGCTGCAAAGATGCTGTTTAAAGAAATAAATGTCCAGAGAACATGGAAGGAATTCAATAGAGAGATCAGCAGCAAGTACTGACTGTTTTGAAGTATGAAACTAAAACTATCTGGTATTCTGTTGCAGTGTATGTGAGTTGGCAGGAGTATATGGTGAAGGCCAGTTCCAGGTAAATGTTGCATTCCCTTACATGATAGCCATCAACAACTTCTCGCAGTTTATTGCCATGTACTGCCTAGTACTGTTCTATCAAGCTAACCGTGAGGAACTTCAACCAATGCAGCCAATTGGAAAATTTCTTTGCATTAAAGCTGTGGTGTTTTTCTCTTTTTTGTAAGTATTACTTTATGTGTGTGTAATATGGCTATCTTTCTTGTAAATATTGAAGTATTTTAACACACTAGTGGTAGTAGTGTCCATAACCACTTTTTCCTTCCTTCTAACAGTATTTCTTTCATGCTGAAAATGAAATATTTTATAACTGCAGTAATATAAAGATGCATTTACATGTTTCTGGAAATTAAAATGCACAAACTCCTTTATAAATTTTATAATAAATATTAGTGATAATACAATATAAAGTCGATTCATGATTTTTTGGAGGGAACAGGTTATAAAAATAATGGACACAGGAAAATGATAGATATGGGAACTGCATAAATCATGTTTAAAAATAAATAAAGTATTTTGTTGTCAGTCCTGGTAGTCTAGTGGTATTTAATGCCTCATAGACCTAAGGTCACTGGTTCAAACCTGACCAGGGCTGATGGATTTTTTGGGCATAAAAATCCTAAGTATGGTCCCTCAGAAGGGAAGTAAAGCCAGATTGTAGATATACAGCACATAAAAGAATCTCAAGTTCGAAAGAAAAGGCCTCTAAGCAAAATTTAGCTGTTTCTTACCCTGAATTGATTGGGACACTGATGACCTGAGAGGTTGAAGAGCTCCATAAATAAAACAAATCAATAAAAGGAAAAGGTGGTTAACTGACATTTGCTTCTTTGTTGCTTTTCTTTTCATATGAAACCATTTTCTGTATTCAATACTTTCTGTTGCACACTACTATATATAATGTCATTGTCATGTGCATAGAATATGCTCATACAGTTTCACATACTCACGGAGCTTTGGCTGTTGCATCCTCTTCCTCACTAGCTTTCCCCATATCACAAACACTTGGACTCCTCCTACTTGTCCAAATTTCATCAATGATCTACATTTTGAAGGCCACATTGTCCTCATCCACTGCATCATAGGTGTCAAAACTGATGGCAATGGCAACTCTGGCCTGTTCTTTGCTTCAGCTATCATCTTCCTGCAGTTCCAGAAATGTTGGCAACTACAGATTTTTTTTTAATTTGGTTTATTTATGGACGCTGTTTAACATCTCAGGTCATCAGAATCCCGTTCAATTCAGGGCATGAAATGACCAACAAATTTTGCTCATAGGCCTCTTTTTTCAGGCTTGGGGGTTCTTTATCTTGCTGTAATGTATGACTTGGGACCCACGGCTCTACTTCTCTTCCAAAGGAAGCCATACTTAGGATTTTTAAGCCCGAAAAAATCCATCGATCCTGATCTAAATGATCATGGGTTTTGGAAACATGCCACTACAGAGTCATGCTCTCTTAGATCAAGCATGATACGAACTCTTTGTATGTGAGAAATCACTGCTTCACTATTCCAATTTGAAAATGATTATTGGAGGATAGAATATCTTAGGGACTAAACTTTTTGAATGAATAATACAGAAAAATGATACTTCAAGAAACGATCAATGCAGGATTTATTTACATAACATATAAGATAAAAACGTGTGGGAACTGCATAAATTGAATGATACATCTGAGAAATTGATGGTTCTGGAAACAATAGATCCGAGGTTCCAATGTAGTTATAAATAGAGATTTGCTTTCAATATTAATTAAATTTTAAATTTAACACAGAGAAGCACACATTAATGATAATCTTGTGAGAGTCAAACTATAAAACATTCTTCTAGCTTCGCCTACTTACGATTCAATCAGGACATGTTTCATGGACTGTTAAATAACTTGGGTCAGAGTTGAGTTAGATGGTGTCTTAGTTGACTCTAATGGTCTTTCAAAGAACTTGAATATTTAACTATTTGCTTCCAGGATATCAAAATTCATTAAGTGTTGTTCATATTTTTTATGTTAATTCTTTCCCAGATGTAATTCCTTTACTTTTTTAACTATAGCTTTGAAGTTTTTCTGTATTGGTTTTTGTTCCAATAAAAAAAATAATAGCAACATTGCCATAGTAGTGTATTTTTTAAATGAAAATCATGAAATAGAGGAAAAAAGTTTTTAAAAAGACAATTTAAAAACTGAAAAAATTAAACAATTAGGAAAGAAATAACATAAAAAGTATGAGTAACACTTAATGAATTTTTAGAATTTTTACATTCCGAAAGCAGACAACTCAACTCCAATGAATGATCCAACATTCATGTAGCAGATGACGATGTGGACAAAAGATTCAAGAAATATGTCCTGATTAAATCTTAAGAAAAAGAAGCTAGGAAGAGTATTTTTTTAAATAATATGACTCTCAAGAGATTATAAGACATTTATTTATTTTATCAGTAACAGTCTTAAGATAGAAGTATTAATTTAGTCAATTCAAGGCAAGTTTAAAGCACATTAATTTTACAACAGCTAAAAATAAGCTATATATAATCAGAAAAACCATGGTCCAAAACAGAATAACATGAACAGCCAATAAACATAAACCACAGAAGGGAGCAATGGTGACTTTCTGTTTAAAGACAAACCATGACTTTCTTGCAGCACATCTTTGTAAAATAGGAATTTTATTACCTTGTGAGAAGTGCGCACTAAGCAGTAGCTAGAAACAATAATGAATTCTGACCACTTTTTTACCTGTATGAAACCTGACTCCAACCAACAGCAAATAGTTCACGTAGCCAAATAGTAGTGGACAGCATGATTCAGGATGAACTAGAAGATTTCAGTAGGAAGGCCATTGGATAAGAATCTTAAAATTTATCAAATAATATACAAATTTTAGCAAGAATTTTTTTTACAAAGTACCTATTAAATTTTGAGCAAAATTAACATTTTGCATTCATTTGGAAATTTAGTGTAGAATTTACCAACTGTAATTATAGGATCTTTTTCAGAATAACATTACATAAACATTAAAATATGTAACACTTTTAATTTTATATATTTTAGCATAATTTTGTTCATGTAATATAATAATATATAATGTAATTATATATAATTAGCTTCTTGCCATTGAAGAACTTGCAGTAGTTCGAAATATAGCAATTTCAAGTATGACCTTTTCTCAGTGTTTTATCCTTATCTATTTTTATTATTACTGTTAATTTATATATATATATTTTCTAGTTTCATCTGTTTCCATGCATAATGTTACCTTCGATACTCAATATTTACTTTTATCACTTTCACTTGCCTAGCTTCTTGCCATTGAAGAACTCGCAGTACGAAATATAGCAATTTCAAGTGTGACTTTTTCTCAGTGTTTTATCCTTATCTACTTTTATTATTACTGTTTTTATATATATAATACTTTTAGCTGTTTACTACTGTACCAATATATATATATATATAAATTAACACTAAAATAAAAGTAGATAAAGATAAAACACAGAGAAAGAGTCACACTAGAAACTGCTATATTTCGAACTACTGCGAGTTCTTCAATGGCAAGAAGCTAGACCAAGAAGCTAGCTAGTTGGTCTAGCTTCTTGCCATTGAAGAACTCGCAGTAGTTCGAAATATAGCAGTTTCTAGTGTGACTCTTTCTCTGTGTTTTATCTTTATCTACTTTTATTTTAGTGTTAATTTGTTACATTGTTAATAGTGTTTCTTTATTTTTATGTTTCATATATATATATATATATATAAGTACAGTAGTAAACAGCTAAAAGTTAAAAATAAACAGCTAAAAAGTGTAGAGATCTAACATTTTTGTAGAGGTACATTTGTAGTGCACTCATTTCACAAAAGAGATAGTGAGATTTAAGATGATTTTAGCTCCATATCCTCAAATTTCTGTTCCATAAAGTATATCAAGATAATTTTTAATGATATGATTTCCAGTTTAAATAATTCTTTTATCAGTAACAAATGTTGTACCCTATTAGAATTTATGTAGTGTATTCATACTAACTCCACTTATACAACATTAGAACATGTTTCAAAGGCAATCGTTCTCATAATCAATCACTGACTACTCAATGTAGCGTGTTGGTCAACAACTGAAAATGGGAGTGAGTGCTCCCAAAACATTTCTTATTTTATGTAAGTAAGTGGATTTTAGTGTAAACAAGTTGAATACATAAGTGTAGGATATGTCACACTCCATTTCCTACAGTTTCGTAAGTACAATTTATTTAAAGCTGATGCATTCTAAAATATGCAAAGAATGCATGAATATTTGACAAAGAGTGTATTTGAGACACAGTGTTTATCCTTCGCCATTTCTCCAGATATTATTGTCCCAGATGCTCTGTCTTTCGCAGACGAAGTAAATATACTTGACTTGGTGTTTGATAGGAAACTATGCTGGTCATCGCACATAGCACAACTCAGAGGTCGGTGTTCACGTTCTTTATGTCTTTGGAGTGTTTTAAGTGGCACATCCTGAGGAGCTGACCGACCTTTAATCCGGTCCAAATTCGATTATGGCTGTAATTCATCACCGGGGAATCTTTGTCGCTATTGGAGCATTCGCTACGAGTCCTGTGTCCAGCCTAAGCGCGGAGCCGGGAGAACTTCCTCTATCTTGTCGTAGGGATATTTTACTTGGTGGTTATGGTAGCCGATTGGCTGCTCAACCTCGTCATTCCAGTAATGACCCGTTTTTTAATATGTCGCTCGATAGCCTTTAAGCTAGTAAATCTTACGCCTAAGCCTCCCGACTTTCTTTTTCATATTAACTCCACTTATACAACATTAGAACATGTTTCAAAGGCAATCGTTCTCATAATCAATCACTGACTACTCAATGTAGCATGTTGGTCAACAACTGAAAATGGGAGTGAGTGCTCCCAAAACATTTCTTATTTTATGTAAGTAAGTGGATTTTAGTGTAAACAAGTTGAGTACATAAGTGTAGGATTTGTTACCACTCCATTTCCTACAGTTTCGTAAGTACAATTTATTTAAAGCTGATGCATTCTAAAATATGCAAAGAATGCATGAATATTTGACAAAGAGTGTATTTGAGACACAGTGTTTAATTTTAATATCTAATCTGATTGAATTAATAAAATACAAGCATTATAAGTATGCTGCTGGTAATTCTACAATATATAGGATTAAAAAATGAAAAGTATTTCAATAACAATAAGTTGGTCACTATACAAGCTCTGTCTTGATCTCAATTACTGTTAATTAGTGAAACAAGTTAAAATTGTTCCTTAATGGTATTAATGTTGATTATACTGATTTAGAAATTTGCAGAAGTTTTTTTTTAATTCAATTGGTTTATTTACAGATGCTCTTTAACATCTCAGGTCATCAGCATTCCTGATCATACAAATTAGGGTGTGAAACGGCCAACAAATTTTGCTCAGAGGCCTCTTTTTTCAGGCTTGAAGTTCTTTATCATGTCGTAAATGTACGACACAGGACCCACTTTACTTCCCTTCAAAAGGAAGCCATACTTAGAATTTTGATGCTCAAAAAAAATTCATCGATCCTAGTCAGGATTGAACCAGCGATCTTGTTAGAGGGCAAGCATGGTTACCACTAGAAATTTGTGAAAGGAGATTGTAAAGCTATATAAATAATGAACAAAATGCATGGATTGGTGGGGCTAATTCCACGGAACTTTAAAGTATTATGCATCCAGACAGATATGAACTGGTACTTAATTTTTGTTATTCCTGCAAAACTGGCTTTAAATTAAGTTCAGTGGATCAGCTTGTACTAGGTGTATTGCTAGTGTATTATATTAAGTCATGCTTGAAAGAACATCAAGGTCATAGTATTATAGCAGCATAGTGCTTTGTTACCATATGGCAGGGGTGAGAGCTACACTCTGTGCATCTATCAAATTTGTTTATGAGGTAAATTCTCTTTTACCAGGTCTTATATTCATTTATAATATTGAAATGCAATTCTGTAGGTATAAAATAATAAAATTATTAAGACTTAGATAGATCTATTTCTAACTTTGAAGGATATTAGTTTATAATTAAATTAAAATCTTTTATTAAGGAAGGAATCGTACAAGGTACATACACCTGAAACATTTCCTTCCATAAAAAAAATCCTTTCCCAATTTATCATTTCAGAATCCGTAGCCTATGATGCAATAAAAATAGGTATTAAACTCTACAAAAAATATCTTGGAAGTTAGTTCTTATTCATTTTAACTGGAATATCAAAGTCCAAAAAAATTTTTAACCAAAATTATGTCCCAGACTGTTTCAGTTCAACCACAGCAAATAAGCCAATTATCTGAAAAATGACTATCCAGTGTTCTGAATATCTGGTGTGAAATTATACTTTTCTATATATAAGTAACTTGTCATCTCATGTTAATACAATGATGCATTTAGGAATGTAAAATGTAACTAATGACTGCCATTATAAATTCTATGAACAAATGTGGCTTTATTCTTATATGGAAATTGTTCTTTCACACTAGTTGGAAATGAAGAATCAGACTTAAAAAATTCAGGTCATGGCTAGATTAGAATCACATAGCTTCGGCCATAAATGCTGATGCTCTAACCAACTGAACTACCTTGTACTCCAAGCACAGATCCATCAATCTCTCTCATCTGTATGTGTGTGTGTGTACTCATGTGACCTCCCTAAGGTTTCTCAACTATGAAGATATATTCATTAAGAGGTAACTCTTAATGCTATGAGTACTTTTCTAGTTTACCTACCAACTACATAGGAACTAATTTATACATGGAAATTAACCATATGTAGGATATTAGTCTGTAAGGAAGAATCACACTTGAAAAGTTGGGGTTACAGTTAGGATTTCAACCATGAAACTTCAGCATTACTTCTTTTAGCCAACCAAAATCTATGCTTAGAGGAGGACACAGTAACTCAGTTGAGTTAAGTGTCGGCAAATAAGACTGCTGAAGATATGTAATCTGAATCCCACTCTTGACCCAAATTTTTCAAGTCAAGTCTTTCTTTTCATATACAGCATTACTTTAAATCATCATTGTTTACAGTTCCTGGAACCATCATTTTCCTGGATGTATTGTTCAATTTATGGGGTTTCAAACTTTTTACCTTAGATTATGTAAATAAAGCCTGATTTCATTGTTCCTCGAAGTATCGTTTTCCCACATTATTCTAAAGTCCAGTCCCAAATAAATTCTATCCTTGAATGATCGTTTTCAAACTGAAATAGTGAAGCAGTGATCGTCAATGCATCTCATCACTCTTGACCCAATAATGCATAGCTCAAACTCTCCAATGCTGCCGAAACTTTTGTAGCTGCAGGATGATGATGATAGCTGATGTGAAGAATGGGCCAAAAGTTTTGACACCTACAAGGCAGATATTCCAGTGAAAGTTATCACATGTGGCATACAAAGTGTTAATGAAGGTTCCAACAAAGTGGGAAAAGTTGCACGTGTTTTTGATATAGTGGAGGGGTATGAGGAAGAGGGGGGATATGATATAACAGCCATATCCATGCCGATGTTTGCCGAAGCTCTGAGAGCATGTGAAACTGTATGAGCTATTCTATGCACAATATAATGATGGTATGGACAGTAGTTAGCAACAGAATGTGTTGAAATGAGAAAATTCGTTTCGCATGAAAAGAAAAGCAGCAAGGAAGCAAATGTCAGTTAACGACTTTTTTAAAGAAAGTGACAAATGTTTTGATTTTTGTTGATTTGTTTTATTTATGGATGCTCTTTAACTTCTCAGGTCATCAGCATCTCATTAAATTCACAGAGTGAAACAACCGATAAATTTTGCTTAGAGACTTTTTGCAGGCTTGAAGTTCTTTTATGTGCCATAAATATATGACACAGAACCCTCGGCTTTATTTCCTTCCAAAGGAACCAATATAGAATTTTTACAGCAGGAAAAAATCCATCAACCCAGGCTGGGATTAAACCTACAATCTTGGGTCTATGAGGCAAATATGGTTACCACTAGACCACCAGGACTGGTAAAAAAGTGTAAAATATGTACATGGTAACATGTAAAAATTGATGCAAAATATTTGCTTATATACTGGCTTTACTTCTTCTTGAACATGATTTATGCATTTTCAGTACCTATCATTTTCCTGCATCCATCGTTTTTTTTAACCTAGTCCCTCCAAAAATGATTAATCAAGCTTCTATTGTATTAACATTCCAAAATTTGAGTTGTTTTTATGTCTTACATGACTACACTAAAGGATTTTTCTTTTTGTTTATAAAAATAGATATTTGAGCGGATAGCACTTTCTGTTGATCACACAATCTGCAAATGAGTTATTCTTGCAGCAGTCCCACTGTACATAGGTGTTGCTGAAATGGTATGTGTGGTAATCACATGATAATCCTCCTAAGTCTCTATATCTATAAATACTAAAGGGGCTTTGTAATACTTTTTGAGACCTTTAACTAATATTTTAACCAACTTCTAGTCAGAATCACTTTGCCATTTCTTATGATGATTTTCTCTGTCCCAACACACTGCTATGGTTCTGTTTTGTTACTGATTCCAACAACCACAAATGCACTTATGACTTTACCCAGCAGGACTCTCCCTTTTGTTGCCAAGGATTTTAAAGGCATTACGATACCAGCTTTAAAAGTTTGTATGTTATGATATTTGGTTGGATGTTTGACCCTGGAACTTGACTAACTTCTTTATATTCTGGACATGTTTGTTTTGAATGTACTTAAATTCATCCTCAGTTCCTTTCTCCAATTGTTGTTATCACTGTTTCTTTCTCACCTTGATGATGATGCAGTGCATTCAAAACATATCCAGAATATAAAGAATTTACACTAAAAGTCTAATGTCAAGACTCCAACAAATATTGTAATTTAAATACTTCAATATTAAAAATCTTCCTAAGTAAGAAACTGGTGTGTGTGCGTGCGTGCATGCATGCGAGTAATTCATTAATCATTATAGAATAATTCCAAATATGTTTGTCATTTATTTAAAGAATCAAACATTCTATTAACTCTAATCTAAATTAAATTTTGGAATAGTATTAGTTATTGATTGGTTTATTTATTTACGGAGAATCTTTAACATATCTGGTCATCAGCTTCCCATTCAGTTCATGGCTTGAAATAGCAGATAAATTTTGTTCAGAGACCTCTTTTCTTCAGGCTTGAGGTTCTTTACATGCTGTAAATCTATGACGTGGGTCCCATAGCTTTACTTTCCTTTGAAAAGGAAGCCAATCCTTGGATTTTTATGCCCAAAAAAATTCATCGATCCTGGCCGGAATTGAACCCACAATCTTGGATTAAGGAGGCAAGTGTGTGGTTACCACTACATCACCAGGACTGACTATGCATAGTATTAGTGGAAAGCATAGGTGTATGGTAACTAAAAATATTTGATTTTCAAAAAATCTTATCTTTGGGCTTCCACCATTTTAGCCTTAAAATAAATTCATTTAATCAAATCAATCAAAATAATTAGCATATTAATAATTGTAATCCAGCAATATGTTTTTATAATCCCACAACCATTTGCTAATAATGAGTCTTTCTTTTTTTATTTATTCAGATTTACAAGGGAAGCTATCTTATTGAAAAAGAAAAGTATTAAATATATCATATATAATAATAATGAAATTTATTTATTTATTACATCCATTTTTATAACTGAAACACCATAGGCAGTGGTCACTGATGACACTTGAAATGAAAAGATAAATTTGGAAAGGTGCTTTTTTTTTTAAAGGAAGGAAAGGTTCCAGGCCTAAGTTTAGGGTACCTCCCCAGCATTTGCATTTATGAGGACTGAGAAAAACCTGGAAAAAACCTCAATCAGATACGACGGTCTGGTGGAAATTGACCCTCAGACCTCCCACTCATGAGTCCGCACATTAATGACCTCAGCCACCAGTGACGATGTGTACAGCCTTTTGACTCACCAAGCTGCAAATCCAGTTTTTGTTAATTCATATGACATGGATGTTCTCTTAAAATTCTGAAGCTAGCATATGATATTTTTGTATGGTTTGTGTGCAAATGAGATTTATTAGTTTATTATTATAATTCTTCTTGAATGCAGGGATACCACCATCCAGGAAAAAGACATTTTATTCAGACCACATTTTCATTCTGCCCTGGACTGCAATATATCAGGGAATTGAGATTTCACATTTGGATGAGATGAGAAAATAGGGCACAATTAAATAAAAAAACAAAGCATAAACACCAACTTATGATAGGTACACCTGCAAAATTGTGTTGTATACTTTCAAAAATCAACATTTTGCAAGTTAATGATTTTAGTATCATTTGTAGTGCCAATTCCAGTATTGCTTTTTTGTGAAAGTATTTTCAATTTAATAGATAATGATTTCACAGATGACTGTCTGCCAATCTGATCAAGACAGAGCTGAAGGTCAAAGTTAATTTTGAAGCACAATGTTCTGAAATACACAATGCCTTAAGAATAATCCTAATATGATTTTTGCCACAAAAAGTCATTAGTACTAATAGTAGCAGTATTTATTTCTCATGCATCATATACAGATTTTTTTAAACAAAATAAACACAAATAAAAAAAACATTGCTTATAAATGTAAAAATTAGGAACAGTATCTTCTGCAATTCCAGAAGGCACTGAATCCAATCAACATTTATTCCAATTTGATTGGCTCAGCTCCCCAGTCCCTGGTTCATCAGCAGCTCCTACCAGAATGTCCAGGGGACTGGGCTTCGATCCAACCAAAAACAAATCACAACATTAAAAGTCATTTATACATTCAATACAATATTAAGTTATATTTCCTACAATACTAAACCTTCCTTCTTTTTTAATTAAACCCATTCGGCCAAATTTCTATCCTTGAGAGTTGCTTATTCCTTAGGGACTTATACACACTAACACCCTGGTCATTGGTATATAAGGATCCTGTTTAACTAATATTAGATAACTAGCCCCATACCCTTCCCTACTCATTTCATCCCCCTTTGACTATCTAACAATATTATTCTCATGCACATTTCGTAAGTATTTTATGCCCATAACCATTTTTGTCTTACCTTGCCTAAGTATTTTTCCAGTTCCTTAATGTTTTCATCTGATTTCAAATTTAATATTCTTCTACCTCTTATTTCATCTGGTAGGTTTTCCCATTTTCGTAATAGGAACTGTTCCCTCCAAAACTTGGTTTGCTTACATTCTAGTATACAATGCCAAGTACTATCTGGTTCTGCACACATAGGACATTTCCCCTTAGTATATCCATTTGTTAATCCATTTAAATCTTTTACTCCTGTTCTAAACCATGCCAATCTTTCCCTTCCTACCTTATCACAAATTTTAATATACCTTTCTCTTCCTCACACATTTTTTAGTGTACTATATAATTTCAGGGATTTTTTGGTGTTAAGATTTGCCCTATTTCCTGTTTTTCTATATCCTCAATTCTTATTGTTATCTCTTTCCTTTAAAATCCTTTACCCAATCTTACTCTCTCATACCATACTAGTCTCATTCTTGTAGGATATTTTGGATTTCAGATAACCAAGTTTCTCTCCCCGTAATTTTTCCTCGTCCTACCAAACACTGATTAATGATATTCTCCTCCTCTAGTCTCCCTATTCTATACCAATATTTAAATACTCTTTCTATGACCTTGCTTTTATAGCCCAATCTTCCTAGTTCCATTAGAGCAACCTCGTTAGGTGCAGATCTAGGTAAGCCTAGAACAATTCTACAAAATAATATATTTATCATATTTATCCCTTTCCATCCTTCATCTGGAAGTGAAAATAAGTATTTAACTGTAAGTAGCATGGTTAAAGCTAAAGTATCAAATAATATTTCTATTTACATAGTGATTAAGATTCATATTAGGAAAATCTAGTACTTGTAAGAGAATAATATGCCTTTTTATTCTTCTTTTACAGTCAGGGAGTGATAATCAACATTTTGGTGTTTACGGATGTGATATCATCATCATCAGAAGATTCACCAGGGACAGATTCAGTTAAGGAAATAGCAAATAAACTGCAGGATTTCTTAATATGTATTGAAATGTTTCTAGCAGCAGTAGCCCATCACTATAGCTTCTCATACAAGCCTTATGTAGACAATGCAGCTGAACAGCAATCATGCTGTTCAGCATTCCTAGCAATGTGGGATGTATCAGACGTCCAACGTGATATCAAGGAACACCTGGGAGTGGTGGGCAGTTCTCTCAGTAGGCATATTCGTGGTAGAGGTATGTACCGTTATGCCTCTGGTAGTGCAACAGAGAGCTCTCGCTTGCTTGTACCAGAACCTGCAGCTGCAATGCCTACAGATTACTTCAACAGTGCTCCAGCAAGACTAGGCGAAGGTGGTCAATTTGGCTGTTATGATAGCATGGCAACAAGTGATGCAGCCACAGAGGCTGCTAGTTATCATGACTCTGCTAAAACTGGTAGCTTATCTTCCTTAGCTGCCAGCGTGAAAGCAGATGAACCACTTATAGATTTCAGTCCTGATGCTGAAGATCCTGAAAGGGAGAAATCACATTTTGTAAAGATGTAGTATATATATTTATTTTTTCCAGACCTGGAATACAGTGTACACATATACTACAGATTTGGTATGTGTGTATGTGTCAGATCCTGGGTCATGAGCAAAGACATTGTTCGGTAAGATTTTACTTCAACAGTCTTTTTATAATGGTTCCATTTTTAATAAAATGACAGAAAAGATTTATTCACATTATATAAAGCTAGTTATAATAAGCTAGTTTCATCAACCTAAACTAGAGGCTGTTAGGCTTGTTTGCAATGAAAAAAACCCAGAATATTCATTGAGTTCCATGGTTTGCATTATATTTAGTATATTCTTTATCATTTAACAAAATAGAGCAATTAAGACAGTAAAAACTGTGTGTGTAATTCGCATAACAATACATTATACAGTAAAATCTCAATACAGCCCTCTGCAAGAGAAAAATAAAATGAGCATTTTAAGCAAACAATAGGATAACACATGGTATCTTAAGATAATCTAGTCTAACTGTAATATTTTAACATGAGTGTTTAAGTATTGTTATACTAAGAATTAAATCTGTATGGGGGGAACGTACTGAATTAGGTAAAATAGAGAGATTTATTGAAATGTAGTTTGTTGCATTAATAAGCAATGGGTGACAGTGTTTATTAAGATGCAGCAAGTATTTGGGAAACTTATAAACAAAATTTTATTAGGGCATCATACAGAAAAGGCATAACATGGAGACTTATAAAGATGAATTTGGTGCATTGAAATAGCTAGTAGGTGATAATATTCCTAAAGAATTTAACAGCATGTGTTTGGGGAATACTTAAACAAAATTTGGTACTGCACTGCTATCTGCTGTCAACTTCAGCATCCTGCTGTTAGTTTTATTTTAGAAGGTAATATGGAAATATCCAGCGGATTGCTAAATTTTCTGAACAGCAATAGCATTCATCCTGAAGAGCTTTGATAATTGGTTTGAGAAATTCAAAACTTAAAAAAGATTTTAAAAAAATGTATTAGCAGTATAGGAGAAGAGTTTGAAGGAGCTAAAGATTTTTTTAATTTCTCTGTTGACCTGCAGCAGTTTCTTGTGTTTTTTAGATTTGAATTCTCTTAGAATTCTTAAACCCTTATATATTTTACTTATCTTTAGCATGTGATACAACAAACTCCCAATTATCTGGGTAAGGAAGGGGAAAGGATATACAGAACACCATAAACACAAATAACACTAACCTGGAAATTTGATCTCTGCAATTGCTTGAACCAAATAAATTTAATATAATATTGGTGCACTGAATCCAAAAACTAAATCCATATATTGCTGTCTTGTAAGGAATTTTTGCAAATTTGCAATAACCATATTATGCAATTAAATGATATTTTATAAAAGAAAAATATTTTGAACATAAGCCTTTGAATGAAACTATTAAAGATAACACAGACTAAAAGAAATTAGTCTTATTTATTGAAATTATATTCTAATAAATTGCTAAAGAATGTGAATATTTACTGTCTAAAACCATTATGTTTTATTATTATTGCTGTGCATTTGCTATTCACTGTTACCTTTTGCAAAGTGTTCATTGTAATTGCCACTTAAAAGTTCTTCTAATGCCTTTCCTTCTATAAATGTCATGTGGATTTTCTTACTTTAGGATCCAATAATGGTGGCAAGCATATTGATATTCCAACATCCTTGATATTTTCGTCAATCTCCTTTAAATCTCTCATCTGTTCATCATTAAATGAAACAAATTTTCTGGAAATTAATCAAGATATGAGTGTAAAGAATGCATTTTTAGTTTCATATTACAGCCCAGTTCTCTGAATGTATCTAGCTAGCATTTTATTCACATCTTTGTAATCTGGAGACTTGTAATTGCCAAATAACTTTGCTAATACATCTGTATAAGTACCACCATGGTTGGGTGAGGTCATTATGGAGCAAATTCGTGAGCGGGAGGTCTGGGGTTCGATTTCTGCCATGACCATCCTTCTTGAGGTTTTTTCCAGATTTTCCTCAGTGCTCATAAATGGCAAATGTCAGGAATGCATCCAAAGATATGTCTGGAACATTTCCTTCCTTTAAAAAAAATCCTTTCCCAATTTATCATTTCATCTCATTTATCATCAGTGTCCATCACCTGTGGTGTTTCAGTATGAAAAATGGGCATTAAACTATATTAAAAAAAATAATAATGTATGAGTCTTCCACATGCTGTTCGCTTTTTCTACTATCATAGATTTAAAGTTATTATCACATGAATTGTGTGATATTGGAATCATTAAATATACCTTTCTTCAATTTTGGTTCAGGGAGAACTAGAAATTTGTAGCAGAGATACCTGTCTCTTTTTAAGCCCTTTGTAAACTATTTCATTAACCCAATCTTAATGTGGAGAGGTGGTAGAAATATTTATGAAGGACCAATAAGACTTTGATATACAATGTTCTTAGAACCAATACCAGCTTTTCTCAAAGTAGCTAGTCCTGAATCAAATAATGACATCTTGCCTTAATAGCCCACCTACATGTAAATCATGGATATTTAGTGTATCGAACAAGTTGACCCAATAGCATAGACAAAAATTTGAAGTCCCTGCAACTAGCTAGTTGGTTCATGATATCTGATCTGCAATAACAGATGAGTAAAATGCTTATATATGTGTTCTTAAAACTTGCTGAATAAAAAATGGGAAGTGATTAAAAAATATTTCCGTTGTAACTCTTTTAAAATTTATTTTAATGGATCAAAAAATAATCTCCATACATTTGAATTATGTTATTGAAGTCCAAACTTTAGCATCACTTCATAAACATTGTTGCAATACAAGAGGGTCTTCTCTGTGTCTGTACCAGAAATATAAGATATTTTCTACTAAGACTGAAAATCAAAATCTCAGATGGTTCTACAGACCTAGATCCTTCACCAAGTTGAGCTCACATTAAGTAAACAATTTAGGTTCCATTGAAGTTACTTCCTTCACTTTCAACTTTTGTATCACTTTCAGATGTACATTCGGCATGGTTCTTGTCACAAAGAAATTGAAATAATTGGCCAATGTGAAATGTTTAGAATTGCTAACTACATGAGTGGATATGTAATGTCTATATTATTTTTCTTTTGTACACATGTACTTTGCAAGAGCAAAAATAGCGATCAGTTCCATAATCTATTGTTCTCACATTTCATTGGTATTTCTAAATATAATAAGGTTTTTTCTCATTGATTTAGTTATATGTATATTCTGCAGTCTTGTGGGTGACAAAGGATTTATTTTGATTGCTGTGGCATACCAAAATAAGCATTATTATTTTTTTTTGTTTTACAAAATCCGGTCATGGTCCAGATTGTCAATGCAATCCAATGCATTTACATGCACTGTATATCACTGCTCTCAAACAACTAAACTGTACACTTTGAATGATGCCTATATACATTTCATGTTTTTGAAATAGTCCTGCAGATACTCTCAAGGCCATGTTTTATGAATGAGCAATAACAATTACATCATGGCAATTGTCAAGCTACTGGCCAAGATAATCGATGCCCTGTAGTAACTTGGCCCCTCCATTTGTCAACATGAACTATTGGATATCTTCTGGACAACAGTATAGGAGTTGAAAAACTTAGATTACTTTTTATTGAGAAAACATTAATAAATTTAAATTCATATGCTTTTTGCTTTACAATTAATTCTAGTCATTTCAATGATCTTCAACTAGCTTCTCTTAACTTCTCTTAACTTAATTTTCAAAATACTAAAACTGAAAAATAACTATCTAGGCCATGCCAAAGAAGAATAATTAAATATTTGCAGTTCTCCCCATCTTCATTGTTGTGTTATGTTGTATAAATAACATAATTCATATGCATTCACTTTCAAAACAAAATTTTATGATAGTTTGTAAATGTAAGAAAATAAATGGGCGTACAGTTATTTTATGCTAAAAATCAATGCAAGGACAACACTCATTACCAGTGACCAGTAATCTACTATTTAAGAGTATTTTAGTTTTCAAACTTATCAGGTCTTTTAACACCAAAAGCCAGCATTTTTCTTTAAAATATTAATTTTGAAAATACTTTGCATATCCTTGGAAATACATATTTATTGGGGACTGGGAAATCATCGTTACTTCCTTACAAAGAACCAAGAAAAATCATTAAGAATGTTCCTTTGTGTAGGGGACAACACTTAAAGCGATATGATGAAAATGAAAATAACATTTGGGTGATGAAATCTGAACTAAGTGGGTTATACATTGTTCTACATGAGTAGTACAAGCTTAAATCAGCTTTTAAAAAATGAAAGTTTTAGATATTAGAATGAGAATCTTCAAGATGATAACTGGATATTATCACTTAGCATATTACTAAATCTCAGTGAATAGTGATTGGGCTGACTTTAAAATTGTAAATTTGGAATCAGATTTTATTGGAATAGAAACTAAATACAGAAAAGAAAAGACTATTAACAATTTTTAATGTAAAAATAATTATATAATTTTAATTTATAAGACATTCCATCTTAAGTAGCATAATACTTGAATTTAAAATTAATTTCATGTCAGAACCAACACAGTGAGCAATTGATTTATTCTTAATTATCAGAAACGTGTACTGTTTAATCCAATGGTAAGTGTAGCATAAGAGTATTAAATCAATTAGCTAATTAAGAATAATACTTTAACCTTACTAGTCAATATGTTGAATTATTCCTAAGGAAGATATTGGGTATGCAAAGCTTGTGATACTAAACTTTTATTCTTATAGCAACTTAGAATCTAAACTATGCTTTTGATTGAATTTCAGATGTCACTCACTTTCGCATTACTGAATATATGCTGCTTAAAAAGTTGCTCTTAAATGTTCAGGATTGTGCTGCTTAATGTTTTAGCTCAAATCTTATAATGTGATTTTAAATAACGGTTGATGAAACCAGCCAAGAAAGTTTTGTGTGTTATGGGAAAACATTTTTTATTGTTTTTATTTATCTTTTAGTCTCTCCACTGTTAAGGAGGGTAATCTAGATCAGTGTTTCAACAGTCTGAAAAGGGAGCTGTATGTTTGAACTTTTTCTTACTTTGAAACTGGTTATATTGAGTAATCTTTAATTTTATTTTAAATATATTCACACTTTACCCTCTAAAGGTAAAAGAAAAGCTTCATTTTTAATATTTTATAATGAAAGTAAGTTGTTTTTAAGATGTCTGTTAAAATATACCAATATTATTAATGAAATGTATTTTAAACATTAAAAAAGTACATACTCCTTATTTCAGGCTGTAAGGTCCAGGTCTTCCTGTTTAAAATATTTTAACCTAAATATAACTATAAGTGAAGAGAATTTTGGTAAAAGATAGCAATATATAATGTCCTCCTCACTTTTTTTATTGTACATATTGTACACATTTTGCATTGTTTGGTGGATTACATTTGGCAAAGCCCAATTTAAGTTTTGTATTAGGAAACTTACAAATTTCAGCAGGATAAATACCAATTAAGTACAGTTGGTTATTACACCAGTTGTATTTACTGCTGCACCGAACAAATTTAATATTAGTCTAAGCTAATTTAACAATTCTAATGCCTATCTCTAAAGTTTATTTGTAAATGTAAACAGCCAAAATGCGCTCCAGAAGTTAACCTTATTTTACATTCTCTCTCTCTTTTTAAAGAAAGAGCTGCAGAAAAGTTAGCCCGGCTAGGATTGTTGTCAAGAAATATTCTGATTGAAAGAAAGTGTTTATAATACATTTGTAGGTGCATTATTTAAATTTTCCATTATCCCAAAGAGTAATAATTTTATAAGTTTCTGTAAATTAATTTGCTCTTTTGGTGATGAATGCCCATACCTTCATTAATGGCTTGGAATAATATTTCTACCTTTTTTATATTTATAATGGACAAAATAACAAGTATCTTCTTTTTGTCAACTAGCAAAGCTATTGAAACTAAATGTGGGTTCCTGGCTAAAAATGTGTACAAATAATTCATAATGTTTATACAAGTTTACATAATTCCATTTAAACAGCTTCATTGTAAAATAAACTAAATGGAAATCAAAATTTTCAATGATATCAGCATAAGTTATGAATTATGTGAAATGCTGATGTAATAATACTGTGATTGTTTACAAAAATAGAGTTAACTCCAGTGCTAAATATGTCCAAACTGTATCCTAAATTTAGGTATTCATTTTTTACACTGGACTCTACTTACTTACATAAAAGTAAGACGCGTTTCGGGAGAATTTCTCTCATCTTCAGTTGCTCACTGAACTGCCATTACTTGAAATTCTGAAATTTTATGTAAGTGAAGTCTAGTGTAAAAAATGAATACCTAAGTTTAGAATATATTACCACTCCATTGTCAACAGCTTCATAAGTACAATATTCATGTCCAAACTGTTTTGGGTTTTCTTGAAATGGCATCCCTTTGAAGGCAAATGGTTTCTGAAAATGTATGAAAGTGTACTTTTATATCTAAAGAAAGACTGGAAACCATTTCAGGGTTAAAAGTACTGATGAAACTGCTGAGAAATTTTTATTGTAGTTGCTGACATGTTTCATATAATAAATTCATCTGTTGCATATTAAATTGTAAATAGAATGAGAGTAATGCAACTGGATATGCTTTCTTTCTTCTCTCTTTGAATGACATTATGGAGGTGTGCAGATTATTGGAAATTGACAGCCTTAAAAATCATAAATATAGTAAATGTAGTGTATTTTTTTTTTAAATCTATATTTCTAGAGGCATTGGCACCAAAGAAATTTATGTAAAATGAGTCATTAAAATAATTGGAAAGCATATTACTAAAATTGCTGCAGATACTTACATTTTGTGAATATAAATAAGTTAAAAGGCCTATATCTTTGATTGATAAAATGAATCAAATTATATTTGAAAACAATTGTTCAGAGGCTGTATTCACAGTTTTAAGCACCCATTGTTAGACCCCTACAAAACTGTATGTAGAAAACCATAGGTATTTTATTTTCTGGATAGTGCTCCTGATTGAGAATATCTGATTTGTAAATTGCACTACTACTGTCCTGAACTATTATTTTTAATATTGCAAAATGAAGACAATTTATTTGATTATCATACTATCTTATTGCATTTTATTCCTTTCTGTGATTACTGAAAAAAGGATGTTTTACAAATTGGTTAGTTTTGTAGATTTTGGAACAATCGTTTCATTTTTTCATTTGTTTTCTTACATTGTGGTCACTTCTTTCAAGTTTTAATTAGACTGTAAGATTTCTACATAATTCCCACTTCCAATTCTTGCTGCACTTAGCTTTCTATGGCAGAAAATAATTTTAGCCTTCATTTGAAAACAGTTTGTTCATAGCATTCTGAATCATTTTCTGTTTTTTTTATTAGTGTTGTTTAATGCCTATTTTTACTACTGAGGCACCACAGGCAATGTATTTACTGTTGAAGCTAAAAAGGATTTGCTGCATACTGTTTTGAAACATAATCAGCACTTAATAAATGTTTTAAATTTAATTATCATAAAATCACAGTAATTGCCACAATTGTAACTAGTAATTATGAGTAAACCCTGTGTTTCCCTCTTTAAATATTTAATACCCCATGCTGGATACCATGGGTCTTTAAGATATTGAATTGAATGTGTTAATTAATGACAGCACAAATGGATTTGGGTCCTTTGCCACCTAAATTAACTGGCATTCATATTTTCAGATCTGTGCTACTAGTAACTAATGATGGAATAATTTGATGCTGTTTAAGTCCCCCAAATGTCGAGGTAGGTTTCCTGAGCTACTTTTCTCATCATAGCATAGCCAATCATCCTTGAATGTACTTGTAGCAGCACATAAGTTGTGGTAGTCAACAGAAATCCATCAGATATGCATAAATAAATGTCATTTTTCGTCAGAATTTTAGTGTTAATGAATAGCATTTTTATGATTTTCTGGAAATCAAGGTCAACACTGTATTTGAAAAATTGAGAACAGTTGAGAAACTGCATTGAAAGTCTCTTGCTTTTAGAAGGTTAATCTCTGCAGCTCTAAATTGTACTCAAGGGGCACTGTAACATTAATTCCTCTTAATCACCTATGGTGAAATTTTATTTAATTGTGCCTATTGGAATTGTCTCATTAATATGTAAGTTTCCTACAATAGCTATTTCACACGAGCAGGATATAGAATTGCTTGTTTGGCAATGCAACCTTTTATTTGGAGGGGGGAGGGTTGAAGGAATCAGTCATACCAAAATAGATGTTTTCTGTAATAACAAAAATAATAGTGTGAACTGATTCTGTATCACATTACTTTTTTAATTTGCAACATTCATTTTAAGAGAATAACTAAGATAAAATTCAGCCAAGGAAAAAAAAAACTGATTCTGTATCACATTACTTTTTTATTAGCAACATTCATTTTAAGAGAATAACTAAGATAAAATTCAGCCAAGGAAAAAAAAAAAAACATTGCAAGAGCATATTTCGAATAATTTTGTTAATGTGGTAACTATATGGGCTTTGAAAATTCTGAATACTAATGTAACAGATATGTCATGTAGAAATTTCATCATCTGTCATGAGTTTACTTATTATAATACTTTGCATATACATTGTTAAATAATTTTGTAAAATAGGTTATTAATGGTGTGCAATATCCTGCCAATGTAATTGGACATGCTGTTTTAACTAAATAAAAATGTGATAATGAAGGCAAACTGACATGTTTGTAAATATATCTAAAAATACCAATTTACGGTTTAAAACATCTATAAATATTATATCAATATCATTTTGTCAACACATCAGTAATGGTATGAGTAATGTGATGAACATAAACATGAAATTGGAGCTGATGGCTCAGATCTAATTTTTTATATATAACTTTTTTGTCTTTTTAAATTAATGTACTATGAGAATTGATATTTTCAACTCTAGTGATTTCTGGTCTCTTTTGTATAAAAATGCAAAGGTGCAAATCAAATATTCAGCATAATAAGCACAAACTTGTCCATGAAAAAATCTGTGGAACTTCTGAGCAGATTATTCTAGTCTTTAAAAGAGAGATTCAGAGGCATAGGATCTTAGGTCTAAGCCATTAATGTATCTGGTAATCATTGCTATATAAATGAGATAAATATAAAACTTAAAGACTACAGCACTAAAGCTGTCACATGATCACAATATTATTTAGAACTGAACTAACCAAAGATTCTGAAAAGTGAAATGCATCAATAGAATATTTGTTTGTTCCTGTAGAAGCATTGATTTGCTTTATCTGAAAGCCAGCACTCCCTGGTTGAAGCATTGTAGTAAAATTGCAGGGTAGTTGTGTGTAATGTAAGCAAAGAGTATTGGGTGAAATCAAAGGTTCCAAGAAAATAATAAAATCTCTTAATCAGTAACAATTATAGTGAAAGTTAAGGTAATCAACAGCATTGAGCTCTGCAATTTTATTGCATATTATTAAAAGTGAGCAAACTATTTAAATTTGATGCCTACGCTTAAGGGTTGTTTTCTAAATTCAGCTAATTCTGTTATATCTTCAAACATTTCTAAAAATATCATATATATGATAGTAAGCAAAGTTCTAGTTGATTTTGCCATCAAGTTATTACATAAGCACTACACCATTTACCGAGGAAATTAATGATACCAGAGTGTGTAAGTGAAGCGCAATCAAATTGAACTTTGTTCACCTGGTATTTCAGTAAATCTATTATATTTAAGATGTTATCTATATTATTGTACGTAAAAATTACTGATTCATGAAAATGCATTTTTAATTACCTATATAAACATGGTTAAGTAACATTTAAAAAGCTCATCATATAAGTGCTTTTTTTCCATAATTTACTAGCTACTATTTGAGATGAAGCTCTCTGTAAAATTCTAGACTCATTTCAAATGTCAAATTACATGAAGTTATTTGTAATGAAACCTTGTTGGCCTGTTTTTTAATTTAATCACTAGAACTACATCACTCACAGGCTAATGGTGCTGGTGGCCTATTCTTTTAAGAGCTCTTTAAAATAAAACCTCTGCTTGGATGTTGTATCTGTGTACTTCAAAATTATATATTTATTGATTCCAACTTTATTCAGAATAGAGAACGTCCACCTACTTTTAATATTTGCTATAAAGCAGGTGCATTTCATTTTGTATACCTTATTTAACAGTTTATTTTCTTTCTTCTTTACTGGCACTACAGCCCATGAAGGGTCTGGGATTCATTCAGATTATTATACAAAAAGCAGAGTGACAGGTGGTAAGCCCATCACCTCCATCTAGTAGAAAACTAAGTGCTCTAGTGGGTTCTTTGCAATGTGGGAATTCCTGGAAATGAGAAAACCAGTGAACTAGCCAAATAAGGTGCATGTTTAGATCAACCTTTGAATGTACCAATAGTGTCAATGTATTTATGGATTGCTAGTGTGATAAAAACAATGGAGTTTTTGGAGTTTCACCATACTCATCACAGAGCAAAAGCTGATACAAACTTATGAGGAACAAATACCAAATGATGTCCTCTGAGAGGTTGCTGTTTGTCTTTTTTGAATGACATCGGTTCATGACTATTTACAGGCTGATCTCTACAGAATTGGTATGGCACAATCAGATATCTATCCTGTCTGCAAAAATGGAAGAATAGATGCCCTCCATCTGAAGATCTGCAGAACTCTCATAAAATCTGAAATCTCATACATTCAGCTTATTTTATTGGACCACAAGGCACTTGAAGGTCAAGTTACCACAAGTGAGCATAGGATAAATCAGGTATTATTTGTATGTGCAATGGCCAGAAATTTTGTCCAATGACAAAATTTAATCCTTTAACATGTCATTAATCTATGACACAGAACTCATGACTGAAAGTTCTTCCCAGTCAACCTATAATCTAGATTTTTCCTTATGAAAAATTCATGAACATTAGCTAGAATTGAATCTGCAAACCCTGGGTCTCAAAATGAGCACTGCTGTGGCTGGCACTAGATTTGATTGTAGTAAAAGCCTCTTATTTCTGGTTTTGAGTTTTCTGACTCCTTTCCTGTATGGTGGATAGTGAAAATACACTCGTATTTTTCTTTGAATGATTTATTTCCACTTTAAAATACAAGATTCCAAAGTACTCTTTTACAATAACTCAGTCATACAAGAAAATACAACCATAGTCACTCTATTAATCTTCCCCGAGCATATTTTTCTTTCTTTTATATTGGCCTCAAAAAGAAGAAAAAAATAGTGTATTTTGTAGATAGAACTGAAACATTCATCATAGGAGGAATTTAATGGTTGTTTTATTGGTAGTTTCAGCAAGAGTCAGTCAATTTTCCAACAAATATGTTGAAGTGTAACAGATACAAACTACAAACCAGTTAGTGCAAGTGGTTTTTGGATACTTTTGGAAATGTGCATCATTTGTCTTTTTACTACTTGAAATAACCAGGGTTTGGGGGCCAGTGCCAATCAAATTGAAATTTTGATTGGAGTTGGTGCCTCCTGGAGTTGCCAAAGGCACTGATCCTATTTGTTTATTTTAATCTTAATTGGGTTTTTGGTGTTTATTTTGTTATAAATATTTTGTATGTTAATGTGAGAGAAATAAAAATGCATTCTTTCATACTTGAAATGTGGTATATTTCATTCTGGTAGTATCCAACCTGTGTGCTGCAATATAGCCAGCTCGGGTTTGTGTGTTTTGCCAGAAACAGATGTAAGATGCACAGATAAGGCAATAAATGCAAGCAACCCACAGTCCATATTTAGCAGTGATACATCTGTAGATGCTGGAATAAATGTTACTGATAAGTTTTTTTTGATAATAGCTTATTCTTACAGAAAGCAAGAGAAGGAATATAAAATAATGTAAATGAACTTTCTTTTAATGTTAAGCAAAAGGAGATATGCAGCCCACAGCACATGTTCTAGAGGATTAGCATGAACTTTTACTGTGTATATTTTGCAGTTTAAGAATTGTCAAAGCAGTTCACCAAATTAAAGAAAAATGCAAATTATGAGAAATATATAATGTGAAAGTTTAAAATTAACAAGTATCTTACCTTCACTTGATTTCCAGAAAGGAGAGAAAATATTGGATGATTTCCATTTTATATTACACTAGCACCTTAATTAATTAATCATCATGTAACAAGCTATTTATAAGGCTGCTAAGGTCACAAAGGAATTTAATTTAGTTGTTTTCAATTGAATATTCAAGGATGCCTAATATAAAGACTTATAAAATGTCTATATATAAATATAACTAATAAGAAAACATATTTAGCAGGCTATGCAAAATTTATTATGTAATATAACATATTATTATTGAGGAAATCACTCAAATTTCACTAGTTTTGTTCCACCTACTTGTGGAAGTTATAATTCACTGTGAAAGCTCCAGCTATTCAAAACTATTTATTATGTAATTTTTTTACCTTTCAGCAAGATATGTGCATAATAAAATATAATACAAATATTTTTTTTATAATTAAATGTAAATAACTTAATAAAAAATCTTATTAGTTTTGAGAGAGAAACATTTTCAAAAAATGTAAATTTTTATTATCTTCAGTCAAAAAGCTTTTGAAACATGCTAAACTAGTTAGTTAATTTTGTTCTCCTTTGAACAAAATATTTTAAAAAAGAATCCACAAAATGTTTTTGGAAGATACAATTTAAAGAATGTATTACTCATGGTTTTGTAGTATGCATATGCAAACACACTTAATATGCTTATTCTTAATTATACTTTAAGCAAAATTTAACTATAGATAATTTAGAAGTTTAGAAAGTTTGCACCAGTGCTCTGGAAGTTACAGATATTAAAACAAAATATGGTAGATGATATGCCATTTATTGACATACATGTTCCTTACAAAATGATGCAGAGATGCATTTGGAACTGTAAAAGATTAAAACTTAGCACTGTTGTACTGTTTTAAGTAATTTGGATGGACAGGTGTAGCATGTCATAACTTCTGTTAAAGGAGCCAGTGAACCAGTTTCTACAATTGCAGCAATGGTTGAATGGCCTAAATTTATTACATTAATGTGTAGAGTTGATAGCTGTTCACCTTATAAAATACTCTTCCTGAACCAGGAATTTATAATAGCATTTGATATTTTTTGCTATAAAAATACTATTTAGTATGTGTAATATACAGTAAGTCTTGTATGTCACTTGAGATCAAGACTTTACCTAATGAGTTCAAAAAAATTCAAATATACACATTTTTATAATTTTTTTCATATATGTTCTACTGAAGTATGTTTGTACATAAGTAAATGGAGGAAATATTGTTCTTTCTGTGGTTACTCTCTGAATTCATGTTCTTTTAAATCAAATTGTGTTAATACCAAAGGATTGTTTTTCTGGTTAAATCTATTGTGCTTTTAACTATGCATTACATATGGTAAGGTCCATACGAGTAAGAGCAGCTGAGGAAAATGATAATGTATAGATAGGGTGATCAAATATCCTTAGTTGTCCACATGTCCTTTTAACATCTTTGTCTGGGGTCTGGCAGATTTTTAAAAATAATGAATTGTCCTCCTATGCAAGCTTGTATGTCTGAAATTTTTAAATTATCTGTTTTGATGCCTTTTAATTTGCCTGTAGGTAGCAGCAGTAGAAAAACCAAACAATATTTTAAATGAATTACAATTTTTTTTTTTGAGTAGTATTTAACGCCCGTTTTCACTACTGAGGCACCACAGGCGGTGAATTACAATAAAATTATATAATCTTTGTCATATGACTAGTTACAAAAATAGAATTGGTTTCAAGCACTGCTTAATACAAAAAATTCCTGTTGTAAAATAAGACTTTGCTATAAATTCTATAAATGAACCTTTTATTTGCCTGAAATTCATGATTAGTGGATGTTATTTCCAAGCTTCTGTAACACAGGGGAACTTCAATGTTATCCAGTGCAGATCTAATATAACTATTTAATTCCTGCACACTGAATATTATTTCCATCTCCATAAACCAATCTGCATAAGATTCCCCATAAGTTCTCCATAATGTTTAGATCAGAGAATTACTAACCATTTCATGACATTAGTATCTTTATGGTGAAAACCCCTTGTGGATTTGACAGTGTAAATGGTTTTATTGAAACTTCTCTGTTCAGCAACAGATAAAAAGTTGAACCTTAGCATGGCTGAAGATGGGAACAAATGTTCTCGAAACCGGTTCCATACATTTATAAAAAGTAAGTGAAGCTTTAAGAGTGTGTAGTTCAACTAATCATACAATGATATCCATTAAGATAAAAAGTGTTTGGAATGTCTGATAATCTGTGACTTACATTTGACCTTTGGGGAAAGAAAGATGCAACATTTCCTCTGCACTTAAATGCATCCCAGATTACCATAGACATTCCTGTTCATTTAAGAACTTTTGAAAAATAAGACATTTTTAAAAAAATTCTTAAAAACTTTTAAAAAATGTTAGAACTTACACAGTGAAGCTGTTGTTAAAAGACTTTCCTACCTACTTGCTACACTCCCTCTTTTTTTCTAAGATCATCCTAGTGATCTTGCCAGCCAGCCGGTTTGTCTTAAATTGATTGTATTTTTATTTCAATATCACATGCTTCCATTTCCCCTTCTGTATGATGTGTTCCTTAGCCAGTAAACTAAGTCATCTCTGTTTATATTTTAATGCAATGCACAATTTTCTCCATAATTTTATTGTTTTATTTATCAAGTAATAAATATAATAAAGATAGAAAAGTTTTATTCATTCATTGATGTTATTTAGTAATAAAATATTTCTTATATAATTGTCATTATTCCAGTATCAAATAACATCATCAATCATTTCACGATAATTTCCTCATTCAATCGTTTTTGTCATAATAAACAACCAAATATTTCTCTATATTTTCTGGCTGAAAACTTTTCATTCTGTCAAGTAAAATGGTTTTGTATGAAGAGAATAACCTCTCTATGTCACGTGGTAGAACTGCAAAGGGGCTATTTGCAAAATAAGAACGGAATTGTTTTCATGCTCACCAAGCAACACACTGTGAACATTCCACAGAAATGTTAGTCCTGGATTTCTGGTTTTAATTCTTTTAATTTGGTGACGAAAGCTTTCCCCAATTTCTTCACGTACTACTTTAGTGATAGCACTTTTATACCCTACTGGGCAGGTTAGTAGCATTTCTTTTTATTCAAGATTGCAGCTGGTATTTTGCTAAAATAGGTTCTGGTTGATTGCTAATGGCCATTGGGGATGCTGATATTTATAATTTTTTCCCTAGCTTCCAAATTATTTTTCATTTGTTTGTTGCAATCAAATTGGCTGCATTTCAGTAGATGTTCTTTGTTTAGGATAGTATTCACATCCTTACACAATGGGCAGTGTCGACTAATTTCATCCTGAAGAGATGTTCTGACAGGCAATCATGCCCAACAATTAAGCGGAATTGGGCAACTCCAATTTTTTTTTTTTGTTTCATTAAAAGATGTTGGAAAGTATTTAGATCTTCATATGGTTTTCCTTTAAGTGTTTGTTGAATATTTTGTTTTTCTTGTTCAGTTATTAATGTATTTACGAGTTTCAATTTAGAGGGAAGTTTAGTTCAAAAGATGGTTTTAATTTTATGATGGCTCCTTTTTTTGATAAAGTATCAGCAATCTCATTCTTCTTTAATCCCACCACATGGCTCGGGATCCATTGTAAAACTATTTTTATATTTCTAATCTGGATTTTATGATACAGTTTTATTTCATTTATAGTGTATTTTGGTGGGTAACTGTAATGCATTATAATTTTTGGTGCTGCTTTAGAATCACTTAAGATAACAATTCTTTTCTTTATGTTAAGTCTATAAAGTAGATTTTCTAAAGTTGCCCTAATGGCCATTATTTTGCCATGAAAATTGTTAGCATACTGTGCCAAAGGTGTATTAAAATAGGCTCTAATAAATATTAATTTAGCCTGGAGGCTGTTCTCATTCATTTTCTGCTTCATTCTCATCCATAGCTTCCAGCACCTTTTTTATGCTTTCTAGATGGTTACAATAATACAGTGTTGCTTCTATCCATGTACCCCATCCTTTGAGGATAGACTGTGGAGGTAGAAAAGTATCTGGTAGCATTTCAGAAAATAATTAAGCTGTTGATGAAGCCTTCATGAATGCTTTCTTCACAAAGGATATTAAACCATTCTTTTTGGGGAAGTTTATTAGAATTTCCAAATTATTTTCAAGTAGTCTATGAAGATCATGTGTTAGACATGTCAAATACACAGTCTTAGAATAAAATTTCTGCAAAGCTTCAGCTGCTTTAATCATGTATGCTGCCATGTCCTTAACTATTAGCAAAAGGTTTTATTCCTTTTCCTGAACAGGCCATAGAGCATGCAAGCATCATGAACAACTTACGCAATCATAGAGCAGTTTGTTTCTTTCAGTGCTCTAGAGATAATAAAATGGGATGTTACTGGTTCATTTTATGTGAGTTTTTCACAACATTGGCAATCAAACATCAACATGAATCTGTCGTTTTATTTACAGATAGCCTTATATTTGAATCACCATGTTGTCTTTGATTTCTTGGGACATATAAAATATAAAAATATAAAATTAAATATATTAGAAATATTAAATAAAAACTGACATTAAGTCTAACTTAAATCTGCCATGTTGCTTGGAAACTCAAGGGAAGAAAGCTGCTCTCCTATTGGCGGGTTAGGTAAATAACTGCAGGATACCTTTTCAATCCACTCTGAATTGTGAAATCACTTATAATGTCTTTTACATTTTTAAGTATAATATTACAATGGGGCTAGCATTGTAATAGTGCAATAAACAGACAGTAGCTCAGATGAAAGAATATTGGAATAGTTAGCCAAAAGTTGTGGTTAAAGTCCTGCCCATGGCCTCAAATTTTTCCTATCTGATTATTCCAAACAGTCTAACACATGGCATGTTAGAAAAAACAAATTTAATATAGAACTACATATTTATCCCTTGTTATATATATATATAATTTCACTAATAATTCCATGAGAAGGAGAAAGTGTTTGTTATAAATGATTAAAAAAATATCTAAAATGGTTGTCCATTTTTATCACTTGTGCACAAAAATATCAGATTAAATATTAGTTTCTGTTGAGAAGGTGAACTGCAGAAAATGTAACATAAAAGACTTGTTATTGGACATTTAGATATGACATGGCTGATGTATGATAAAATTAATTAAGGGGGTCCATCTTCTCAACAAATAATTATTTTCATGTGAGAATGATGAAAAAGATAAGGGTTTATTTTACATATTTTTCAACCATTTCATTAAACAAATTTTTTCCTTCTAAAGTAAATAAGGGGGATTTTGAGACTGTATGTTTCCTTTATACAATTAAGTTTTTTATAACCATTTGTTCTACTCTTTGAAATGTTTTTCTTTCAATTGATTTCTTTGCTTTCTTCCTATAGAATTTAAATCAGCATGACAAAGACCTCTTAACAAAAGGACTTCAGTTAATTTCAGCAAAACATTATATTGCATTAAGACAGATAATTATGAAAATCAGATCCATAATTTGCAGCAGTAAAATTGCAGATTTAGTTTACAATTATAGAATTAACTTTCTGAGATAAACATTTTTATTTCTAAGCATAAAGCTTGAGATTCCTAAACAGCTGTTAAATGGAAGAAAAAAAAGTGATTTTGCTTTTTTTTCTCAAATTAACAATATAGGATATTCATTTTGGTGTTATCATCATCATCATCATCATCATCATCATCATCATCAACGGTGGTAGTGGTGATAGTAGTGGTATTGTTTATTGTCCTCTTTTCCCCACTTCCTCCTCAGTACAGATATTGTTATTAAACTTTGGAAGTAAATGATGATAGTGTGTTAAATTGGTGTGCATCCATTTCAGATCAGTGGGAAAGAATTGCACAAACTAATTTTTCTATTTATGCCAGTTGAATTTGACTTTTTTTAATACCAATTTATTTTGTATGTAGCATATACAAAGAAAAAATGGAAATGTATATTATATTTAATCTCACAGCTAAGCAGCTTCAATATGCAGACATGCAAATTATAGTAATTTTGAGCAATACACATACAAGTCAGAAAATAATTTATATATTTTTAAATCTCAGAATGTAACATTTTCCTTCAGATTTTCCAGCAAGTTGTATTTTTTCCATTTCATTTTCTGACAGTTTAACAAGTGTTATTCAGTCATTACATTTTTAGGTTCACCATATATGCATAGGATCCAGTAAAATACAGTCTATAGAGATGATCAGCAGAGTAACACTGAAACAAAACTATCCATTTATAGCATTTTTTTTCATTGTTACATGTAGTTTGCATTTGTTCTACTTTGTTCTTTGTAGTTTAAGTTGCCTAATTTAAAATATTATTTTTATATTCGTAATGGTTATTCTTTTTTCTTGCTTTATGGGCTAAATGGTCATCAGTTTCAATTCCTCTGAAATCTGCATGTACCTGTATCCATTATAAGCATTTTCTTTCTTATGCAAGAATGCTGTTCATATCAGACATTTATTTGTAATTGCTTATTTAGCTAACTTTGAGCCTATGAGAAGGCTTCTCTATTACATCTAAAGGTATAAACTAAATAACAGCTTACATATTTTTACATCTTTGATCTCTGTATTATTATTTTCAACAAATTTATGGTCAAAATAACATAGTTAAGTGTACTTGTACCAACATTAATTTTTTTAAAATGTTTATTCCACTGTCATTTCGTTTTTGTAGGGTGCATATACAGTTTTTTATTGGACAAAAATTTTAAGGGTGTGGGTTTACCCCGAGTTTACTCATTTTAGCCAGTTATTTCTAATTAGTTGGATATTTGATTTATGTTTTGGTGTTTTATTTATTTTTATTTCATTTTAGATTCTTTTTGTTAATGTTAGTTAAATGTTGCCAGGAACATTTTTGAGAAATTAAATTCCTAGGAGTCAGTTTTAACAGTAATTTGTAGTTCCAGCAAGTCGCAAATTTTTCTTTTAACTGTAGCTTCTCTTTGAATATTTTTGTACTTCACTTAGTAAATTATAAAATATTTGTGATAGTAAAGCAGTTTGGAAGGTGTTTTGAACATTTGTAGCATATTATATAATGAAATTAAGGGAAATTAATTAGAAAAATGTAAATGAAACTTTGAATCTGCATACTAATAGAAGAAACATTCCACTTATTTTGTCATGCCAGTTACAGACGTTAAACAATGAAATGTTCACTTTTAATAAGTTTACTGACCTGCTAACTGCAGAAATAATAGCACATTAATAATAATAATAATAATAATAATAATAATAATAATAATAATAATAATAATAATAATAATAATAATAATAATAATAATAAGGTCTATTAATAACCTGAGAATAGTGGCTAATTAAAAATAGGGGACAGTGGGCCCTTTCAGCATTTTATACATTTTCTTAAGCATATTTATTCCTGCTTGTAAATTTGATCTTTCATATGTGAACCTTAAAGGAAACCAGAATAATGGTGATTATGTTAATTATAAATATAGAGTCATAATACTCTTCTTTCATGGAATGTAATAACAAAGCATTAAGTATTTTTGAGGTCTCACAAAATGTATAGAAAATACCATCAAAGGGAGTATGTGGCTATGAATACTTGAAAGCTGCATCAAAGCACAATTTACTTGCCATTATGTAGAAATTTATAGGTTGTATTTTGGATTAATGATTAAATTTGTTATGCATGAGCTTATGGAGCAATAAGAGGCTACTTATTGTCAGTGCTAATAAAATGTTTTTGTTCCAGAAGTAATTCTATTTCATTAATCACCATAAAGGTAGTAGTTATATAAATATTTGAGAGATTAAAAATTGAAAGATAAGTCTGACATATTTTACAGCTAAGTATATGAATATTGTAACTCATTAAGCTTTCCTGAAAATACAATTATGCAGATTATAAGTATATAAGTCTACCAAATGTAAGAAGTTATATTATACTTATATTATTTCATCTTATTAAAATTGACATTAAATAATGAATTCCTATTGAAGACAATAGGAAGTGATAAATGGCATTAGAAAAGGCTATCGAAACATAAAGGCATTTTAACTTTTATAATTCATTGTTTCTAAAATAAAGATATTCTAAAAGTAATAATGATTCATGATATCTATAATTGTAATCCTAGATTTTTCATCTTAATGGCAAAACTAAGATCATTAGTTAATGTATATTGGATAATATCATTATCATTGACTATTAATTAATTTATTCTTTATTAAAGAACTGTTCTTTTTTTCCATATAATAGACAAAATATACTTTTGGTAGAAGCAATTTTTAATGCTCAAAGAAGACAGGCTTATCTTCTAAGGCTTGTAACAAGCACTTTAACAACACACTATTCTTTGTGATTTATTTAAACAAAGGGAACAGATAGCATCATTTTTCTAGAGGCAACAGGAAAATTATGTCAACAGTTTTTGTGCATTTTCTTAACACTTGTTATTGTAATCCAATAATAATTTTCTCTTCTCATGCAATATACATAGACTTTGTGAACAATTAAAAGTAAATGGAGTTTAGTGTAAAAAAAATAAATACCTAAGTTTAGGATATATTACCACTCCATTGTCAACAGCTTCGTAAGTACAATAATTAATTATGAGTTAAAAGAGTTGGGAAGAAATTTGTAACCCAATGAATAAAATTAAAGTAATTGTTTTAAAAGACAGGTTAGAGGAATGACAAAAGAAAAAAATATAAGTTCTATTTTGGGGGTTTCCTATCCCTATTTTAAAAGAAACCTGAGTTATTTACAGATACTTACCTGGTTGAAATATAAGGTATATTTGGCATGCAAACTGTTGCTGGGATTATGGAGAAAAAAATTAAGAAAAATTATTTGGTTCACTTTGAACTATATTTCTTCTGTCTTGTAATAATCATACATATGCATTTCAATTAGCCATTTGACAGTCATACATGCACCAGCTGGCAGATAGGCCACCAGCTAAACAAATTTGGGCATTATTAATTTATTAATAGATGGTTGAATAGAATGCATAGTACTTCTTGAGCTCTGGTGGTAAGCATAAAGCATACACAAAGATCACATATGTAGATATGTTAGTTTGTATTTTAGCTTTAATGAAAGTAGCAATGTTTAGCAGGATGCTGAGAACTCAAAGCTTAAGAGTATGTTTGTACTGTGATATTATTTTCTTCCCTTGTAACTTGGGTTTTGTGGCCTTCCTTGTCTTAAATTTTGAATGAAGATGGTGTATTTTATAAAATATTTTTATGATGTAAAATTTTTAAGTGTAAGGGTACACACCAGATATATTATGTACACATGCTGTATGTACTTATGCAAATATATAGGTATCAAAAGTATATTGTGTTATTTCTGCATATTGCATATAATACTGCCTGTGATATGAGTTTGTATAGTTATACTGTGCTTTCAAAACTTTCTTTCAGATGCTTATGAATTTCAGGTTTTTTTTTCCCTCCCCATATATTTTTTGTAGATGTTTAATTTGCTGTACACTCAATGAAGAGAAAACTGGATAGAGATCAAGCATAGTTTATTATTTTGTATTTTTTGATGTGCTACAAACATTGCAAAATGGCAAACACCTAATTCTGACCCTGGCCAATTTCTAGGCATTGTCCATTATAAAGTCTTACACAAACAATGCATCATAATTACATCAAACCTTCATTTTAAACAAATAATTTACTCCTCACTACATATACCTGTCTCTGGCTCATCAGTAGTCCACTGCTGGAATATCCAGGGGATATGTATTTTCTGTTTTATTTTTACACAAAGAATTTTATTTTATCTTAACCATAGCCCTCTTCAAATATAGCTCCTTTTCTGCTAACAATCAACAAATGAATCTCCCACACAGCCTACTCATGACACATATAAAGATCAAATTTAATAAATTTTAAACTATTGTACACTAATGTATTCAACATGTTCACAATAACTCCACTTTCATAACACTAGGACATGTTTCGGAAGCATTCACTTCCATCATCAGCTGTTAACCAACTGTTCATATTGGTGGTTGAATCTCAAGATACTTCTATGGTGATCTCTGATGGTTCTAGTAGGAACTTACCGAGTTCAGACATAGGTGGAAAATCAAAATTCATTAACTTTTTCTAATTTTTTAAGATGAAAATCTTTTCCCAATTGGATAGCCCCATTGGGCTGTGAAGTTCTTTCAACATCTTAGTCTCTGGTTTAATTTCATGATTTTTGGTCCAAAGTAAGCTGCTACTGCTGATTTATCAACCTGCTTAAAACAAATATTCCTAAAGTGTTCTTTTCTTTGAATTTTAAATTTTCTCTTTGTTTTTCCTATGTATCCCTGATCACCATCTTTATATTTGATTTCATAAATTCCTGATTTCTGTTCTATTAGTATGGTGTCTTTTACTGTGCAATCTAATACTTTTTTATATTATATTTGTTCTTTGAGGCTATTATTAAGCAATATTCTTTGAATGTCCTCTTAAATTTGTGGTGGTAAGTTGGGTGGTACGTGAAACTTTTGAATTTGTATGTTCTTCAATGTTCTTCAATGTGAAAACTTCTCTTATAGATTTTTGTCTTTTAAATTTATTGATACTTTTTATTATTACATCTTTGTTGAAACCATTGGTTATTGCTGTCTGAATTACCTGTTGATATTCCATTTTGTACTCAATTTCTGTGAGTGGGATATTAATTATTCTGTGTGCCAAGCTGTGAAACACTGCACATTTATGTGGAATGAGGTTATAACTATTATTTTTTGTGTAATTTTATCTGTTGGTCTCTTTTTAATGAATTCCAAAGTTCATTCTATCTCCATTTCTTATAATTTTTAAATCTAGGAATAGGAGCCAACCATTGGTCTGTTCTTCTATGGTAAACTGTATAAATTTATGTTGAATTAAGAAGTTTCAAAGTATCTTTTGAATATTCTTTTGGTATTTTTGCAAATAGGTCATACATGTACCTAAAGCATGTCTTGAAAATTAAAGGGAAGCTTTGGTGATAGGTATTTCAAAGGAACTCATGAGTAAATCCATTATTCTCCAATTGATTCTTAATACTTTGTATCCAATTATTACCATTTAAATGGTTCAATGCATATTTAGGTTAGGATAGTGAAAGATGATACAACTTTTAAATTATTCTGCCTTCAGCTGGGTAGTATATAAATATAGTTATTTCAAACTGTTACAAAAATATAAAAGTTTTCCAAAGATAAATGTATATAGAACATGGGGGAGGGGAAGAAGAACTGAAATCTCTCCCCACTACAGTTATCATTAATTAATTCATTTAATTATTCACCATTTATGTCACTTTATACATTTAGCTTCATCACTTCATATTACATCTACAAATTTTTGAATACCAGAGTTTCACATTGCAGATATTTGGAAAATGAATAGTTTCCAGAACAGCCCTAAATGATGAAATTCTTTGAAGTTATTTTCTGGAGCAATTTCACTGTACAAAGAGGGATCTTAGGCAAGTAATTTGAAACATGGGTCACAGGGCATAAAATGTCAAAATTATGAGCTATTGAATTATTTGTTAATTTGGTATCAAGAGTTCGAATCAACAAGGGAGAGGGGAGTTTGTGCGAGGTAGTCAATTAAAAATCCTTATCTTGTCAGGAAAATATTTTCCCCTAATTTCATAAAAGTTAGTGTGTAAACGCATGTTTTAAAATTCCAGTGCAATTGCTGGAAACAAGTGCTTTTCTTTATAATAACATTATGCGAATGAATCGCCTGCACAATGCGCTGCAAGAGTATATTCGTTTTCAGTTTATCTATGGTATATATAGTCTAACATGCAACCGAAATGCGACAATGGACATAAAGTTTTATTTTCTATAAAGTTTATATTATTGCTTTGTGTCCATTTGTTTTATGATGACAATAAATGAATGTAAATGTATGCTATAACAATGACTGCATTAGTGTTTGGTGCTCTGTGGTAGCCTGTTGAGTGTGTCTTGTAAGAGACACACTCAACAGGCTATGATGATATGTATAATTTTGTGATAAAGTGTAAAGTAATAAAATCAAATGGTGTAGACCTGTCAGTCTCAAGGGTCAAGTTTCTACCCATAGGCAAATATTCCAGAAGTGGCGGTACAAGTGCCAGTGAAACATATAGTGAAAATTGTGAACTTATCTGCGGTAGCCTTATCGGGGGATGTATGGTGAAGTGAGAATCGAAAAAATCGCCCTTGGTTTTCCATTCAGTTCACATTTCTGGATTTATATGTTGTACTGTTCAGAAATTCAAAATCACAGTGCTATTCAATACAGTAAAATGCACATTGAGACAAAGGGTTGAATGATAAAATTAGTGATCAGGGAAAAAGTAAGTTTCAGTTGAAGTGTGAATCGATTTTGAATTTAAAGGGAAAAGGAGCAATTAATAAACCTCTCTTTGAAAGTTTTGGGAAATAGGAAGAAAAACATCTAGAGAAATTCTAAATGATCGCACGTGCATTTAGAACAGCATATCATACTTGCCTTCTAAACCCAAGATCTCGGGTTCAAACCCGGGCAGGATCGATGTTATTTTCGAGCGTAAAAATCCTAAGTATGGCTTCCTTCGGAAAGGAAGTAAAGCCATGGGTCTGTATCGTACATTTATGCGGCACGAAAAAGAACCTCAAGCTTGAAAGAAGAGGCCTCTGAGCAAAATTTGTCGACCGCTTCACACCCTGAATTGAATGGGACGCTGGTGACCTGAGCTGTTAAAGAGCGTCTGTAAATAAATCAAATAGAAAAAAAAAAAAAAAAAAAAGCAGCAGCACATCTCATATATGAAGAAAACGAATCATTCTTACTTTTCAAACGTTTATGTAAATTGCAAGCATTCTTCTTTCAGATAACACTTGTGCAATTATATGCCGCCTCTCCTATCGAATAATATAATTGATTCCTGTTATGTTGTTAGCATTTTGTTTGACGAAAGAAATAATCAAGCAAACAATTCATGTTGCATCTACGATGGTTCACCGTGCAATTATTTCTTTGATATAAAAGTTAAATTCTTCAAAAGGAGAAGTCGTTGCTTACTATAACATCCTGTTTTATTATTAACAGTATTTCTGAAGATATTTTATTTAAGCATTGACAGGATTTGCTTCGGATTAAATCGCAAATTTACGAGGAGTTTATAAAGAGTAAGTTACATAGATTCAATTTCTTTACATCACCCTCTTTTATTGATTTTTTTCTTCTTTCTTTTGTCGGTCCTGGTGGTGTAGTGATGACCATACTTGCCTTCTAAACCCAAGATCGCGGGTTCAAACTCGGCCAGGATCGATATATTTTTTCTAGTCATTTTATGGACTGTTCTACTGGCCGTTGCTTTCTCAACTTTAAATATACCTCCAATTACTATTTGGAAGCTCCTTTAACATATAACCTTAAAGTTAATAGTATATCATGAACATCAAATTCAAATCATGATTTTGTTTAGTTCGTGATTGTAATCGGGGATGTAACATCTATTTCAGTTCTTCGACATCTTTTGCTAAGCGAAATTGCATTTTGAATTTTTTGTCATTCAGTTCTAGGAATTTATTATTTTTCTAATGAAATACACGAGAAGCATGGTGAAATTCATCCTTGGATGAGGTGTCAAAATTCAGAAATTTGTACATTATAGCTCTTGTAAGGTTAACATAAGCTACAATTGAACGATAACAATTTGTTATTAAGTGGGAATGAAAAGTGAAACATTGAAAGAACTTTATTTACACAAAATTAAAGTAAATGCAACTTCATTTTATTTATAAATTAAGTTGTGATGCTTCTGTACTCTGGGAAATTTTTTATTTAACAATTAGTAAACTCTAGTTAGTGCTTTAACTTGTGAAACTTCGCGAGTTAGATTTATTTTGAGTTTAATGAAATGATCTTAAATTATTAGTGTTTATACAACGAAAATTTCCAAGTTATGTATTACTTGGTGCTTAATTTTATGCCCTAAATTCAAGTTAACTCTTTATAAAACTGCCCTAAATATTTTTTAATGATAATTATTTTGAATGATCTATTTTCACAGTCTTCCAGAATAGACAGTATTTTCTTGACTTCATGGTTCTAATTTTTTTGGTGTAGGTATTTTATTGTAGACTGGCGATCCTTTTAGAACAATTCAGGTTAGGTTGACATACATACGAGTATATCTCCTAGCATATGCGTTATAATCCGTTTGCTGATCGGTTAAAAATTCCATTTGCTTCGCAAAAAGATAATAAAATTTATGGAATAAAGGAAAACAACACATATGCAGTACTTTTAATTGTGCGGCGTTGAAGGACTCTAAACATTGTCACACGAATATTATGTGTCACTTCCGTTTGCAAAGGCTCACACAATAATAAAAAGTGAGTGATTATCTGAACTTGTTTATCGGATCGGACCGAAAATGACAATGAATATATATAAAATAACTACAGGAGCGCTATTTATGCTACTGTTTTAGTGTTTTATTTACTTCTGCTTCTCTAGCTCTTATTCTTTTGGTTAATTTTTTCTTGCTTTACTTTTAATTTTTTAAATAGACATTGAGGTTATTTGAATTACGGGCTGGCAAAGCGCGACTGCATACTGGGAGTCGCCAATCGTTAAAGCCGTATAATGTACATGCAGTAGCAGCTTGTTGTTTTGAGGGAGGCTATGTTAGCGAGAGGTTATGCGTTGTGTCACTCGGTACTTTCATTGTGTGCTAATTGTTCTTCATTAGTTAATGGATGAGTGTATTCAAATCAGCTTATCGGACAATATCCTTACAGCCTTAGCGAGGGTCTACCGAAGTACTTGATTTTATATCACACAAAACGCCTATTTCTTAAATAAATAGACAATTAATATTGCCTTCATTAATTAAAGTAATTAAAAAGATAAGACCCCCAAAATTAACTTACTAAAATATCCAGAACTTTATACCCCTTTCCCCAAGTCAATAGAATATATCAGTACAATATCATAATAGTTTTCAAATTCAATTTCCCTGCCCTCTCCCCAGATTTCAGCCTTTTCAGAACTGAGAGTCTCACCTTCGACAGGAATATTCCTAGCTGCCTCTTATCCTTTTGCTTTCTGTTAGAGTTAGTAAAAGAACGCGTAGGTATCTTTTCTTCCACGCCTCTGTGCTACTACATTTCGCCAGGATATGTGACCTCGAGTTTTTGAAGAAGAAATGTTTATATATGTTACCATGAAATATCCTGGCAATCGAGATCTAGGTAAAGAAACTGTTCGCCAAATTGTTAAAAATTTACGAGAAACAGAATCTCTCAATGACAAGAAACATGTTCCCAACCACCGTGTTCTTTCGGCAGAAAAGTTAGATGAAATATAGGAATTTCCTATGCAGATGCTGGCAACATAATGCCACTGAGGGGTATCATTTTAAACAGTTAGTGCGTATTGTTACTAGTTTTAAATACAGTATCACTTTATGCTTTCAGTAAAAATATCTGTGACAAAATAAAAATACTAACTTTACGCAAGATTCTATTCTCCCATTTACGGTTGCAACGGCTGAACTTCCCCACTAAGCAGCCACACTCAGACGGCTCATAACTGAAATATCCATACTGTGTATACTATATAACAGTATAATTATATAAATAAACCGCCTCCTTGGTTTAGTGGTTAGTTGATTGAGCCAGAAGGGCTGGAACGGAGTCTATCCAACCTTGTGAGAACAACTGGGAAGTAGTCTAATCAAACCGCCTGGCAACTGGCGGTGTGCTCGTCATATGCTCCATTGCAATTCTGCACTCTACCAGTGATGTCGCGAGACAGAGGTAGAGGACACGGGGCCGCTGTGGTAGGCCAACCTATAGTGGCTAAAATGGTTTTATATATACATATATATGGTTTTATATATATATATATATATATATATATATATATATATAATCTCAATTTCACAGAGATTTTACTTATAAGACGGTTGCACATAGTTATATACATAATGTGCACGTTTTAGTAAACACAGACCTTGGCTTGAATTTCAGCATTTTCATGAAGGGAACCATACCGTTTTAATATTTTACCTACATGTATAATAACTGCATATCTGTGTATGCTATGAAGGGAATGTTAGAGACAAATTCCCAAAACACACATTTAAATAGTTTTTTAATTACTTCCCAGTGACATTTATACAGAATGTTAATGAAATACATCATAATAATTTCAGAGATTGTAGAGAAGTCTTAGACAAGCAATTTAATGTATGGAATCTATGGCCTGCCTTTTAGATTTCATATTTATGATATTACGTTTCTAACGGACCAGTATACCACTGACTAATGAAGATTCTATTGAAAACAATGCAACACACTAACAGAAGGAAATCGTGAAGCATATCTCTTTGGCGTAGTCAGCAGTATACTAATGCTATATATATAAGCTTATTTCATAATAAAACTTTTAAAAAATATTAAATAACTTACTCCGTAGGACCCGAACCTCTGATCTTCGAAACTATAGCCTTTTGCCTTATCCATAGGCCGTAAAGTTCCCTATAAACTAAACTACATAACACAATAAACCAGTTAAGCATCGTTCAGTGTCGTACTGTATTAATACTGTAATATCATTATTACAATACTCTAACAATGATATAGTACTAAACCTTGAAAACGCTGATGATGAGTTATTGAAAACCGAAATATTTTCGTTCACAAAGCACGGTTGAAGGCTTCTGGGAAGAATTTTTACCCCGTTTTCCTTAAATATTTATTCATCAATATTTAATTTTAGCATGTTTGTCACTATATAATTTGGTTATTTTCCTTATAGAACATAGATTCTCTATCTCATATTGCTTATCTAAGACTCCTAAACAATTTCTGAAATAATTGTAATACATTTCTTGGGAGCACTTTTCTTCCATACTATCAACGATCTATAAATATGCCTAAATGGCTTCACAATCAGTAGAACGTCAGCGCCCACTGAGCTTTTCCTCTCACTTTCGGAAAATGAAAAAGTCATAAAGAAGAAAGAATGGAGGCGGTGGCACTTTTGCGCCTCCTTTGTTTAAAAATATCCATTGTTTTTACAGCTGTGTGGGTGGGAGTGTTGTCATGGAACTACATGAAATCTTTGATCTTGGGTACTGTATTTTCTATTGTTTGAACATCTTTATGTTACTGTACGATTTCATAATGATGTAAGTTGGTTGTTATGCGATCCTTTTGGAGCAAAAAGATATGAGCTTTTTTCCCTAACACTTCCACTCTTCATTTTGGTAATGCTTCATTTTCAAATCAGCACACTCGCGACTGCTACTTAGTTTACGGATCAAAATGGTAGATCCTTGTTTTTTATTTGTAACTTTGTTATAGACGGCAGCACTTTCACCTGAATTTAGTTAATTTCAGCATTATTTGGCACCGTAAGTATTGCCTGGTTTTTGACTATTAGTGAGGGAGCTTGAGAAATGAGAATATTGCTGGCGTATGGCTGTTAACCCTGTCTTTTTAAATCCTTTCTGTCTCAATGAAGCAGATTGAGTTTTTCTTTTACTAGCTATCTTACGATATCGATTTTTTTCAGGTCTGTGACCGGCCAAGAGTTTTGTTCTCTGGAAAAAATTCCTTTATAATTTGCTGTACGTGTTCTCAATTGTGACCAATAAAGGGCACGTTCTTCAAAAGTGTCTGCCAACATTTCAAAATACTTTCTGTTCAGACGATGTTTAAAATATACAAAAGCATAGCTAGGAAGTCACTTTTATAGACCTCCATCTTGGAAAAAACTAAACGAAAGACGAAGGTGGGTGTTGCAGACGGTAAAACTGGGACTGATCATCCTGACCTTTGAATGGATGTTTCCTTTCCACGAAAGTTTCTCTCTCCTATTCCATATATCATAGTTCTGGATGCAAAATAGAAAGCACTAGACTATTAAAAGTTACTTTCCTGGCGTCTGGCGGGCTCTGCTTGTAGGTCCCTCGGGCAGCCATCGGGTGATACCGCAGACTTGCCGGTGTCTGGGATTGACTACCTGAGAAACGTAAGGCATATCGGCCTCGATTGTGTATTGCCGATTCCGGATCTGGCCTCCCGGTGTATCTCTAATTTCATCCCTTTTTCCGGAGTGCCCCACTTGGGAGGCGTAGGCACAATAGATCCATCACGTAGTTGCAGCGCCAAAATATCTCTGTCCCATCTTTTCTTCTGTCCACTCCTATCGTATTCATTCCTATCCTATCCCTTCTTAAAGACATAAAATTCACAAAAATTGCTTCCTATACAACGAAGACATTAAACTTGAGCTATTCTCGTCTAATTCATTTACGTAATCATAATTTTAGCTTAAGGGGCATTCGAAATTGGTTAAAAGCTATCGACATGCCCTAGTACACAAATTCTATTTTAACATTTTAAGACGTGAAATTTCCCGAAAGCTTACATTATACTCTTCTACTTACAAAATGAAATTTAATTGGAAGCAACAAAAATGAAATAGATATAATAATTTTCCTTTGCCAGTATTAGAGAAATATATTTATGCTCTTTATACTGCTCTTATTTGTTCTATGCTGTTACAAAAAATAAAATGAAAATTGGAGGTTATATTACACAATGCACCATAATCAATTAATTTTAAATAACACTCTTCCATTGATGTGTACAGGAGTTCTCTGCTGGAATGCTCCGGAGTAAAAACCCAAATATGTGTCCCTAGAAAAGTGACTCAATAATGTTGGTGAAGGATGGTAACTCATAAAATTCAGCAAGAATCATTCAACTATAAATTTTTAAAGAACACCAATCACTTGCGTAGCATATGCAAAATTATTTTGAATCGAAAATAATAAAATGGAAAATGCAGCATAATAACATGTTAGCATAAAATAAACAAAAGCGTACAACAGCAATAAAGCATAATGAATTCGCATGGTGATTAACCTTTTCAAAAATAGCTTTTTAAAACAAAACTCTCTTAATAAATGTAAAAGAGTTGGCCCACTTTAACTAGCAAACTATATCAACTCTTGAGCAAAGTAATAATAAACACAATGTGTTTCATTTAACAAGAAACAAGATATTAAACTTACCAGAAATAACAGCTCTCTGCAAATAATTACAACTTCACCTAAAAAACTTTTACGATTAAAAACCTTACTCTATAAAAACCTTTACAGCTAAAATAGCCTTTATTCACCCATAAATATCTGGGTCATTGGAGGCTCCATAAATACTTTTTCATTTAAAGAAGCCGAAAACTACCAATTTCCATATCTCCATAACTGCATCTTTGTCAAAAAGAAAGAAAAAATGTCTGAGCAACTAAACACGCAGCATAACCATATATAAATTGCGTTACTAAACAAGGTGTTTATCCACCTCTTCCTATCCACCTCAGGGGAAATATTGTTTACAGAAACAAGCGAACAATTTTGGCTCATCATTAAACACAATCTTTTGTAAGAATTGTTCATCACTGTCCATCTCATCAAGCATCTGTACAGCAAACTCTAAACAGTTGGGCGGATAGCGTGTAACAACTGCAGTTTGTAACCCCGAAATTTGAGACGTTTCTTTAAAATTTTATGAACTGTAGTCTTCTTCAGGCCAGATTTCGAGCGCAGGTACGCACCGCCTTCTTGGGGTTCCTTAGATAGCTTTCCCGTATAGTTTCAACGCACTCGTCACTAACCGACGGACGGCCTACATGAACGTTTTTGGTCCAATATGTCTCCAGTTTCCTTCAGCCACTTATCCCACCGGTGAATGTTATTCCTATGTGGCGGCTCTTCATTGTGCACGCGGCGACATTCACAACGAACACGTGTCAGGGATTCAAATTTTGTAAGCCGCAGGTCTCATTGAACTTTTCTTTGCACCGTCTATATCTTGACTAAATGCCGGGGTTTGCTTCACTGTTTGTTGCGTCATTACCTGCGTGCGCACAAAAATGAAATTTATGCTCAGAAACTCTTTGACATACTCTTCAATGTATCGTAGGTTTCATCCTTTGTTTTCGTTTCGTTTAGCCATTATAAGTGTTCAAAACTGTGCCATGACATTACGGACACACTGTACCTGATGGGGATCAAGTGTGGAGGAATGCGACAGTTTGATTTAAAAAGCTTCTAGCTGAGACCCTGCAGTATAAATACCTTATAACTTTATTAAATTATAGACAAGTATACAACATTCACCCATGGCTTACTTGAAGCGGCGGGACGCAGTGTGCATTAATACTTGTACCATATCTTGAAATGTGAAAATGACGACACCCTTCCTCTCATCAATGTACCAATTGTCTTACTTTGCACTCACCTGCATATTTATCACTAGACCTGTTCTTTATAACATTTTTTTAGTCAAACACATGTTTGCTCTGAATTTAAATTTTACTGAAACTGGTCTTTTCACGTGGTAAGTCTATTTCTTTCCTTGAAACATTGTATTAGAGAAAAGAGCTTCTTGGTATTGCAAAAATAAATTGAGGCATCTTCAAAATATCTCCATACTCTTCTTCACTTTTGCAAAAGGTATTTCTGGTTTTCCCATCATATGAAGTAATCATTTTCTTTTAATTGGAAAACTTATCAAAATATTTACTATCATAAATTTCAATACCAAGCTACGCAATATCGCCTGTAAGACGCCACATATTCTTTCCCAATATATCATTTCATTTCATGTATCATCAGTGTCCACCGCCTGTGGTGCCTCAGTAGTAAAAACGGCCGTTAAACACCACTCAAAAAAAAAAAAAAACCGCCACAATTCGAAACTCAGAACATTCAACTGCAATTCAAATGTACCTGGATTCATGCGATGTTACCAATATTAATCTAAAACGAACGCTGAATAGTCCCTTTCATACTCAACAAAGAAAAATGAATAAACAAGACTTTATTATGTAAAATGCGGACAAATTAGAGGATTTCAAGAGGCTATTTTTAATATAAGAAAACGGATATGTCAGTAAAAATACTGACCCATGGTAACCGTTGTAATACGCCTAAGAGACCGACGATGTTGGCAACCAGATGTGAGTGAAACACTCTGGAAGGAACTGTTCTGCCTGGGATTGGCGTTTTTATATTGTTGCTGCGCGTTTCAGATACGTCGATAATGAATCATATTAGCAACGTACTCCATATATAAGGTTCGTTAGTGTCAGCTTTAAAGCCACATTATTCCGGGCTGTAAACAAATAAATTTCTCACCCCAACTGTTAGACAGTGGGTGATAAGAATAATCGCGTCGTATCTTTTAAAAATTAAATGACACCATTTTTAAATTAATTTCCATTGTTCAGATTCACACGATTTGGCGTTTAAACAACATTTACATTTTCCCATTTTTTGGTTATATGTATCGTAAAAGTTATCTTTGTCTCTGAGTAGCGTTACAGGCATCGGTGTTCTGCAGATGCACAAACACAAAATAACACGATGCTATATTTTAATACAGTTTTTACTCACTTTTAGTTCTATCAAGTTGGAACTCAACATGATAATCCAATATTAAATAAATAAATAAAACACTAGCCAATTCAGCTCCTCTCCGCAATATTTTATCTCTAACGAGCCGATGGTATATTTATCATTATCTTTATACTACCTCTACACATTCCTCTTCAATATTAACAATAACAAAAGACAGGCTTTGTTTACTTTTCATTTTCAAAATTCAATTTAAATGGTTTTCGTAGTGATAACTCTACTTTCTCCCCAAATCTGTAGCCATTCTATTTAACTATAAAACTACTGAGTGAAACCCCCCACCTCAATTATTAGTATTCTGCTTCAGTATGGAATGTGCTGTTCTCTGCATGTTGCTTATGACTACTCCATAAAGGTAAATACACATTTTTTCTCTTAGATTTTCACTTATTTCCTATCTAGCTAGTAAATAAAGTGGGCACTTCTAGAGTTTCTAAATATTATGTTCTTCTTTAAGTAGCCTGCAAAGGTGGACCATTCACAAACCCATATGATGACGACGATGGTAATTATGAGTGTGAAGATAATTTCCTTGAAAGAAAAACAACGTAAAGGAAAAAAGATAGAAAAAAATAGAAGCTTTCAACTTGGAGATGGAAATAAAGAAGCACATATAAGTGCGTAAATGAATTATATGATAAGAAGAACAAGAAAAAGAATCCTATATTTTTTCGCTCATTCAGTATGAAAAAGGAAGAAATGTCTTCCCCCCCCCTTTTTCTTAAGAGGGTATCCATCACAACACCACTATTACTACTGTCTGTTCCTTCAACAAATTTCCCATTTAAAATGTGCAAAAAATCAATGAAACAGTGGATCCTTCTAAATGTGGTTGTGTTGTTTCGTTTCGTGCTATTCTCACGTAATGCGATGCACCATTAATCTGTCTAAAGAATACAAACGATGACGTTGTTTGCACGCTGGAAAAGTGAATGGAGGATTTTCACAGCTGGTGTCATCGCGTGATTTTAAACACAACAAATAGTTCTTTATTGCAATGGCAACACATCACAGTTAAAAATATCAGCATTTCTAAAAGCTGCACGATCCCAACAAAACCAACGAATGATATCTTGATAAAGCATTAGTTACACAATTGGACATCCGAGGAGCACATTCTAATTAGTAGTCGAATATCTGCAAGCCTTTGCGAATTCTAATTAGTAGTCGAATATCTGCAAGCCTTTGCGAATTTCAATTCATTGTGGTTATGATGACATAGACTGTAATAATTCAAAACATTACTTTTATTGCTACGAAAGTGCACGATTAGTTGATTGTGTCTAGGCAACAAATGCTAATCATTATATCGCTTGTCTTCAAAGCGTGTTTTACGTTTTATAACAATATAACGATTAGTTTTTGTTTTCTGGAAACGACGAATAAATAGACTGAACTGTAATTCTGAATATTTGTAGGAGGCACATCCTATAATAAAATTTTATTTTTTGTAATATTAACAATTTCTTCACAGAAAACACTTAATATTTTTACTTTTAGCACGATATAACAGATTGTCTCTTTAAAAATACACTCAATTTTCCAACTACCAATATCAACGTTATCGTTAGCGAGGAGAGTTGATTAGATCATAGAATATTCAGACCAAAGACTAGATGGTTTGATGATCTTGAACTTTTCGTTCTTTTCGTAAAATAGAATTAGCGTAAAAATACGCTAATATAGTATCATAATTTATTCTTACTCCATTATTCACTCACCTAGAGTGTTGTGTAATTGCTCATATAAAGTTTTCTATACCTTTCAGGAAGTATGTCCAAAGCTGCATGTTCGACTGCTTATAGGATTACACCTGGTTGACAGTAAAATTCACCTCTTCCCTCATTTTCAGTTTTTGAAGAGGGAAAGCGAGATCTAAAATGGAGACTACAGCAACAATGTTTGTTGATTTTTCTTGTTACCAGCGAACATAATATTGTAACTGTAAAGAATTAAGTAGGCTTTGATCGAGTCGAATAAACCGCAATTTATAATAAATTTATTTCCTGAATTTTGAAAATAAATGCCGCTAAATATACCAAACGTAGATCAAATATTGTAGATAGCCCATTACAAAATAAGTTTTAGTAGCTCCCGGGTCATGGAACCCTATTAATCCATGGCTAGGTTACAACTCACTCCCAAGTAATAGTTCGAATTTGGCAATCTGTCTCCGTTGTTTCGTCGTCTAGATATACCCAAGATAGCGGGTTCAAACTCCGCCAGGGTCGATGGCTTTTAGGGCGTAAAACTCTTAATTATGGATTCCTTTGGAAGGGAAATAAAACCTTGAGTCCCATATAATAGATTTACGGTACGTAAAAGAACCTCAAGCTTAAAAGAAGGGATCTCTGAGCAAAAGTTATCCTCCGTTTCACGCCCTGAGTTGAAGGGAACGTTAATGACGAAAGATGTGAAAAAAAAGTCCGTAAATAAATATATACGAGGTCTCTTCAAAAAGTATCGCGACTTTTGAATTTCCGCGGGTTACGTATATTCGATTTTCGATTGTTTTGTAGCGTTATGTTGGTACCCATGTCCCTCACTTATGTTGAAAAGCTCGGCCATTTTGAATGTTCAGTTAATTGTTGGCAGCTATTTTGGTTGGACGTGTGTTGGCTCGTCTTCGATTTTTGCCTATTCCAAAAAATGGAACAAAGAACTGTATCAAATTTTGTGTGAAAAACAAAATTAAGTGCGCCGATGCATTCCGAATGTTGACTGTGGCATATGGTGAAGCTACCTTGGACCAAAGAAAGCAACGTTTATCGGTGGTACAAAATGTTCTCAGAGGGTCGAGAAGATGTGAACGACGAAGAGCGTCCCGGACGCCCGAGCTCCTCAACAACAGACGAAAACATTGAAGAAGTGAAGAAAATAGTATTGGCCAATCGTCGAATCACCGATAGAGAAGTTGCTGAGGACCTAAACATATCGATTGGCTCGTGCCATTCGATTTTTACCAATGATTTGGGCATGAGACGGGTCGCCGTAAAATTCGTACCAAAGTTGCTCAATTTCGACCAAAAACACCATCGCATTAACGTTGCTAAGGAGCTGTTGAACTCTGTCCGCGACGACCCAAATTTGCTCCAGAGAGTCATAACTGGTGACGAATCATGGGTTTATGGTTATGACGTGGAAACTAAAGCTCAATCAGCCCAATGGATGCTGCCACACGAGCCAAGACCGAAAAAAGTGCGCCAAGTTCGGTCGAATGTGAAGGTTTTGCTTACAGTTTTCTTCGATTGCAGGGGCGTGGTGCATCATGAGTTCTTGCCACAGGATAAAACGGTCAATAAGGAATATTACCTGCAAGTTATGCGCAATTTGAGGGAAGCAATCCGCCAGAAACGTCCGGATTTGTCGAAGAACAAAAATTGGCTTTTGCACCATGACGCCCCTGCCCACACATCGTTGCTTGTGCGGGAATTTTTGGGCAAAAACAACACACTTATGATGCCGCAGCCACCGTACTCCCCAGACCTGGCCCCCTGTGACCTTTTTTTTTGTTCCCAAAACTGAAGAGGCCCATGAAAGGACGACGCTACGCCACGATTGAGGAGATAAAGACGGCATCGAAAGAGGAGCTGAACAAGATCACACAAAACGATTTTTTAAAGTGCTTCGAGGATTGGAAAAAACATTGGCACAAGTGTATAATATCTGGTGGGAATTACTTTGAAGGGGACAAAATAGATATTCATGAATAAATAAACACTTTTTGAAAAAACACAAAATTCGCGATACTTTTTGAACAGACCTCGTAAGTCTTCTAGCACACACAGTTCAGAAATTTCTTCTCACAACCACTACAGGCTAGTCATCAGTTACTCTCCCACTTAATATGCAATCACTTCACTTTCTCTCCTGTTAAAACCAAGACATATGGAAAACATATTGCTTATAACCAGGGGTTGCTCGCAGAAAAAAAGAGATTGTAGCGGACTGTATGTAGCACAACTGTTTTCCAGCCTCACAGTCTTAACCAGGCCATTCTTGATCTTGCCTTCCTCCCTAGAACGAGAATATATACCTCTTTACCCCAGGTTATTTTAATTTCATTCCATATGCTCAAGGAGACTTTCGTGCTACATTCTGCCTCGATTTCCTGCTTGTGACATCCTCTAACCATGTTCTTACTTTTTGCATTTTTATAATTTTCATTACATAGTTGTCATATTGAACCCGGACCAACTCCTCTGAGTGCTTTTTCCATCTCTGCAGCCAAAAACGTTCGTGTTATATTTTTTATTTGGCGGCTATAGCATTTAGCGCGAAGTGTGGACTGGTCTCCCTACTTTAATCCAAGCAGTATTCCACTGTCCTTGTTTTACTATTAACCGTATCTTCATAGCAGCAGACCTCCCTCATGACCCCATAGTTTGACGTTCCTTTGCAGAGCCCGAGAACACTTTGCCAAAAATCAACTTGAAATTTATTTACATGTTCATCTCTCCCCTGTCCCCATATTTCACTTCTATATAGAACGGCGAAACTGAGATAAAATTATACATTGTGACATAAACTTATTTTAAAAATATATTAATTCAGAGCATTTTAAAGTTTCTGTAATGAGAATCAGTGATGTTTATTTATTCATTTAAAATTCTCCGAATTTTCCTGTTTCTAAATAATTTTTACATAGCCTAGTTAGTTTTTTTTAAGAGTTGATTCATTGGTATAGACCGAATATCTTTGAATGCTGTAGGGAGATTTGATGCTATATCAGATTATGTTCAATAGCATTTGAAGCACATACTTATAGTGTAAGCGTAATTTGATATTGCTAACTATAAACCTTGTCCAATCACACGGGGTTTTATGTCTCGTGTACTAGGCGTATCACAGCTGACGGTGTCGGTACTTCAGTTCCACTTTCCTCCCTGAACGTCGTTTTCTGAACCCATTCCATGTTGGTCTTATGGCGGACATTCAATCACAAAGGTGATCATATATCACTCTAGAGCAATGCATTTTTATATAAACGTTATTTTATTACCAATTAGCTCGCCGTGTGAATGTAGACTTTATTCAGAACTTTCTTGGCCCTTTTCTTCCCTCCAGAATTTGAAATTTAAACTTTGGCGCAAATATTGAACTTTCGCCAATAAGAATCACTCTGTAAATTTGCACAGAAAGTGGGAGATGTCGGAATGTAAAGGAAGACGTCTATAACCAGAACGTTTTCCACGATACAATGACTGTAACTGAGAGAGGATGACAATCCTCTCATCTTCTGTCAGGGGCGGCTTCTCCAGGAGACTTGGTTTGCGCTACACCCCATGGTTTAACAATTGGCTAATGAACTTTTATGCAAAAAAAAAAAGTAGCAATGTTTGTAGGGGCCTAATCATCTTACGTCTATTTGCATTTGTTATTATTATCTTTAGGTAACTTGGTGTATATTAGCGGTGCCACTTGGTAAATTTGTGGATTATTTTGATCAGGGGAAGTGAGAACCTTTTGTTCTCATTATGTGTGTGCACCACTTGAAACGTCCTCTATATTCACAGAAAACTTTACCTCCATGTTTATAAGACTGTCTGTTGCATTAGAAAGTTAAATAAATATTTTAGATAGTTATAGTGAAATGGTATATTAATTACAACACAGTTATATTGCAGCCGAAATTAAGGCTACCTTTATTAAATTAATAAATTGAGGGTGCAGAGTTATATTTATAAAAGCATTGATTTGATAAGGATATTTATTATGTATATGTATAATTAAATAATTTAGAGATAGGTTTAACAGATATTGATATAATTTGAGACTTGTATTTATATGTATGTCATTTGGCAGGTAACTGTAATTTACAAAAGGCATTGTATACTTTGGCTGGAGTCACATGTAGGTAAATGTGTGAGAAAGAGACACGATACCCCTTGTACCCTTACTGACGGCTCGTGCGCTGACCCTTCCTTAGATAAGGCTGTGAGATACAAAAGGGAAAAAGATTCTTTTGTTAGGTTACGGAATTTCTGTCCATGTGAATATTTAGGAAGGAATTCCCAGTAAGAAAAACACAAAAACTTAACAGTCACGCGTCTAGCCGGCGGATGGTGAATCATCGGCAAAGATGAACAAAGTAGGAAATGGCCGTAACGGAACAGAGTTTGAACAAATAAGATATAGCAATAATTCTAAAAAGAAATGGAAATGTCTGAACGGAGACAAAAATGTTTTATTACACGTAGGCCGCGAGTACAAAGTGTTAGGCCACCTATTCAAGAGCTAGTGTGCGAAAGTAAATGGAAAAAATGCGTGCGTTATCAATGAGAACATTTGGCAATCTATAATCAAGGGAGGAGAAAGATATTACTTTAGAAATCCAGCAGGTAAGGGAGGTGCCAAAATTTATGATGGGCTGTTCTTGGAAAATTCAGACTTGTGGGAGATCAGAAGGGGGAAAATAATTTTAGCCAATGGGCATCGAATAAAAATCAACGAATTAGGAGAACTTAGCTATACAATAAATATTTTCAGATAGTCAATGGTGAAATATAATTTGATAATAGAATAATAAACGAGGGAATTTAATTTAGCGAGAGACGTGACGATGATATAGAAAAACAGGAGTACAGGATCAGAAGTTGATTATTTGTTATTTTTTGGGCAGTTAGAAATTAGGAGTTAACAGAGGGATATTTTGAACAGTGAGTTGTGAGAGATAGTTAGTAGGGAGTCGTCAGTTAGCTAGCAGTTAGATGTGAATGGAAGGCAGTGGTACAACGCATTAGTAAAGGCAGTAGTGATTGGAATAAAAGATTGGTGAAAAGTGTACGAGATTAAAATAGGAGACAGATTATCAGTTTAACAAAGAAATGGCAAGTTTTTAGGCAGCGACGAGCAGTCAGGAAGTAACCACCAGTACTTTTATATTTGAATAAACTATTTGGAAGAAGTCAACTCAGTGTATCTTTTGGGCAATACATTTCTCGTTCCCGTGGATCTAAATTGATTCACAAAACACTCCAGAGGACCCTGAGATCTAACCCAACAGAATTGGAGAAGACGTCACAGCGAGCAGCAGGGGTTCAACGAGACCACGACCAGCAGTAAACAACATAACCGCATCCACCATACACACCTAACCGAAATCCACTCCATAATGAATCCCGCTCCCATAAAGATAATAGCGTGGGGCATATTGATATCAAATTTTCGCCCCTTCTCGTCCCCTTACAGCTTCAATTTGTAATAATTATGTGAAAGCCTGCACTTATTGCAACATCAAATAATATTACATTTGAAGTAACAATACTTTCTATAAGCGATTATCAGTCATTCCGTTAGTAGTAAGCCGCTGCTGTCAGGCTACTGAAGTTTCGCGTAGATTTGTGAAGCAATTGCTTTATGTTAATTTAATGTAAAAATACAAAGCTTGAATGCTAAATATTTTTCTTTGCGACTTAGAAAGAGAACTTAAATTTAAAAATACTCATTAAATCAACTCGTAATTTGAGTCAAACTGTAGTTTTAAAAAATGGAATTATGCATTGCCTTGGCCACCCACCAAGGCGGCCCGCATTCGATCCCAGCAGCCGTAGGTGGGATTTATGGCGGACGAATCGGCACCTGAGCAATTTTCTCCGGGTATCCCGGTTTCCCGTCACTCATTATGCCGTTGTTTCACCATCTATTTCAGCCCCATCTTCCTTTGCATCATAGTTCGCCTATTTTTCCGTACGCGATTTAAAATAGACCGCGCTACTGCCCTCTGCTACTATCTCATGCCTGGTTGGAAGTGAGTTTGGCATTAGGAAAGAAAAAGAAAAAAAAAAACATAATGCTTTCTATAGAGGCAGAACACTTTAGTCAAAAGGCATTGTATAGTTTGTTGCCATGAAAACCAAGAGAATTTTTTTTTTCTGTTTAAATAGATACATTGCTACGATATTTTTTATTAAATTCTCTCTTTCTCCCTTTTTGTTGTGTATGTTCAATGGCGAGTATTAATTCAAGTTATTAAACTGTGCAATCCAGGTTCATACTGCTGCGATTTGCAGCTGTCTTCTATAAAATAAAATTTAGGAAACGAATTAGTAGCCGAGATGTAAAACGCTGCATGAGCGGACAAGGTTTATAACTAAAACTAGGTTGTTTCAGCTTTGAATAAATAGCACATTGTGAGGGAGGGGGGGGGGGCGAGTTTGCTATCTTGAAGATGGAAAGGGTAGCTAAGAAAGACGAAAATATGAATTACTGTAGAGGTAAATTTAATTGTTCGGTGCGATACATACATGTTTACATATCGGACTCAAATCCATTTGAATTCGTTTTCCGGATTAAATTCAAATTCAGTACGATCCCCGTTTATATGAAGTTTTTCAGTCCTGTTCTACATAAGTTTTCATGTTGGTTAATCTGCTTTACATTATTTTTATGTTGATTAACTACCGGACGTGTTTAAACAACGGATTAATTATTGATTCAAGAATTAAATTTTTGAAAGATAAAATAGGTACAGAAAGTTAAATGGTATAAAAGAATAAGTATGTGAATTTTGTAGGAAAACATAAAAGGACAATAGACTTTATACGATTAAAATGACTAACGTTAGCCACATGAACACATTTCCCGTTTACATGCATCTCAATCCGGATTGAATCCATTCCATTCCCCGAACTGTGCTCTTGAATCCCCATTTACTAGCATGTTTTCAATCCGGAAAACGTATTCAAATCGGTCTGAGTCCGACATGTAAATTAGTTATAGTGAACTCTTATCTTGATTATATACACTAGTGAAAATAACTGTTTGTGCCGGAATAATTGCCATAGTCATCATTAGGACTTGGTACTCATATAATAATAATAATAATAATAATAATAATAATAATAATAATAATAATAATAATAATAATAATAATAATAATAATAATACTTTTTAGATTAAAACGTATACAGAAATTGAAATTTACGCTAATTAGCGTTTACTCAGTCAGAAAAGTAATTTTTATAGTGCATATTTTTACTATTTTGGGGATTTTTCGTTATTGCATACTATTTAAAGGAAAACATTACATATTTTCCAAATCATTACCATGTTCCAAGTTGGTAGAGATTATTCAGCAGAAGGCCACAGCTCAGGAGAAATCCTAAGACACGAGACCAAGTCACTTAGCAGCAAACAATTGAATAAGGTTGAGCAATTTCAGCGAGTTGTTTACTGGAAGTATGAGACGATACCTGGCGACGTCACATCCGATTCAGGAATGCATAGCCTTAGCACGTGCCGTGAAAGTCATCCCTGGAAATGCGTGGTGTAGCAAGCAGCAGTTTTATCTCAATTAGTGGTTACATGTGTTATTTAGCCATGAGTTTTCAGTTCAGTTATACTTTGTGTTCAGTCTTTCAATACGCCGCCAGTGAAATTGCCATTAACAGCTCAACTTCGTGTATATGTGCGTGAAATTGAAAACGTGTTTAGGTGGGCGAGTTTAGTGTGTGTTGCATATGGGGGAAAAAATATAAGTGCAGATGCTAGTTTTCAATTCATTCAACATTTGAAAATAGCAAAACACGTGAAAAAATGTGTCGCTCAAAAAGAGAATGAAACAATTTCTGCAAAGTATAAATGAAGCAAAATGTTCAGCTTCCGGTCCACAACTGTCACCGCTTTGTATGCTTTGTATGTGAAGCTTTCACTTCTGTTGATATTCCGCTCTATAAATTACAATAACCTAAATTACGTTACTTCTTGGAAATCTACAACAGTATAGTTTGGGCCTTTACAGCACGCGCATGGACATAAATCAGTTACAGAAATAGTTCAGAGATGGATACTAATCTCAGGTTAGTTTGACAACGCCTTTTGGCCCAGCTGCATAAAAATTTCTAACAAGTATATTACTTTTAACTGTTATTTAAAACAGTTAGTCATCATTTTTGTTGCATAAAAATAACCTCCAGTTTGCAGTAACCGTCAAACCTATGGCAACATAGTGAAATAATAGGGAAAATCCTGTTTACAGTAAGTTGACGTCCAACTGCTCAAACTGAAAAAAACAATAATAATTCAGATTTCCGCCTCCTTGTCATGTGTTTTTCTTAACATGTCTTCAAACATGGACTGTTAAATCTCAAAGCGAATGCAAGCAAATTTTACCAAATGTGAGAAGGATATTATTATTGATCCGGTGCTTAAATATCAGGTAATAATTGAAAATAAAATTTAAAAAAAAGCATATTAAATATAAAAACGTGCATGGGAAAATTTTCCAAAGAGTATAATTCTGTTCTTAAGACCTCTACATTATTATCCCCATATGTGTTTAGTCTAGCACCTAAAACTCCAGGAAATTTGCGAAAGTTATTAGAAGCCTAGGTACACTTCCTATACATGACCCTCTTCGGTTGGCATTTTAATGAACTAAGGTCTCAGCTGCAATTGCTCTAGTAACTCTTTATATACGGTTCTACTGGCCTTTCCTTTCTCCCCTTTAATATATCTCCAATAACTATTTGGAAACTCCCTGTCGCACGGAATCTTAAAGTTATTAGTATCATGAACATCGAATTCAAACCATGATTTCGCTTAGTTTGTGATTATAATCGGGGACGTAACATCTGTTCCAGTTCTTCGACATCTTTTGCTAAGCGAAATTGCATTTTGAATTATTTGTCATTCAGTTCTAGGAATAAATTTGTTCTATCATGAAATATACGAGGAACATGGTGAAATTCCTCATCATATGAAATATAGGAATAATCATAAATCTGCACAATATGTCGCTTGTAAGGTTAACCTAACATAACCTATAATTGAACACAATTCTGACTGTTATTACGCGGAAATGAAAAGTGAAACATTGAAGGAACTTTATCAACATGAAATTAAAATAATGATACTCAGCATTTTACTTATAAATGAAGTTGTTTGTCTTCTGTACTCTGGGAAATGTTTATTTATATTACAAAACTCTATTTAGTGCTTTAACTTGTGAAATTTCGCGAGTTAGGTTTGATTTAAGGTTAAGACAAAATAATCATAGATTAATGTTTATAGAACAAAAATTCCAAGTTAAGCATAACTGATGGTTAATTATGCTCTATACACAAGATAACTCTTTACGCAACAGTTGACTTTGTTGATTTAGTTTATTTACCGACGCTCTTTAACATCTCAGGTCATCAGTGTCCTATTCAATTCAGGGCGTGAAACGGCCGATAAATTTTGCTCAGGGGCCTCTTCTTTCAGGCTTGAGGCTCTTTTTCGTACGCAAGTCTACTGAACAAGACCTATGGCTTTACTTCTCTTCCGAAGGAAGCCATACTTTGTATTTTTACGCCCGAAACAATCCATTGATCCTGGCCGGGATTGAACCCGCGATCTTGGGTTTATACAACAGGCCCAATGTAGCAGAATAGAAAATTTAGATATTACAAATATCCTAGATGATAATGCATATTTTCATGTTTAAAACTGCATAATTACATACATATTTTATACTTTTTAATACATTAACTATGCTAGCCATGGTTATAATACCAGTCATTCTTCTCCTTTTCCTCCGCTGTTGGTGCCATCATATAGTCATAATTCCAATGCTCATCTATATTTATTTCTTGCTTTCTGTTCCTAGCAAGTGAAACTTAAGATTGCACTTAAAAGTGTGTAGTCATCTCTTCTGCGCTACTAATCCAACCAAGTTTCAGTGAAAACATCACAGTAAAACATAAGCAGTAACAGTGACAAACCTGGCAAACATATGAACTTATTAAAACATCAAAGAGTGTAAATAAATCGTGAATCGTATACAGTAATAATGAAAAATATTACCGTATTAATAATACTAACAATAAGAATAATAGTACAAGCAATAACAATGACCTCATACCTATATAAACCTATGTAAATCACGAAAGAGAGTATAAATAAATGTATTAGTAAAACACATAAATTAAAAAGCATTAACATTATTGTGAAGATAATAGGGAAATCAATAATAATTATATTAAGAGTAACAACAATAAGGGATGATATATTCTACAGTAAAACACAACGAATAAATATCAGAATTGCAACATAAGGAATCTAAGTCTAAGGTAATATATCATTTCTAACCATAAAGGCAATGGGCTTTTAGGCATGAAAGTGGATTTTATTGCCTAAAATAAGTTTTTAATGCTCTTTAAAACTGAAAATAGGTATTACAAATGATTACATTTTTTAAACTTTTACAAAAGCTTAATTATGAGCCCAGGTCATTATATTTAACATATATAATCCCTAATTTATTAATACAGAAAGTAACAATAATTTGTAGTAGATTTTCAAAATACATCATTTAAACTAATACAACAAATACACAAGTGAAAAAGTACTTAAACTTGGTATCTGAAAATGTCAATGAGAAAATGTGCACGTGAAATTATTTTTACGTCATATTTCATGTCGGTCCTGGTGGTTTAGTAGTAAACATACTTGCCTCGTGGATCCAAGCTCACGGTTAACCCGGTCAACGTCGATGTATTTAGGACATAAAAATCATATGGCTTCCTTCAGAAGGGAAGTAAAGTCGTTGGTTCCGTGTCATATATTTACGGCAGGTAAAAGAACCTTGAAAGAGCCTCTGAGCAAAATATATTAGCCTTTCACCTCTGAATTAAATGGGAAGCTAATGACCGGAGATGTTAAAGAGCGTCCTTAAATAAACACAACAATCATAATCATAGTCATAATATTAAATAACGTAATAACATAATCATAAATAACAGTATCCCTGTCTGAGCAATTTTGTTTCATTTTTACAAGTAAATATTACAAAAATTTTTTAGAAATAAATTTAATTGAGAATATGATCTAGTTTGATAACTAGGGGAAAATAATATCTCACACATTAGTGACTTATTTCCCGTAGTTGACCTCACTAATGCTTTTTCCAAAGTTTCCACAAAAAAAATTGTACTTTTTGTACTTAAGTATTATTTTGAAGGCAGAAAACATTTTTCCGTTTCTATAGACGTCACTGGAGCATATTTAATCTTAAACATGCATAAAATCAAAAGCGCAATTAAATATCACTTTTGTTTACTATCAAAATATATACCACCACACACAAATACTAAAACTCGTTGCATTTCCTAACTTCTCACTTTCGGCCATATAAAATTCTATCAGGCAACATAAAAACTATGAAAAATATATGTATGGTGTGATTGATTGTGTGTGTAATTTCATACGTAAATATGCATACTTTAAGCATGAAACTAAGGAATAGGTACTAACGTTAAAATAGCCATTGAAAGACCACATAGTTCAAGTATTAAATGCCCCATTCGTCATATATATATTAAAGGAAAAAAAGAAGAAGAAGAAGGAATTTGGCCAAGAGTCACTGTCTATTAATCACATTAAAATATTTCTTATGAAATGCGCCTGAAGGTTGGCAGTTTCTGAAAGTCCTGTGGTAATGCATGTGAATGATGATGAACAAAGTGTTGTTCTATGCAATGGTAATAATAGTACGTGCAAGATTTCAGAGCGTGTGTTAAGGTTATGAGATAGAGGAAGAGAGATTTGGAAAACGAGAAGATAGATAAGATGGAGATGTATGGATAATTTGGAAAAGTAGTGCAAGACAATGCATATTTCATTGGTATTTCAGTCCGAACCAAGACAACATATCGAGCGAGGGTGTTTCTATGGTAGAATAAACGCACATCGCAGATGTAACGCACACACATATGATCGAGTACGCTGTTGACGGTTAATGCACATTTTCCTGAAACAAACTGGCTCAGTCATGGATTTTCAAACTTGCATTTGGCAAGTGAGAAAATTACTAAAATATTGGGTCATCCATTTACCTGATTACTGACATGGTGACGGAGACTCCATCGGTCGATAAACCATCGCCCAAGTCGAACTATACTTAGGGCGAGCGGGGCAACACAAGAATCGATGGTAGTTCTAGAGTGATGATGTGATAATTCTAATTCTCTTAAAGTGGTAATCCATGTCACCCTAAGAGATGCTGGAACCGCTTGCTTTCATTTTCCATATATTTCTGGCATCTACTTCAGAAATTAACCATTACGCTTTTCAATTTTCTTTGGGAAATTAAATGATCTTTTGGCAAATGTTATTCTTTAATTCGTCTAAAGTGTGTAGATACTGATTTATGAATTGCATTAATATTTGAAACCCGACCAATTGGGAATTTCTCTTCAAATAATCTCCTCACAGCGCGGGCAGACTCGGTACGTGCATACGGATTATGGATAAACACTCTTTGCGGAATAGAATAAGATAATTAGGTATAATGTATGTCTTTTAATATTCTTGGAAGAGTGTACTCTAGGATTAGACACTTGTTTCTTTCACTGTTCAACGACACTGAGTGACTAAAGGCCAAGGTAAGAATTCTGCAAATCCCGCCGATTCCGACTCGTGCCGTGGCTGTCCTTGAACGATGCTTGTCGGCCGATGCAGTCTACAACAGCTCTATCGGTCATCAGATAATTAGATGGTGCTTTTGGTTGCTCAGAATTGCAACTTTACAGCTATGAAATCTGAGAATTAATTAAATGCATATATGAATAAAGTTCCCAGATTTCGTATAAGACCGGAAAATAATAGCAAATAACTTGCGAAATTATTTTTTCAATTTAAATGTATATAAGTAAAGTGCAGAGATTATTATAATTATATCGGTTTATTTAGAAAATATCAACATTTTAACAACCAATTTTTAAAACCTTGTGAACATTCAGATATTTTATTATCCTATTATTGGTAATGTATATAAAAGAGCCTAAGATGCAGTATGTATGTTACTTTTATATACTTAGATCAGAGCATTGTTTCTTTTAGTTCTTTTATTTATATATTTATATTTTATTTATTTTTCTATCTGTCATTCTTCTTTATTTTAGAAGAGGAAAATAAACTTCTGTCATCAGACACGGTTGAATCACCGGATCCTCAAATGCACGTACCTCTTAATTGTTGGGAGAGGACGTGACATATTGATTGTAGCTCAACAATGGGCCTCTGTGGCGGCGCAGCGGTTTTTACGCCTGCGCGACTGATATCGATGTGACCCGCACAGCACACGGTCTCGGGCCAGTTGGCTGGCTGAGGTCCTCGACTCACGGCGTGGCGAGCACATCACCCCAACGCTTCCCCGGCTGTCCAGGTCAGTCTCCAGCTCTGCTGAGCACGCTGTGCATGGCCATGGGGAATAGCAAAGTCTGCTCGAGTCCAAATTAACAATTTTCATGCGTTATCAACGTTCTTAAAGCATCGCTCTAAATAACAAATTTCTTAATTTAGCTTTATGTAACTTAGCAGGAAGAACTAAAAGGGATTTTATATTTTTTGTTGACAAATTTCGTTCATGTTTGGGCTAACTGGTTTACATTGCGACTTCCCTCTTTTTCCAAAATTCATATCACGGCATGGGATCAGGAAGTGGAATAAACGAGACACTCTTTCACAAAAATAATTAAATTAATTTATATTCTTTTTATTCTATTAACAATTAATTCTTAACTGGCGGAATTTTTTTCAAATGTTGAATTTTTCACATATATTATATAACGAAATTATTCACGGTTGCAAAAATGCATTTTTATAGAAAATCATATTCGTGAAAAATTAACATTAATTTTTTTCTGTGAGCATTTACAGTAATATTATAACTTAATTCAACATTTTCTCATGTTAATAATCTAGAATTCTTCATATATTAAAGTTGATGCATTTCTAGAAAGTAAAAGTATTTCATCATTATCAAATACAAAAAAAAAAAAAGAGTTGTAAGTTTACAAATTATATTAGAGCTTTGCTATTTCTTTTATTTTAAATTATCCAATAAGAGACATATCTTTATATAAACAATAACAATATATGTTATTGCCACCACTATTGGCTAGTGTACAAAATAATAACAATACATATAATTGTTTTACACATGTCTAAATTTATGAAGAATGCCCATTTTAGCCAATATTAATAAAATATTGACGCTACATTTTAAGTATATTCTAATTTTTAGTTTTCGCGATTAAAAGGCTTATGTATTAAATCTATTGTGTAAACCATATATGAAGGGAAAAGGTTGTTCTTAGCTTTTTATACTGTTCTGAACAATGAAAGATTTACTGGAGCACAATTACTGACTTTAAAAAAACGGTGGAATGTTATTTGGTATAACAATCTACCCGTGCCTTGCAAAGGCTTCTTATTGGTTATAAAACAAATGAAGGGGTGGCGCGAAACTGAGAATTTCTGAGTTTCATTAAAACACTTCTACATATTGATTATGTATAAGCTGGATAATTTCTTACAAGAGTTCATGGTCATTCGAAATATTTTCCTTAAATCCATCGCTTTGCTAGTCCAGATAATTTCTGCTACAGACATAATAGAATAAATAAACAATATTTCTGCTGGTGTTTTACCTCGGATTCGGTGCGCAACTTGCATTTGTAAACATTTCTTGCCAAAACTCACCAAATATATATAATCTATGGCTTTCTCATAACTTTTGAGGTGCTAAAATTCTACAGCTCTTGCTCGTTTTTTAAAATAAAAATTATAGAATTAATCTTAAAAATAAACAATATCTTATCACCATCCGAGGCTGCATACGAAATAGCATTTACAATCTATGCACACTTAAAATCTCTGCATTCAAGTGACAGTGACCCAGGTTATTAGTAACAGCGAAGGAAATTGAATTGGTAAAAATGTATTGTAAATTAATATGGTAGAAAACATTTAAAATATACGATTAACATTCTTAAAGTAAATAACAAAAGACAAATAAATGAAATAAGAAATACAGACGAAAGTTGTCAGATAAAGAAATCATAATCCTGACATCGCACAGAAATGGATATCTCGTAAAATCGTATGATGTTCAAGAAGGAATAACTCTGCACAATTTTAAACTTATATAGCTGTAAATAAAAATGTTATAAACTTAAATAACTGAACCTCTTCAGTGAAAATGACCCCATCTGCTATAATGACATTTTATATTACAATATGTACTAAATTTGGAGGTAAATTATGAAAATAAACATTATAATACTCACTTAAACACGGTAAACCATTATTTAGAGCGTAGTCGTATTATTATACATTCAGCTAAGTCAGACATGTTGACTGGAAATTCAGATTTTATGTGAAATATCCACAAGCATAAAACAATTTAAAGGCATTGCGAATAAAAGTTTACAACCATTAAAAGTTTCAAAGTGCAGAAACTTAGGCAACTAAAAGAATAAATAAATAAAAGTCAAATTACTATAAATGCACCAGAAATGTAGATTCATTGAAATGTAAAAATTGTACTGGGCAAGATATACCTAATAGCTACAGAATTTAAATGTAAGACAGAATTAAATATTTCTTCCTTTTTGATAGTTATAATAACTATGTTTGCAAAAATAAGTTGACATACAAAACAAAGGAAAGAAAGTTTTGTATTTAGATCTACAAAAAAGAAAAAAATATCCCACAATATTTTATAGAGCAGCGCAAAAAGGTATCTTGCCAACATATAAACAAGAAAATCCCATTTATTGGATATTACACTAAATTAGCGTCTTATTGTTAAAATATTACTTTATCAAAAAAGGGAAAATACAAATGATTATGTTATAAAGATTGATAAATGCCTGTTTTGATATTCTTAAGTTTAAGCAAGAAACACAAAAATGGTGAATGGTTTTCTTCTCCCCTTCTATTTATGCGTCTGGTTGCCTTTTCTCTTACTGAGAATTGGTAGAAAGGAATTCTTCCTTTCCGATAATTAGGTTACATATTCTCTTATGATTACATTAGTAGTTCTTTCTACTCGCTTTCCAGAAGGCAGTCTCTGTCTCAAAGATTTCATTCTATGAGCTTTTCATATTTTTTTTTAAATTCACTTTCGAAAAGGATTCTAGAGTTAACTATAATATTTCAGCTGTTGACATTTCGTATGGCGCAAACTGAGAGAACTTTCATGTGGATTTTTGAGCATTATAAAGAAGAAATCGCTCTCTGTTTCTGCTAAGTCTTGATATTAATTGCATAAGCATAGAGCAGTTATTTCCTCTAAATTGTGAATACGAAATAAAATTGCAATAATTTCGAAGCGCGTGAGATACATTACATTACATTATCTGGGGAAACTCACAGCTGATTTCAAAGATGCATTCTCATGATAATAATGGTGTCGTGCTGTATGCTGCTCCTCAAACATTACGCGTTCCTTAAGATTGTCGGAAAACAAGAGCTGTCGGACGAAGATTTATTTATTTTTAATAATGTTTAACGTCCGTTTTAACTGCTGGGGCATCATAGGCGATGGAAGACGAAATGATAAATTGGGAAACGATTATTTTTAAAGGAAGGAAACTTTCCACGCCTAAGTTTAGGTACCTTCCGGGCATTTGTCATTTATGAAGACTGAGGAAAATCTGGAAAATCCTCAGTTAGGGAGGAGGTCCTGGCGGGAAACGAACCCCAGCCTCCCACTCACGAGTCCACGTCTTAACAACCTCGGTCACCCATGGCGGTAGGATGAAGCTCACATTGAGTACCTCATAATATTGGAGGACTTATTTCCAAATGCAGATCAATCAACATCTTCAGTAAAGCTCTAAGAAGTCAACAAGGCTGTTTTTGTTTCTCCTTGAGTAGGGTTCAAGTAATAGAAGAGACTATCCAAGCAGTAACGAGATCGGACATTCGTCATATTCAATTATGAATATTCCTTCTTATTATTATTACTAAATGTGCCGAACTCTTCAAGCGTAATTGATTCGTGACAATTATATACATTTTTAAAAGAACGTTCCAAAATTATTACGTTTTCTTGATAATAGCAGAACTGTGAAGGCCTTTTTCTTAAGTTATTCTGTAGTTTGCAGCACTTGCAACTTCTTTTCCTTTCCCCCTATAGACCTGAGAAAGTCTTATATTGTTATACAAGAAAATCGTTACATAATATTGAGCTGCCGCCTCCTCAAGGGCCAGAAGCTGTAGAATCAGCTCATTTTTAGATTGGGAAAGCTGTCACGCGAAGTTATCGCTTTTAACAATGGAATCATTAGTTATAAGCTTCAGAGAAATTCTTGAAATAAAACTCGAAATGACGTGCTAGTTGTGCCTTAAGTGGCAATGCATGTTACCCCTCTGTATGGTATTGAAATTTGAAAATTGAAATTTATTAAAAAATCCCAATAATGTACTGCATTCAAATATACATACTTTATCAGTCCATTACAAAATGAGATCTAAAAATTCACAAAAAAGTAATACTAATCTTTCTTATTAGATATTTCCTTTCTAGAGTTACTTGCTAACATTTTGATCCCAATACACACAACTCCAGGTTATTAGTGTATTGGTGCTGTATTACCCTACCATTGTTTATGCTTATCTCACCTATTGTACTTCTAAGGTTATGTTTGCCTTTATCTTCCTCTGAATCATTCTTATCAATTTCTATCTAACTTTACCCAATTAGTTCCCTGTCATTTTATCATTATTCTCTCCTTTTACAATTAAAATCTTTCTCATTAATATTTCCCCCATCTAAATTCTTCCATTTTTTTTGCCAAGCCTATTCCCTTAGTAATTTTGTTTGCCTATAATATAATAAACAATGAAAATCCGTATTAGCTTCTCCATACATTAGATATTTTTTACCTCTTTATCATACCCTAACCCTTTTAAATTTATAACTTCAGTTCTAGCCCATGCAAATCTTCCCGACCTGCCTTATCACATTATTCTATATATTTTCTTTATCCCCATACTATTTTTATTTCCCTATAAAATCTCAATGAATTAAGATACCATGATCCTTTCCACTTATATTTCTCTTTGATACTGAAGCATTCCTGTATGTTAACACACTTATTGTTTACCAGAAATCTTAAACCAATAAAAAACAATGTTAATTGACTGGATCTTACTTTGTGACAATATACATTTCTGAGACATTAACATTTTATACCAGGATATAAATATTTTAATGTTTTAAAGATATCGCCGTGAATATTTTATAATACATTTGTCCTTCTATGATGACAATTCCTGTATTTAAGAACGTTATATCTTCTCGTTATGTTCAAACGAAGTGATAGTAAATTTGGCGGTAGCGACTTCAGGTGTATATTTATAGAATATTACTGTTAAATTTTTTATACACCTACATAGCTTTTGGAAGAAGAAAATAGGCCATTTCATGGGATGCTGGAAGGAAAATTTAAAGAACATTCAAAAGTATTAGTTATTGAGTGGTTATTAGCTAGACATATCAGGTTTTTAAAAGTTATTTTATACCACAACCGAAATATATAATTACTGTCTGTGTTGAAGAATTTGAGCAGAACTGCAAACATAGAACGTTGTTATTATATTCTTTCTCTACCCTGCTCTCCACTCTCTAGGTCGAACAGTTTTACTGTTAAGATTAAGATTACGATTAAGATTAAGATTACAAATTTACTGTTCATAATTATGACAATGTGACTATAATAATAATAATAATAATAATAATAATAAAGCAACAATTAAATTGAAGTACATAAAATATTAAAAGCAGTTTGTGTTCTTTGACTAACCTTTAAATTTTTTAAATGAACTCATTACTCCGGTTCTTGTTCTGTGTATATGATACACAGAACAAGAACCGGAGTTTATAGTCATAACATAGTCATAACATACTCTTGAAATGAATTTTCACGTTTCACTTTACCGTCCCTTTCTGTACAATTCTTGTAAGATATCGCGCCGCTCTGATACGGTTAACAATTAGAGGAAAATAGAGGAAAAGTTATAGATTAATAGTTACCAGTCTATAGTAAGGACAGCGGTCCCGTGTAAACTAACATACTATTAAAGAAGTTTGTGAATGAGTTTTGAAATAATTAGCAATATTAAATTTGTTTATATTAAAATAAAATAATTATATTATTACATATTAATAAATATAATAAAAATAGCGAAAGGCTGTATTTTATGTTGATGTTGTGTATCTGTTGTGCTCCAGGTTATACAAAATCCCAGAAAAGTCAGTCAGAGACCAAAGCTAGCCTACACAAAAAGAATAACTTAATGAAAGACCTCCTGACAGTGACTTGAAAAACCATTCCTGCATGCGCAAGACAGACTTTGCCTTTGACCATATTATTGATGATCGCCAATAAAAGTTAACACATTGGGGTCAACACACTAATTTTGGGTAGGCTCAGAATTACAGTCTTCATAAACGCTTCACTCTTGCGCCTAAGGCGAGTCTTTAAAACGCCTGTGCCTAAGGCAATCAACTACATTACGCACTGCTATTCGGTTTACTCACCGAAAACGAGTTGCCTTTTAAATAAACAAGCTTCCTTAGTTAAGAAAGTAATGATATATTTGGATATTTCATGGTGTAAATATTACGCATAATATAAACAAGTAGCAATTTTAACATTCATATCACATTTTAGTCCTTAAGTTACGCATGCAGTACTAATTACTTGCATGTAGCACCTTCGTAAACCCAAGACCCAAGTTTAGTTTAAGTTTAACAAAAAATAAAGAACATAAAATATAATATTACTCCATAATAACACTTTTTTCCTGCACTATTCTTAATCGAATAATTTTTTTATTCGTCCTGTTCTTAATTTAATAAATGTTACTTTTTATACGTTAGGTTAGGTTAGTTCACTATTAATAAAGTAATAATAATAATAATAATACATCACAAAAAGAATATTACTCCATAATAAGACTTTCTAACTCGTCACTTTTTAACACCATTCTTAATTAATCGAATAAATACTACTTTTTCCATGTTAGATTAGTTCAGTTGAAGTTAAAAAAAATAATATTACTTCATAGTAGCACTGTTTATCGTATCGTAGCTATCCGGGCCGGTCCTGGTGATGTAGTGGTAGCCATACTTGCCTCCTAAACCCAGGATCGCGGGTTCAATCCCGGCCAGGATCGATGGATTTTTTTTTGTGTGTAAAAATCCTAAGTATGGCTTCCTTCGGAAGGGAAGTAAAGCTGTGGGTCCAGCGTCGTAGATTAACGGCACGAAAAGAAACCTCAAGCCTGAAAGAAGAGGCCTCTGAGCAAAATTTGTCGGCCGTTTCAAGCCCCTGAATTGAATGGGACGCTGATGACTTGAGATGTTAAAGAGCGTCCGTAAATGAAACAAATTGACAAATACTTGATCCGGCACAAGAATAGTTTCAGGGCTAACGTCTAGTGTGGCATTTCGGAAAACCTACGTGTCAGGAGGCACTTTAATGTTTGTGCAGAGCGATTAGCATAGACGCATGTTCAAGCGGGAAGAAAGATGGTTAAGGTATCTGATTTACACCATTCAATCCACGAAACGCATAGTAAAATCGCTCATTTCAATTATCCTGAGACTCCGCTTTATGTTGGATGGAAAAGATGTGCACGCAATGTATTGAATTTTATTATATTTTTAGCGCACATCAGTAGCTACCAAGATAAGATCATGGCTCTGAGAGCATTTCACAGAAGTCCTAGAAAAGAAAGTGCAACATAATATCTGTTCATGGTGTATTGTTTTGAAAGAAAAAAAACCTGATATTATGCGGCATTTGAAGAGCCACGAGATATGTCAAAGCAGTCAAGTATTAGCTAATTTGATATGATATTTCGTTTGTTTTTGAACTGGGCTTTATTCTAATTCATTTCATTTTGCAAATAAGCAGTTTTTGTAATATTAATACAAATTTAATGTCATGGAAGATCCAATGCGATACTCTGAGGGCAAAAATATTCCATACACAGATAACTGAAATTGCGCTCCTGTAAAACAAGAGGCCCAAACTTCGAGAGAATAATGATACATCACATTGTGATTCTAACACGCGCACTGCATGATTCACTTTCGCTCGAGAGAAATTGTGAAATTCCCGAGATTTTGGCTGACGACTTCCAGGATCTCAAGCGAGTCGTATTCCCATCCCTACTAACATGCAAGAAATATCGTTCGGGGGAGTCCCCACGGAATACCGGCGTAGCGCTCTGGTTGTGCAATGAAAGCAAACAATTTAATGATGCAGCTAGTTCCGAATGCCTTTCTTACAGTTCGCGCAGTTGCTCATCCATGATCATCAAATTAAATATGAAAGTGATTTCTTTGCCCAATACTGAACAATAAGAATCTCATTTTCCTAATCTATCGTACTGCCAGTAACACTCAGCAAGTACAATGTAGTTTTCATTACCTCAGTAAAAACTCTTTGATGAGCTATTGCTGAATAGTCAGGTATTTTTGTTACAAACACTTGAAATATAAACATGGATAAGTGGTCCAGGATTAAGTTTTGCGCATGCGCATATTGGTTAATCTACAACGCATCGTAGGATGACAGCAACTTTAATATAGCAAATGGAGAGTAGAACAAAGAAGGTCGCGCGTTCAAGCCCTGTCAGAGTCAATGGATTTTAAAGTGTAAAAATCCTAAGTGCGGCTCCCATTGGAAGGGAAATAAAGTCGTAGGTCCTATGTATTTGCTGCATATAAAAGAACCTCAAGCCTGAAAGAAGGGATATCTGGGCAAATTTATCGGCCGTTTCACGCCCTGAGTTGAATGGGACGCTAATAACCAGAGATGTTAAACAGCTTTCTTTAATAAACCTAATACATAAAAAATAAATTTCACGTGAGGCAGAGCGTCCTATAGTGAAATATATATGCATATCAAATCAGTTCATCTGAAGACCGCAAGAGACATGTGCTGTATTAATTATAAGATATAGACTTATAGTTAGAAGTACTAGTTCGCACTTAACTTAAACTCATTTTTGCATCTGCGTAAATATTGCCCGTTGTGAGTCTGTCATTGATATGAATGTATAACGATATGAACAATGTACATTTTTGAAGAAAAATCATATTCTTATATCAGTAACGAACAGAAGAACAAGAAGAGAGAAGGAAGGTAGGGGCTGTCAGAAAGCTCCTGATATGAATTACTTTAAAACACCAAATAGTGATGAATGTGGTAGTAAAAGCGCAGAGCGTAAGTAAAAGCACTCTGTAGCCACCAAAATTAAATCTGGTACTCTAGCATATGATAAAGTGATTCATATTCCAGAAAAACCATTCTAACTGATGTGAGATGACATTGATGAACTATATAGAGCAACGATTTAGTTTAATAGTCAGAAAGGTTTTGAATATTTAAACTACTATACACTGCTTTATCGCTTTTGTGTTCTGGTGGTTATATGTTTCAGTCCTCATCCTGAAGAACCTTTCTATCTAGACTTGTGAAGACAATTGGGGAGTTGCTTAATAGGAGAAAAAAGGGAATCCGGTTTGAAATACGAGATTAAGGTTATCTAAGAAGCCGCTGCACTAATCACGTGACCCTTCTGTAGTGTAGAGGTCTGGAAACACTGAAGCTGTTGGGCCAAAAAAATGACGGAATGAATATTTATTGCCTGTCAACAGGATATACAGTATGTACAACTTCATACACAGAGAGCCATTGTGTTAAATGAATATGTTCAATGTTTATGGAATCCTGATTTCACCCCTGCTTTAATATTTCCGTTGCAATATTACCCCAACCATATTATATTCAATCTTTATTTTTCCTGTGGAATTTTTTCTAGTTTATTTTAGTTGAAGTCTCTCCCTTTAAGTCAGCTGTGTTACTTTTGTTATGCTGAAACGAAATGAAAGCTAATCAAGTCCAATTTATGCAACAATTTCAATTTTTAATAACATTGCGGATTATTATTATAATTATCATCGTCATCATCATCATCATCATCATAAAAACAATAGTCTTGAAAATGGACCGGAACTTTCTAAAGACAATAAAAAAAACTGTTCTCTATTTCTCATAATTATCTTAGAACAGTTAAAGCAGGAGGATACATCTTTATTATCCTTCATAAAGGAAAAAGAACAATTTTTTAGATAAACTATATTTTTTAAGAACAATCTTAACTAAGATGCAGCATCATCGCTCTATGCTTCCTCTTCAAAACTTTCAACATTTTCTTATTGTTAGCTAATTTCTTTTACCTTTGCGTCCACTGTTCCAGAATATTTGCATGTATCTATCTTTAAATTATGTTTCTGCTACTAATATTTGGCCTTTGTTCATGCGTAAAGAATAGTTTTGATAATTAACAAGAACTATAAACACACTTGTCGCAATTACTTCTATTTTATTTTTCTTCCTTTTTATTGCACATGTTGCAGATATTTTTTTTTTTTTCAAAAGCACGCACTATGAATGCAAATGATTGTATTCCAAATTAAGTTATTGAGTGAAATGCAGTTCCAGCAAAATATGACAATATTTTATATATGTTTTCTCTCTCCCATCATATTTTACATTTTTGTTACTATCTGGTATGGGTTCATGAGTATCAAACATAATTAATTATGATACCTGTTTCCAAAGAGTCATTTTTGGATGAATGCGAAGTTAATAAGCCAAGTGAAAAAACACGAGCCATAAAAAATAACTTTTCGAACGTGTATCATAAATGATTTTTCCACGACAGCACAGATTTTGCATTAAATAAATATTTCAAGATGGAGGGTCTACAACATTTTATGGCTGTCTAAACCGACCATAATCAGCAAAGCAATTAGGTAAAATTGACTGCTACATGCATTTTTGATTTGATTTATTTAAGGACGCTCTTTAACATCTCAGGTCACCAGTGTACCATTCAATTCAGAGAGTGAAATGGCCGGTAAATTTTGCTCAGAGGCCTCTTCTTTCAGGCTTAAAGTTCTTTTTGTGTGTGTGTGTGTAAATCTACGACACGAGACTCGCGGCTTTACTTCTCTTCCGAAGGAAGCAATGCTTAGGATTTTTACACCCGAAAAATCCACCGACCCTGACCGGGATTGAAATAAACTAACCTATTATTATTTTTAAACTACTAACCTAAAGTATAAAAAGTAGCATTTATTCGATTAAGAATATTATAGAAAAAAGTGTTATTATGGAGCAATATAATATTTTTATGCTCTGTTATTTTTTGTTAAACCTAAACTAAATTAATCTAATCTAACCTTGAATTATTTTATGTTCTATTATGTTTTTGTTAAACTTAACAAATGTAAACTAACCTAACGTATAAAAAATAGCAGTTATTCGATTAAGAATAGTGTAGGGAAAAAGTGCTATTATGGATTAACATTATATTTTATGTTCTATTATTTTTGTTAGACTTAAACTAAACTAATCTAACCTAACGTATAAAAATAACATTTATTCGATTAACAACGGTATAGAAAAAGTATTTTTATAAAGTAATATACAATGTTATGCTTTTTTTTTTTTTTGTTAAACTTAAAATTAAACTAACCCAACCTATGAAATAAGTAACATTTATTTGATTAGGAATAGTGTATTATGAAGATTAAAAGAACTAGCAACATTTATTGAGAGAAAAAAATTCAGTAAGAAAAAAAGATTACCAATACTTATGAGGAATCAATCTCACGGCTCATTAGAACCACTCTATACATTTTAACCTACTGAACTGACAGGGCTCTATGCTAGTTTAGAAATTGTTTGCCTAAAGTAATTTCTACTAATAAAATCGTAGCCAGTTGGATTTCTTCGCTACCGTTCGAGAAAGGAGGCGTGCTCTGATATGAGAATAGGTTCAGGGGCTAACATCAAGTGATGTCACAGCGTTATTGCTCTCAGTGTACTGCGTGACGTCAGAAATGTGGTTAGTCTTTTCTCGAGAGGCTCGTGAGACTGTTTTTCTGCAAGCCATTGAGTTCTTTCGAGGTACACCCATAGGGGAAGGAGCTCCAACCTCTTCGGATGTTCTGGCGCGAATTCGCGAAACTCAAGCACTCATGGTACTTCTGACCTTACTAAAAATGCCCCTACCTTTTGGGAGTTGTATGGGGAGTTGGTCTCATTGCAGCAGGTTGTTTCCTCGTTTCTGAAAAGTTTTCCGATATGGAAATGCTTTACTTGAATGAAAGGTCTTCATTAATAGAAATGCTCCATGCCGCAAGGAATGCTCCTACTTCAAAATCTAAAGGAGAAACTAAACCGTCGGAAGTTCAGGGTGATTTTAAAATAAAAAGAGAAATACTGCTTTATTGATAAAAGAATTAGAAGTAAAAAAGTGGAGAGCGATGGAAGAATCTCGGCAGTCTATATTAGCTATATATGAAAAAATTTCCTCGCTAAAGCAATGGAGATACTCCATTTTTATCTTAAAATGAATTTAATTGATTTAAACTTATGACCTGAAATTTAATAAGCATTACATTGTGTATTTTTATTTTATTATTTTTATTATATTAAACTTTTAAAGTTTAAGGAAGGTAGGTCCATGAGTTTCCGTCCTCGTGGATAAGGATTATCTCCTTCACAAAACCCTTATCTGGTGTCATACCTTATCTGTTAAGTAAATAATTGCAGCTGTAACTTACCTCTGCTATATTCAGTTGTTCAGATATAGTTGCACAAAGAAGACTATGTGTAGAAGATTGTGACATGTTCAAATGGAGTATCGAGCTATTATTAAGTTCTTCAAAAAGAAAGACTTACTTCATATGAAATTAAACAGCGATTGGACGGTGTATATGGGGAAGCATCCCCCTAATATTCTGCTGTGTAAAAATGGGCCAAACTTTTTCGAATGGGTCTAGAGAGCTTTGAAAGCAAGGAGCGTGCAGGTTGGCCCTTGATGGTGCTTACTACTGAAAACGTCGCTCTTGTGGAAGGAGAAATTATGGAAGACCGGCGACTCAAAGTTACAGAAATAGCAGCAATGTTGGGCCTTTCTAAAACAACAGTCCTTATAATTATTCATGAACATTTAAACATGAATAGGCTAGAGCAAGATGGGTGCCTAGACTTCTTTCCTCAGTCCAAAAGCAGCAACGAGTCATCTGTTGTCAGGCTTTTTTTTGGAGCTCTGCCGTGGCAACGAGAGAGAAGTTCTGATAACCATTGTTACAGGAGATGAAACTATGGTCCTCTACTATGATCCCTTGTCCAAAAGAGAATCAATGGTGTATCGTAAACCTGGAGAAGCACCTCTAAAGTCCAAGGTCACTCAGTCAACCAAGAAGATCATGGCCGCAATTTTTTGCGACTGTGAAGGAATACTCTTCATTGACTTCAAGTAGCGGAACACCACAGTAAATGGGGAGTACTATGCTGGCCTACTGACAGACTACGTGCTTCCATCAAAGGGAAAAGGCGAGGAAAGCTGAGTGGTGGTGTGCGCCTTCTTCACGACAACGCGTCTGTGCACACAGCTCTTGTTGCAAAGGAGGCGGTGAAGAAATGTGTCTTCAAGGAGATCAACCATCCACCCTACAGCCCATATCTAGCTCCCGGTGACCATTTCCTCTTCTCAAAGCTTAAAAAGTACCTTCGAGGAAGGAAATTTAATTGTGACGAAGAAGTGATGGATGCTGTTTATGCCCATTTTGTGCACAAGACTTCTGACCATTTGGGGGGGGGGTTGAAAAGTTAATTCAAAGATGTGGGAAGTGTATTGCAATAAAGGGTAACTATATTGAAAAGTGGAATATAGTTTTTGTTTTTATCATACCTAGAAAATAGTAAGGTCGGAAACTTGTGGACCTACCCTCGGTATTCAGAATTATTACCATATTATTGTATAGAAACTTAAATTTCTCTTTAGTCATATATATATCGGGGGAAAACTGTTTTTGTGTCTGAAAAACAAGCAAATGTTACGAAATTTAAAATTTGTTTTGGGTGCACATCCTGTTTAAGATTTATAGGTCTATTGAAGACTTTCTTCTTTAGAATATACATCAGAATTAAATAAACATTTATAAAGTGATCCTTAAAGAGCCGTTTCTCAAAACTATTACATTAAAAAGTTAGATACTTAAGAAAGTAAGATATATTTTATCTCCTTACATTTCACAGGAAATTAAATTAAATTACTTCTGAACTTTTACACCAAGTTTAAAGTTTAACATCTCTCTTTTGCTATCGGTTCATTAAACTCTAGTTAAAGCTTTTAAGCACCAAGTGTTAAAAAACAGTCATTTTTTTTATCTCCGACTCCGAATTGCCCAATTGTTTTGTTATTGGTTAACCGGGGGAAAAATACTCGCCCGCTCACACAAACATACAACCAAAAATTGACTTCACTATAGCCTTTGCTTTATTTGTCTATAGAAGGATATACACAGTTCTGACCCTGGTCACTATATCCATAGCATATCCCGACATATCAAACAACGGAAAAAAGAGGAACAGACACAGAAGAATTTAATCTTCTATTTCAACTGTTATTACAAATTAATCACAATACGCCTATTACCTAAATGAATGTCAACAAACTCAAATGTATCAATATTTATCTACTTGAATCCAGAGGACTTGAGATACCTCATCTTTCAAGTACATAATCATAAGGTTCATACGAGAATTATCAATAAAGATTGAGATTTTTTTTTGGCACTTACGAAGTACACAAATGTAGGGTCAGGTTTGGTATTGTCTTTTTGGAAATAGTATCCATTAAGGTGTATGGACTTCACCTAACGTTCTGCCAATCATGTTGGGTTTTTTTTTGACATCATCTTTAGACTCGTCACCGTCTTCTTCACGACAGCCATTTATAAACCAAAACGCAATTTTTTTTTGAGACGATGGAACAGAAAAAAAAAAAAAAAAAAACACCGGATCTAGGTCTGAACTGTATGGAGGGTGGAACTCAAATTCTTTTTCTGGTCAAATGTTGAGCAACAACTTTGCATTGTCACAGTGAAGGCGCCAACCAGATGGATGCAGCTCAGGGCGTTTTTTCGGATGTGTTCGGCCAGGACGCTCAAAAGAGTCTTGTAATACCTCCCATTAACCGTTGTTTGCTGGGGACTTCATGTTGATAAACCACTCCACGACAGTCGAAGAATGAAATCACCATAACCTTTCCTGACGACCGAACAACCTTGACCTTCTTTGGTGTTGGAGGACCAGGCGATTTCCAGAATGCCCTCATGCTTGCTTTCGGGATTGTAATGATGAAGCCAAGTCTCATCATCTGTAATGATGGAATTCAGATATGCCTCGCCATGTTCTGCTACCAGACACTGAAGCTCGCTCCATCTTTTGTTCAGCCGCCAACAAGTTCTGCACCCTTCTGGCACAGACGCGTCTCATGTAAGCTATAGTGCCGAAGGTGAACGCACTACCGCGGGAAATCTGTAACATGTCTTTATCCACTGCTGTTCGTCGATCTTCCCGAACAATGACGGCAGCTGTGTTAATAAGTCTCGTTCACTGCAGTGGTTTGACCGACCTGCTTGATGTTGAAAGAAAACCCTCCTTAAACTCTATGAATCACTGAGGTGCTGTTAATTGTGGCAGAATATGCTTCAGTACCGGGTTCCTGCAAGCTTTCAGAACACCACACTGCTTGTTACGAAGCTACTTCATTTTACGCAAACACTTACTTTTTGCTGGCTTGCTGCACTAAGACGCATGAGCGTACGCACTTCCAATTTTTTCCACCAAGTTGTGAGATCTGTTCTTCTCCTGAAAAATTGTTTCACCACCCTCTCTACAATGTGATGAAGGAAAAAAAAATCATTCGCAGTAATATATCCTTCTTACTAATCTTATCAAATCTTTATCCCACATTGTGTATCTCTTATCAACAGTTCACACCCCCTTTAACTTAACTTTTATAAAAATTTTCAAGATTATTATTACCATTATCATTAATCGTCTTCAACATCAACATTTTACTACTCTTTATCCGTATCTCCCCCCTTAAACTTATCCTCCGAGCACAGGTCTCGTTGCAGTGAAACAAGATATGCATTGCATATTCCCTCTCTCCATAAATAGGAATCGTTCTTTTGCTGTTGCCCAAACCCCACGTCAGTGAACAAAACCAGGCTATCCGTTCCCATACCTTTTTATACACACGCTCTATCATACATATGTTTTCCTCTAATTATTTTTTTTTTTCTAATCTATAAAACTTGAACAATTTTCTCTCTCTCGAATTTGTGAATATAACACTTGCATGTCCATATTCTCTAGCCTAGTTCTCACTTCCAACCAGAAGTTCTTAATAAAATTGTCACTAATTATATGTCTTCTGTACCATTCTTAATTAACTGTGCTCTAATGTTTCCTAACCCTATTCTGAAACAATGGTTAATTTTGTAAGAAAAGATAAGGCAAAGAGATACTTAGGCATGTAAAATTAAGGAAAATTTGGAAAGAAATTATATGGGAGAAATAGGAAATTAAAAGAGAAAAGTTTCTGGAAAGAAATTAAGCTAAGGATCGAAGATATTAAGGACAATAAATATTTGGTGATTTTATTATTAAAAAACTTTAATTGTATATAGATGCATGAAAATACTTGAGAGAGATAAAATATATTGAATGTTGTAATAAGAATAACAGAGAAGGATTTGCATGGGTCTAAATTGGAGTTGCAAAGGAGTTGTAGGTGTGGGTTGTAGGTGTGGGTGTAAGATTCAATATAGACATATGTTCAACATGCGGAGAAAATATAAAGAAATAGCCAGTTATTTAGGGAAAGTGAGGAAGAACTGGTTGAGAGGGGCCAATAAATGAGTAAAAGAAATAAATTAGCAGTGAATTATTAGAGATGACGATTTATTCACATTTGTATTTATAATTAATAAACAGAAAATAATATACCAGTAATAGATACACTATATAATTTTGTATTTATTCTATTGAGTATTGAAGAAATGACTTCATTCATTTCTAACCACTTACTGTTATTTAAAATTGCTTCTTGAAGTCTCAAGAAGACTAGGTCTAGGTTCTTGTCATAGAAGAACTCAACGAGTTCGAAATATAGCAATTTCAAGTGTGACTTTATCTGAGTGTTTTATCCTTTTCTACTTTTATTATTACTATATATATATATACTTTTTCGCAATAGTTATTATGGCGTTGCCTAAGGAAACGCTATAATAATGCCATAAACGAAATAAAAGGCTTTTATTTTAATAAAGTTGGTTGTTATTGACAACAGAGAGTAAGTAAAGTACATGGTTTAGCAACAAACAATTGAAATGTATATGAGTAAACAATTTCCATTTTGTTTAACAGTCGAATAGCAGCAAACCAATAATAATAAAGTTCGACGTATTCATTGATATGTCATGAGAAATTAAAATCTATTTTTTATATGTAGATTGTGGGAGTGGAAAAAAAAAGTTGTAATTCGTGCGTTGAGTATTGCTGTTCAGTGTTCGGACTAATGTCAGATGTTTTCGTTAGAACGCAAACGTTTACTCAACTGAAAATTTATTACTTTTCTCCCTTATAGCATAAATAAGTATTTAGTGTTCATAAGAATACTTTTAATCGCGCCTGTAAATTTACCTTTTAACTTAGAGCCCCGCCAAAAAAAAAAAAAAAAAAAAAAAAAAAAATCTAGTATCTTCCATCAGGAAGCGAACCTAAGCATATTAGGCTAGATTACCAAGTCTAAAGATATTGTGCTTACATTCTTCTACAGCCGATTGATGAAACTCCAAAAGAGGGAAACACAAAAGGAAATGCCAGTAAAGCAACCCAAGGTGATGGGAAAATGCAAGTGTCTGAGGAGCGAAGACTGCTTTCGAAATTAGACATTTTCCCAGATTTATTCCCTTAATCGTAGTGAAGGTATCGTAACGAACCTCTACATTAGGCAAGGTCTCGTACCGAGACGGAAATTGAACCTCTGATGAACTAATTAAAAAGGAGGAGACGTTGCCCTAGCTCAAGGGCATTAGCTAACAAGAAGCGGGATCTCTTTAGAAGTTTAGACTGTCAAGATGTTGGTTTGTGCTATACTAGTCTCATCTTTTAATAATGATAACAGAAAAATGTCTAAAGTACACGAACGGGTAGTTTAAGGAGTAAGGATAGCTATATAAAGTAATTGCAGATTTTCAAGTTAAATTATTCAATTGCCACTTAAGTTAAAAACACATTAATATAAGCCAAGAATAGTTTTGAGACCGCCTCCGTGGTCTAGTGGTAGCGTTTACGAAAATCGTGGATTCAAATCACGATCAGATCAGCCTGTCTGGAAAAGGGATTTTTTTCCCCAAAGTTTTTCTTACTCTGAGAGGGTGAATGCCAGATAGCTTTGAAGCAGTTTTTAATAATGATGGGAGATAATTATAAATGTGGGGGTTAAGGATTATTAATTAATTAATAAGGATTATTATAATTGGATCTCAGGTTATTATTTGTGATAATGATGACAGAGAAAGAAGAAGCCCATCAGTTAATAAGCTCCGCAGCTGGGCATAAGGAGGAAGCGGAAGTAAATACTAGTTCGTGTTTGGCTGTGGCTCTGGCTTCACTTCCTCCCTCTTCAGTCTCCCCGCTTCGATGATGTGTTCACCATATCATTATCACAGCGCCGGCACATGAGAGTCAATTGTTTTTTATTTTAGGAACGTATGTTACGTTACCAGGGAGACAGGGGACATCTCCTTCTTCACATAAAAAAAATTGTAAACTTTCTCCAGTAATGTTTATTTATCTGCATACTCAAGAATCGAAGGATCTCTTTATACCTATATCAAGTTTTTGCTCGCCAGAAGACAACCTTGAAAAATCCACGCGGATCTGTATACGATACAAAACGTTTACAGGCCTCTACACTTGAGAGTTTTTCTTTGGCGCGGACACACTCGATCGCCGATCACTTTCTTATTACCGCTGACTTGCTTATGTCTGTTTAAAATAATCCACCAATTTACCGAATTCTCTTGATAAATTTCGTAACAAATCTTTCTTAATTATTCGCTCTTATTGCTCTACAGGTGTCACTTGCTACTGCTACTGCCTCTATTCTTTTCCGCGTCCGCGTCCTTGTCCTTGTCCGGCTTTGTTCTTGTGCTTGTGCGGGGCTTTTTGGTTCTCCCACGATTTTTATGAAATTTTCAGTCAGTCGGTCCTATCCGCCTTGAATCATTTTTGATTTAAATTATTGCAGCGTCTTATTACGTTCTACGTGCTAATAGGCTACATAATAATCCCGTGTTTCTTGGTTCGTTTCTCATTGGCTATAATTTAGCGCCAATTCCCCACTAACGAATATTTACGCTTTCTATTTTTCTGCTTCCCCTTACTTTTCCACTCTTGCTTGACAAATACGTCCCGTTATATTTTGTCAGAGTTGCGTCTTTTTTCAAGGTTACTTCACGGCTATTTTTCACCCTCGCTAACAGTATCTGTTATTCACTTTTATGGCCTGGTTCCTTCTGCTTTGGAGGGGCCTATTGTGTAAGAGGGGAAGGCCAAGGCCGTGAGGTCTAGTCTTTATATTTTAGCCAAAGTTAAATATATTGCATAAATTCCTTCTACTGAATTTTTGAAGCATGTCTAAAACTTGTGGTTTAATTATACGAATGACTGATAAAAGCATGCTTAGAATTAATTATTGAAGCCTTAATAATCATGTAATACCTTAAATTAATTATTTTCTTGGAAGTTAGGAAATCCTGCTTAAGCTGTAAGGCGTGCTGGACTTTGAATTCGATTGCCCCATCATTTTATTTCATTTTATTCATGACTACAGACTTACGCCTACAATGTTCATGTCCAATCTACAGATATCACGAGGAGACCAATGCCGTAAAAACTACAATAAATAAAATATTAAAAATAGTTTGAAACAAGAAATAAATAGATAAAGTAAAGCAAAATATTAAAAATGAGAATATGAAATACGCAGTTTGGTGAAGACGATAGAAGAAACTTATTTTGCTTAGAACGTTCATAATTTACCATATATAACTATACAAAAACATTGCACTGAATTTGATATTTTAACCATTTAAATAAGACGCATCAAACTAGATAAGGAAAAGGAGGAACATTTACTGAAATAAATCCTGTAATTATTGTGTATGAAAATTATTTTATGTCGTATAGCAACATATCTTGCTTATAATTCTTCAGCGATATTTGCTCCGAAGCAGTTTTCTTTCCGAAGGACCGCCACGGGTGGCCGAGGTCGTTAAGACGCGTACTCGTGAGCGAGAGGTCTCGTATTCGATTCCCACCGGGACCGTCCTCCCTGACTGAGGTTTTTCCAAGATTTGTCCAGTCCTCATAAATGGCAAATGCCCGGGAGGTACCCTAAACTTAGGCCTGGAACGTTTCCTTCCTTAAAAAAAATCCTTTCCCAATATATCACTTTCTCATGTATTATCAGTGTCCACCGCCTGTGGTGTCTCAGTAGTAAAAAACGTGCGTTAAACATCATTTAAAAAAAATCCGAAGGCAGTCATAACATTTCTAGGTTACTGTAAGAGTTACAGTTTATTTATAACAACTGCTTTCTGACTGTTTTCAGTCTTTGAAATGAACCGAAACGCAAGGATTTCCGGTTCGTCAGTTTTCGACTCTCCCCTGTTCCGCCTCATATCGTAAGAAATAGATGGGTCGTTCCGGCTTGTGGTGTTTTGAAGACTGTTACCAAAAGCGCTCTGAATAAGCACGAATTAATTACCTAATACATAAATCAATATTTTGACATAATGAATATATCGTGTATATGTAGCAAAATATTACACTTATAGGAACTTTTCTAGCCTTTTTGAATGAATGAACTTATTCAATCCTCAATATAACAAATACAAATACAATATAATATACAGATTTATAATTCGAACCTATAGAACATTAATTGTATTTATTAGTTTATTATTTCTAGAAAATCTGAATTTAGTTGTTGGTTTTCTTATTGATCCACTATCCAAAACACTGTGGTTATCAGAATATTGGATTCATTCACATAAGTAAACCCGTCATCTCTAATAATTTTCCTCATATTTTGTTTCTTTAACTTCTTTAATCCCGTGATGCCTCATTTATATTTCTATGTATTTCTCCTAACAAACCTAAACTTTAACTTAATTCACGCACTCATAATATGTGCGTTTTTGAACATGTAACGCTCTCTCTCAATATACAGTCGTTGTTCCGCCTGACTAACCGATGAAATACTCATTGTCTCACACTGCTTTTCAAAATTATCCATGTATCTTCTCCATCTTATCTGTCCTATATTCCTGTCACATGCATTGAAACTCGACTATCTATCTTTGTACCGAACATCATCTTTAGCCGTAACCACTACCCGTCTCTGGAATGCATTGTCACAGTACATCAGAGACTTGAGGAGCATTTCACAAGAAATTGTTGAAATTACCAATAATAGATTACCACAGATTTACATTGCTGATGTCACAAAACATGCGTTCATTTATTTGTCATCCTATTATTGTCATTTTATTGTTGTTATCATTAATTTTCCTTTAATCTTCATAGTAACTTTAGTGTTTTTTTATTTTATATGATTTACTAGTATTTTAATTCCATCTCTTTCAAGAGTTACATATGTTTAAGTGTGTAAGAGTTGTCTGTCGCAGTTTTTACCGTTTTATTTTTCTTCTTACGTTAATACGTTTATTATTCATTTTAATAATAATGTTTACTAGCACACATTATTTAACTATATTATATTTTACAGATATTTATATGTGCATGCTATTGTTTTTGTTACTGTTTATATTATAATTGTGGTATTGTCACTGAAACTCTTTGTAACTATCATATTATTATTATTATTATTATTATTATTATTATTATTATTATTATTATTAGATTGGTAGAGAGGAAGAGATTCAACTATTTCTTCCTCACATTCCTTAAATAATTCCCTATTACTTTATATATTTTCCTCTAAACTTACATTCCCAACTACTTCTTTCGGAAGAATATTTCATTTATTCAAATGCGATTTGTCTCTCAATTATCTTCTACTTTGTTACAAATACGAGCTAGGCAAAAATAAGACGATAGTATTACAAAAATCACCCTACATTTAGAACAGTCATGTTTTCGAATTAATTATTGGTTGCGCATACTCTGTTTACGCTACATTGATGCTATTTAAAATTACTTTGATACTTAATATTGTATTTATCATTTCTAATGTAGTTCTTAGGGATATTTAAAGTAATATATTGGTTTTTAAAAATGAAAAAGAGTAGACATATACATGATGGGGGAAAATCTTCAATTTAGTACTCTGATTTTCTGCAATGATTAATGCTGGTAACATATTTCTTAGTTAAAAAATCTAAATAAGATTATCTTTTTAGAACGTGTATCATTAATATCTTACTCAGGAATTTCTTTATTTAACATACCTAGTATTATGTGGGCAGTGTGCTCTCTCAGGATTAGCTTTAATTTCGATGACTTGATTTGTCTTAAACCCTGTGTGCAGTACTCGAAGAAAGTCATTTGAAAGCATGGACAAGTGCGTGAACAGAAAACGTAGAACAATTCTGAAGTCACTCTCAAAACTATGCATATTATTCTTCGATTATGAAAAGTGCTTTAATATTCTGGGTAAACGAAGTTGAAAGCAAGCGTGTTTTTATGTTACAAAAGAAAACAATACGAATAATATATGGCGTACATAATACAAAAGCGTGTATAAACCTATCGAAAACTAAATGTGTTTCACTTCTTTCTTCAATTAACTTTTACATTAAACATCAAATCCAAAACATTAAAGATATGCTGATAAATAATATAAACGCTAGACAAAAGTGTAATCTGTATAGGCCCATTACAAATTTATATCATTATAATATGAGTTTATTATGATTGCATCAAATATATAATGCTCTCCCAATTACTCTTAAATTATTATCATTATCCAATAATAGGGAGAGATTCAAATCTACGCTTACAGAATGTCTATGCAACAACACCTATTATAGTACTTCTTAGGCTTTCACGGCCGGTGTTGTCATTAAAACAATTAAAATCTCCCGGGCTGTTTTGCCGTGGTCCATGGTTTAGGTTGCTACCATAGCTTTCACCAACTACTCCGGTTGGCATCTTCAGTGGACGAAGAATAACACCTAACTCTTAACACGACGACAGTATTGATCCGTCTCTCAATACTGTCGTCGTGTTAAGAGTCAGGTGTTATTCTTCGTCCACTGAAGATGCCAACCGGAGTAGTTGGTGAAAGCTATGGTAGCAACCTAAACCATGGACCACGGCAAAACAGCCCGGGAGATTTTAATTGTTTTAATAACAACACCCATTGTTCAACCGTTAACATTCTGTATATAATATATGATTGTGTTTTTAAATTAAGATGATATTTCTCAGAAATTCTGTTGTTAAGAAAATATGACAGTAAAATTACAACATTTTTTATCCATATGCACTTTAGTATAACACTTTAAAATTAAAAATTTCTCTACATTTATTTAGAATCATTTATTTCTATTTTCAAACTGGTATTTGACATAAACAGCCAACATAATGACATTTTACCTCTTCCATTTGGTCATATAAGAAGATTTAACTGGAGTAATGTCATTAAAACAAGACTACTTTTCAATAGACACAAGTCTTAAATTAATGTATTCGAAGATACAGGTACTGTAAAATTGCTATTTTAAATACAGTCTATCTTCTCATTTGATTCATTTGCTTGTTTCATATTAGGTGTGTCTTACCTATAAGGCAATAAAATAATGGTATACAAACAGGCTTGCAGTCTTGTTTCTGCGATGCGAAATGTTTATCTATGATTATAGAACATGCCCGTACTTAAACAAACAGCAATAAAGTTTCGTTAGGGTTAGTAGTATTATCTGCGAACTTACAGCGTACATAGTGACGAAAGTCTATGGAAAATGGCGGCTGTGCCTTTCTCTCACGGTTTAGTTATTCCTTAGTTCACTTTGCTTGCGGTGGATTTAGTTCAATTCGCACGTCTGATATGGAAGAGCACGTAATGCAATTATTGGAAAAGGATTGTGGACTTCTTTAAGTAAAATAATAGCAGCTGAAAGCATTAGTCATCATTTTTTTGGACAGTTGTTGTATTCCATATCATGTTCAGCTTTAAATATCACCACGTCTCATTGGAGTTCCTCCAATGGCTCTTACTAACGTGACATTTTTCAGCCAAGATTCTGTTTATGAATGAGGCGGACCTCGCGAGAGATGCGTTATGTCAGTTTCCCTAATAAATTTGAGTAGTTGGAGAAGCAAGGCATCAGCACAGCTTTTCAACTAACTTTGAGCAGGATTAAAAGGACCTTGTAAAATAACTGATGCTATGTATCATAAATTTGTAACGAAGAATTAGCTGCCTTGTCGGAGGAAGCATAATATCACAGACCACGGATGTGGTTCATACGTTACGGGCACCGCCTCAATTTCTTTCCAACGTCCGAGAATACCGAACACAGGAGGAGTTTATAGGGGAGGTATAGTAAAATAACCTACTCCTTCCAGCGACTTTGATCCCTTAAATGTTTGGTTATGAGGAGACTTAAAGGCTATGGTGTAGCTCTCATCGGTGATGTACAAACACTACACGAGCGCATTTGTCCTACATCCAAGATCGTGGGTTCGAACCCGGCCAGGATCGATGGATTTTTTCGGGCGTAAAAATCCTAAGTATGGCTTCCTTCGGAAGGGAAGTAAAGCCATGGGCCCCGTGTCGTACATTTGCGGCACGAAAAAGAACCTCAAGCCTGAAAGAGAGGCCTCTGAGCTAAATTTGTCAGCCCTTTCACGCCCTGAGTTGAATGGGACGCTGATGACCCCCGATGTTAAAGAGCGTCCATAAATAAATCAATCAAATATAAAACGCCTGTCAGTACATCCAAGACCAACCAGGTGTGTTTCGAAGAGCGTGATTCTTTAAGAAAGGTCTGTTTGAAGGATGCATTGTGATGAATAGAAAGCACTTTGATCTCCTCTTATATTGAAAATGAACAATGGATCATGTCTCAGAAGGCACCGCCACGGGTGGCCGAGATCGTTAAAGCGCGTGCTCGTGAGCGGAAGGTCTGTGTTTCGAATCCCACCAGGACCATCCTTCCTGATTGAGGTTTTTTCCAGGTTTTCCTCAATCCTCATAAATGGCAAATGCCGGGGAGGTAGCCTAAACGTAGACCTGGAACGTTTTCTTCCTTAAAAAAGAAATCCTTTTCCAATATATCATTTCATCTCATGTATCACCATGGTCCATCGCTTGTGGTGCCTCTGAAGCAAAAACGGGCGTTAAACACTATTCATTTATTCATGTCTCAGAAAGTAGTTGCTTTTGTATCCATGTTTATTGGCTTTTTTTCTTTCTGATAATGAATGCCTCCTCTCAAAATTTGATATCCTTTTTACATAAGGTATTTACAAAAGGTAATACGAGGACATACTATAAGTCCGTGCATACTCAAAAGGTTGCAACAATAGCTTGCTTTCAACGTAATCTGGCAATGTGGTGGCAGTGGAGAGAGATGAGGTACATGGTTATAAACAGTTATGAAGCTTAGTCTGTGTTTTAGAACTATTATCCTGTATAAATTTGTAAACAAGGGTTCAAAATGTAGAAACACTAATTGCGTATATTAACAAATTGTTGGTTTCTGAAAGGGCAACGCCCGCAGAAACCAGTACAAAGCTGGACAAACATTACTGCGAATCTGCAACTTCGCTTAGGACGGTGTATAAATGATTTGGCGAGTTTAGATGTGGCGGAGGGAGCACAAGCGATGCGGACCGTTTCGGAAATCCTGACCAGATAACGACTCCCGAAATGATTAAAAATATCCAAGACATAATGCTGAATCATTAGAGACTGAAGCTATGGACTTTTCTAGAAATTAGGTGCATAATAAAAGGCTATCGGCGAGGTTGGCCCTACATGTGCTAACGATTGACTAGAAAAAAGAACCTGTTGTTACTTCCGCGCAGAATTTAGAACTGTTTAAACGGAAGCATGGGACCTCGACAACACGCTGGAGATGAAGGAACGGTCGAAAAATTTGATAAAGCGCTCCGAAGAAGGTAAAAACAAACCCTCCGCAGAAAAGGCGATGGCCACTGAGTTTTGGGATTACCACGATGTAATTTTTAATTGTCTTGCGAAAAAAGGCAAATGTGAGAATTGCCCTCATTTGGCGCAGAATAAGGCCCTTTTCCATCGCGATAACTCGCCAGCGCACAAGTCTGCGAATGCGATCTCAAAACTATTGGGCTTATGATATGAAATATTTTCTCTTCCCCCTACTCTCCAGTTTTGGTTCCTTCGGACTACAAGAAATCCGAATAAAATAAAGAGGTTGTCGCCAAAGCAAATACGTATTTTGCAGAACATTTTATGGGTGTCATAAACAAATTAGAACATCGCTGTAACAAGTGTATAGATTTGCAAGGAGATAATATATAGAAATAAAACAAATTTTATTCTAAAAAGCTAAGTCTTCTTTATTTTTCGAATTTATCAAGCAGCCTCCATACGTATTTAGATAAAAGAAGAAGAAAAAGTGAAGAAAACGAGTGGTTTTTGCAATTAAAAGAATATCTTAAGTTGTTTAGCGTATAATGAAGGAGAGTTAGTTTAATGTTACATCCAAGCAGAATGTTTTAATGTTATACATTCTTCGATATAAATTTTCCACCAGCCCATGGTGAGGCTCTGATTGATTTTGGCAAATAACTAGCGTGTTTCTCATTTACGCTAAAACAGGGATTCTCACAGTGCGCTGTATCAACTAAACTTTTACTAGCTCTTGAATGACCAGGCTGGATAATTCCATGCATAGCTACAGATCGAAGCCTATGCCCTGAGAAGAGATCAAAAGTAATATGAGAAGTAATCAACGATGAGACTCCAAGTACGACAAGTCATTATGTTTGAATGCTGCCTCTTCATAAAGATGAGAGAGAAGAAATAATAAGGTCTGCAAACAGCGAAGGGTTGACAGAGGGGCTTGTTTTATTCCTTTTGTTTTGTCTCTTGTGTCTGACACTCTCACGACAATAGCAAACACCGAGATTGCATGTAGTGCAGTGTAACCACGCAAACGCGATTGTCACCTGTTTAGAGAGTGAGGCAAGCGTGTACAATGACAGGCAGGGTTATGCAATTACATAATGGAGATACATGTCTGCGTGGTGCATTAAATACAAAGTATCATAAGAGATTATTTCCAGAACTATGACAAAAAGGCATCGCGTATTATAGTCCTGCTCGTCTGAAGAATTAAAACCATTATAACTACAATAACTATGATTGCCAACCGTTCAGCGAACTAACTACATAACGACGATGAACAAAGCTTATAATGATGATTGATTTTATTACTGATGTCCAGCTTCCAGACCTCCAGGCTTTTTCAGATTCTACATCAACTATCGATAGAATGGCCTAATGACTACAGATGGTACAATTTCTTCAGAAAGAAGATTCAGCATAAGCCTGACGTTAGCTATGGTACATAATATTAGAGGAAGGGAATTAGTGTTTGTGGCTGAAACGAAGAAACCTGCTTTTGTTTACATCGGAATGCTAGGCAAAGTTCAGGTTCAGCTACACTTTATAGTAAATCAACTTCACATCTTTGGTAAAAATGTTCCATAACTAAAAATGATGCATGCTCTTTGTAAAGCTGCAGCCGAGAGCTGATAGCAACTTCAACATAATACGAAAGTTATTAATTTTAAGACAAGAGACTGCAACATGTATTCCATGTTTGTTTATTAATTAAGTAATCACCTAATCAAATGAGTCATGGAGGTGACGCTCTAACTTAATGTTTCATACAACATTTATGAATAAATTACAGTAACTATGAGCGTGTTGGAAAAACATAGAACGTCAAAAGGAAACACAGAATTGCAATATGACCTTGAAACATCAAGTAAGCCCTTCCTGCAAACTCGAGTTTTTTTTTTCACGTTTATGTATGTTTCAGTACGACTTCCATATAGTAAATCATATTCAGATCATTTCTTTATGCAATCATTTGATTTACACAAAATATGGTTTCCTAAATATTTCATTACTTGCAATAAAATGTTCAATTTGAGAAAAGAGTGTGCCTTATGTGCCTCATTATAATAGCCTAATATACAAATGTACTACTACCACTACCACTACTACTACTTCTACCACTACCACTGCCACTACTATTGCTACTACTACCACTACCACTACTACTACTTCTACCACTACCACTGCCACTACTATTGCTACTACTACCACTACCACTACTACTACTTCTACCACTACCACTGCCACTACTATTGCTACTACTACTTACTACCACTACTACTACTTCTACCACTACTACTACCACTACTATTGCTACTACTACTTACTACCACTACTAGTACACTGCTACTACTACTACTCAACTACTACTTTCACTACTACTCTACTACTACTACTACTACTACTACTACTACTACTACTACTACTTACTACCACTACTACTACTTCTACCACTACTATTACCACTACTATTGCTACTACTACTTACTACCACTACTACTACACTGCTACTACTACTACTCAACTACTACTTTCACTACTACTCTACTACTACTACTACTACTACTACTACTACTACTACTACTACTACTACTACTACTACTACTACTACTACTACCACCACCACCACCACCACCACTACATTTCAATTTTACTTAATATTTACATATTCATGAATTCCTCTGCAGAATAATAAATTTGTTTTAGTAGACTGTGCATTTTTTAAAAGTTACTCATCTGTGACATTTGATTTAGTTCTTCTGGCAATTTATTATAAAGCCCTACTCCAATAAAAGCAAAATGAGGATCGACGTCAAACCATTGAAGACCTTGCTCATGAAGTGGGAATTGATTATGGAACATGCCAACGAATTTGAACTGATGAATTGGGCATGCATCGTGTCGCCGCAAAATTTATGCCAAGGATCCTGACTGCTGATCAGAAGGCGCAGCGTGTTGAAGTTTGCACGGAGCTTCGTCAGGCCGTATCCGATGACCCAACCTTCTTGTCCAGGGTTATCACGGGCGACGAGAGCTGGATGTACGCTTATGACCCTGAGACAAAACAACAATCCTCCCAGTGGAAGAGCCCGAACTCACCAAGACCAAAAAAAAGCGAGACAAGTGAAGAGCATAGTCAAGAACATGCTCCTCGTTTTCTTTGATACCAAGGGGATTGTGAACAAAGAATCCATCCCACCAAATCAAACAGTGAATTCTACGTACTACTGTGACGTTTTCCGACGGCTCCGTGAACATGTGCGAAAATGACGGCCCGAACTTTGGCGACAAGGGAACTGGCTGTTGCATCACGATAATGCGCCCTGTCACAATTTCTTGTTCACCAGGAGCTTTTTGGCGAAAAACAACATGAAGGTTGTCCCCCACCCACCGCACTCGCCTGATTTGGCACTCTGCGACTTTGCTCTATTCCCCAAACTGAAAATCAAGTTGAAAGGACGTCGGTTCGACACAATTGGCAGCATTAAAAAACGCTGTCTGTGCTTAGCACCCTCAAAGAACATGACTTCCAAGATGCACTTGGGAAATAGCAGAATCGCTGGGACCGGTGTATACGTGTAGAAGGGAACTACTTCGAGGGTGACGGCGGTCATTAGTCTCAAAGTAAGTTTTTGGCCAGATGGCAGTACCAGTCCCGAATATTCTGGATACCACCTCGTATCATGGAACTAGCTTTAAATTTGCACCTGGATAATTGTGTAAGCAATAATACAATATATACGTATAATGAACAGTATGGAAATATTTTCACTGTATATACAGAGGTCCTATACAAGTTATTTGAGGTAGTGAACCTAGAGTCACAGTCGTAAAATGTTAAAGTTATGGGTTGTTGAAGCAATTGCAATTTGTTGCTCAGAAATACTTAGTAGGCTAAATCGCTTTAAAAAGGTTTAGAGTGGATTCACTCCTCATTAATCGAAAAAACCATGCTGTTAAAAAACAATGAAGAGCGTTTTTACAATTCAACGTTAAAAGTAATCTACAAAATTTCAAGCTAAACACATAATAGCTCGCTAATAGGAATTCAGTTCTTAGAAACAAAATCGCGAATCTACTACTTTTCTAATGTTATGAGATATCCGACAGCTATTTTAAGCAATAGTCGTTTATTTTGTAACCAAATATACAAGACAAAATAACTCACCAATAAAGAACAAATTGATGAAATGGAGAACGGTTGCAGTTTTTCTGGACTTGTTGACATACACTTGATTCATGGGAAAGCAAAAGGTTGTCCCGTAAGAGCTTCTGAGATATACAGAGAAAGATTCCCTAATAGCGAAATTCCAAATCATACCAAGTATATTTCAGTCTCTTAATGAATTGGGTTGCATGAACCCACCTCCACCACCGCCGCCGCTGCCGCCGCCGGCACCGCCACCACCATCACCATAGCAGCCACCACCATCACCACCACCATCACTTAACGCAAGGAAAGCTATCAATCGTTCACACAAACAACTTTATATAAAGCATAATAGTATGTAACACATTTAGTATACAGCTAAATCAAACGAGAAACTGTACTGCAGCAATGTAACACTTAAGGGAAATGATAATTTTACGGTAAAAGGCATGCGCTTTTGACACTAAAAGTTTTGCATATATTCCGAACTGTATAAGCGAGATATTTAATTTGGGATGGGGCTAATGTTTCTTTTCCAGAAACAGTGCGTGCTAAATTTTACAAGTTTCGACCCCATTGTATCCTCATTTTCCTGTTTCCAGTTTTAAAAAGCATCAAAGGAGAAACGTAGTTCTTCCGATTTTAATTTTATTTCATGCACTGATTTTAAATGCCCAATTAAAACAAATGTTTCATGACTGCATAAGCTGCATGTCATTGTTTGCTTTCTAGCTGATCCCTCACAGTGGTAATTAATTTGAAGTTGCGTGCAACATTGAAGTTCTTGATTGCACACTTCACAGTGATAAACGTATGATTGCTGTATTTTTAGAACAGGCGCGATAATATCCAACCTTTCCGGGTGTACCTTTGAAACATGCTGTCTTATAACTATTGTACTAATATACCCTCCCACATTCCACGCATACGAACTGTTTTGATGCACTGATTATAAACAAACAAAAAATACTGCATACACTAACACTTTCACTCTCACTGCACGCTAAAAGAAAGAGAATATTTTTCAGAAGAGGCACTATGACATAGGCACGAAAAAAAAAAAGAAAGAAAGAAAATTGTTTACAAAAGGGATGACATAGGCGCGATAACTTTCACAACTCCAAACTAACGCTGAGGTGACTTAGGATGCGTTCGGGTTTCCCTGCTGCCCTCCGCACTTGTTCGTGAAAATAGGCGTGACTGCAGCGGCCGTTGCGTTCGCAAGGTAACGATAAGTGAACATCATCACCTGCTGCAACAATATGTAAGCTTCCATGCCGGATTTCTGCAAACGAAATTCAACGCATCATTGCTCTTCACGCATCAACTCCATTTTGTATTAGCTGACGTAGTTTGCTCCTCCGCTGTGTACAGGCGCATGCACTAGCGAACTTCCGTTTTTGTCCACCAATCAGAGCTGATCGCTTTCATCATGTAATATTGTTTCAACCATGTTTCTTTGCTGTGTGCGTAAAAAAAAAAAATATGTTCTGAATATCCCAATTTAAGTTTTATGTATTCAAATGCTCCAGAATCTTTAATATTATGTATAACCAATTTTGCTATTATTCAAGTTTAAATTAAATTGATCTGTTGACCTATTTATACTGTTTTATATTTATTTGCTATAAGGCTTTAATTTCTTCTACAGCAAGCATAATGTAAGCAGATGGTTCATTTTTATATAAACCGGCTATTGGATTTGCAATTTATCATCCTTTACAGTTTCTTGTTTCATAAATTAATCCCCATGTATTTAACATTTTCAGGCTTTTTCTGTACTTCATGGTAACACTGCAGGACACACTTTTTGGAGGAATTTATTTTATTAGGCACCTGTGTTGTGTATAATTTTCAAAGAATTTACACACTATTTTACTACCACAGGAGAACATCAGCTGCTAGGAAACCCTCATACAAATTATGGGAAAATTGGGAGTAATTTTTTACTGAAAGGCTTCTGAACAGGAGCATTTTTTTTTAAGAATTTCATCATCAACATTTCCTTGTGCTCACTGGAGTTGAAATTTTGAATCTCTTGGAAGCATTTGTCAGTATTAGTTCTTCTTTCCCAAGCTTGGCAAAAAAGCAGTGTTCCACCAGTCAACATTTCATTTTTTAATTCCAATTGAAAAGTCCATAGCTTCTCTCTTGCAATTGCTTTTATTTTAGATATTTTTATTCAAAGTTTGACAACTCCATTCCTAAGAGAATAAACTTTACTCTTCCAAGTCTCTGTAAACCATTGCAAACCACTGGACGGTTAGAGTGGGAAGTATAGTTTTTTACTGCTAATTTCATTTGAGATTATTAGAATTTCAATTTTTTACAGTTAATGAAAGCGAATTAACCAATACAATAATATTGTAGCAAACGTATTTCTGCCAGTTTATGTAACTCATATCTGAGAAGAGTTTTTTTTGCTTATGATATTTGAATTTTTTATGAATATTTCAGGAGTTTTTACTAAAATTACCAGTACATATTCTTATACCAATATATTCTCATACTAATAGTAGAATCTCAAATGTTTTGGAAAATTGTTTACAATGAGTTGTCCGTTTTGTTCTTTTCATTATTTTACCACTTTTTTCTGCATAATACACTCTTTTTTATGTAATTTTTTCCCAGAACATTTTTCCATAAGTAATTATAAGTGAAAGTAGCGTAATTAAGTTTTTAGGATGTTTCTATTTGTAAAATGAATTAATGACGTAATTGCAAAATATGCAAACTTTTCTGATCTTCCACTATTCAGTCATAATGCCACTGATCTTAATGGTTAATTTGAGAACGGCTTGCTTTCTGTTTCTTTTAAAGTGCTAGATTTTATTAAATTTGTTATGCATAATATCTGTTTTTGTTATGATCTCTCAGTCCCTCCACAAGAGCACCTTAGAGGATCGTGACTCTATTTCCCCTCCGCAGCTAGGCAGAGAATTGCAATGTCTTGCAAGCACCTACCTCGCTTGTTCTTCTAAAAGCCATTTCTAACCCCACTTCATGTAAAGTACCTCAGAGGGAACGTAAATTGTAACGCTTCACTAGAGTCTCCGCGCCCTTTTCATTCGATTTCATTCTTTTTCTCTGCTTTCGCAAGAAAGAAGAGCCGAAAAGAACAAAAAATGACCTAGTTTTCTTTTTCTTGAAGATTAAAGAATCTGTTATAGTTGTGTACATATAGTATCTCAGATGGTGTACAGTGCAACTGCAAGAAGTAGCAGAATTAGGCTTGGATGTCTATCTTTTGACATCAAATAGGGGACCTGTAAAAAATCAAAAGCTGCAAATTTACTTAAGGTCTGTTTCACTTAGTTTTTTTTCTTTCTTCAAAACACCCATACGTCGTTTTAGAGATACTGCCCAAAAATTGCATATAGGGCTATATTTCAAACGTATAATCACTCATTAGGGACTTTTTCACTTTCTCAAACATTGAGCAATTTATCTTATGACTGACGTGTCAGTGAAGAACTGTATCGTCCTATGAACCCATCGCTCAAGTACAGTCGAAATACACGAGTCGAGTCAAGCGGGCGGAGTTTACCGAAATTCTACGTTGGCCTTTGGCATGAAGCCACTCAGTGTTGATTAAACAGCGAAAGAAACAACACATATCTAATTCTAGAATACAATATACTATTAATAAAGTGCTAATTATTCTATTCAACTACGAGCATTCTTTTATGTTACTTCATGTCCATACTGATCGCTGGCGCTGTCAGAGATTGTTCTACAGAAATTCCTAAGTGATCGACTTCTAAATAATAGTGCGATTCATATTATTTAATAAATTTAATTTCTCAAAGAGAATTGAAAAGTAATTTCATGAGAAATTGTCAAAATATTTGTGGACATTGAAGGGAGGCTGTTCCAGCATCTCCTTGCGTGTCATGGGCTAGTATTAACTTTGAAAGCATTAGACTCTTAATCTAGTGTTTCTACCATCGATTCCTGCGTTGCTTTTTGATTTATTTATGGACGCTCTTTAACATCTCAGGTCATCGGCGTGTTCTTGCGTTGCCCATCCGCCTGCCTCGACTCTAGTGTCGCCCGGCTGGCCATAAACGATGATCGATCATCAGATAATTGGTTGACCCGATATTTCAGGTGTCTGTATATCTGCTGACATTGCTTCAATACGCTAGCTAAGATTTTTATTATCAATTGGTCTTGAAATCACAATGAACTATAAATGATCCTACGTAAAATTCTATGAATAGAGACCTGAAACCTGTTTCATGAAACAACTAGTTTACTAGTTACTAGCCGTAATTCCACCAGTTCTAATAGAGCCTGTTTCAGGAGCATTTATTCTACAATGGCAGAATCATAATTTTTTGCCATTAGTCACTTGTCAGAATATACTAGTGTAGCAACTGTATCCGAGCGTCGAGAAGGCTGTTTCGGGTCCGTGGACTGTTTGCTGATTTTGTTAACGTGGCATGTATTTTAAATCGTAAATTCAAGTCAAGAAATAGCATTATGTATACTACATTGAAAGGGATCTCTAGGATTCAAAACAAACTAACAATGCACCATTTAATTAATGAGCATAAAGAAATACTTTGTGCAATTCTCTGATAAAATTACAAAGAAAGACAAAGCCAAAATGTGGAAAATAATAATGCAAACTGTGAAATCGTTGGAGTTAATTACACCGGAGAAAGAAAAGGCATGGGACACATTTTGGCCAAACATGTGTTATTGACCACTCTATAAAGAGATAACTTACATTTATGAAAACAATGAAAGTATATCTAGAGCGATTTGAAACTAAACTACTACCAAAAAATGCTGAAATAATTCGTCAGAGATGGTGAGGATTACGGTGGTTAGAATAAATGATGTTTAATCTTTTTTCGTTTTTCCCAGCAGAGGAAAGAACAGAAAAAAAAACTGTGTTTCCTACCAAAAAGAAAGGGAATACAAGATATGCTTCTTCCTCTCCTTTTCTCTTCTCTCAAGAGAGGGTGCAGAAAGGGCGAAATAGAAGAGGGGATGACAGGAGAAGAAGAAAGTATAATTGTTGTTGTGGCTGCTTTGGTACAAGTCTAAGCCATGATAATATGCCTATTTATTATTATTATTATTATTATTATTATTATTATTATTATTATTACTGACATATTTATTTTTTATGTTTTTGTTGACTATTTCACTTATGTGACGTCATCTTTAAATCGACCAATGAAACGAAACAAAATTTTGACCAATCATAGCCGGATAACGCGGTGAAATTATCGAAAAAAACTATCAAATCAGTTTTATAACGCAATGTGCATGTCTTGTGATCAGTATAGCCACCTCTCTCTCTACCTCCACTATATTATTCCTGAGCACGCATCACTGACTCCTTTTCTGCGTTTTCAGTGATATTGTAAAGTTAACTAACTTAATGCGCATCCATTCAAGCAGTTGTTTTAAAGTTATTTAGTGAAACAGTCTGAAATCACTTTATAAATTATGTAACAATATCTTCCTAAGCAACTATAAATCTTAATAAATACGTTGTTCAGAATGGTAAAATGTTTTCTTTGTTTTGCTTTTCTCAGCTGGTATTAGTAAATCTAACGATAGCGGCTTAACAGTCGACATTCGTCTAATTTCATTCCCACTGTTTCTGAATAGGTAGGTAATCATAAGGTAAGTATAACATTTTATACAATTGTTAATAACCCGTGCACGAATTTAAAATATATATTAATTTTATTATTCTATCCATTAAATAGCCTCAAACCCGTATTTGGCTCTTCTCTATTGGCATTACTGACAATAGACATTCATCTATTGCTAGGTGACTTGAAAAGGGTTAAGTATTCATAACGCCAATGTACGATTATAACAATATTGTATGCCAAGTTTACGGGAACTACATTTAAATTCTTATTTTAATCCTGAAATAATCTTGATAAATATCATTCGAGGGGCTGAGCTTTCCCCATCGTCAATCTCAGACCCTATACCCTCTTGTGATATTACTTATGATAATTCTGGCAGAGCTAGGTAGTTCGTTTACAAACAAATGGCTGCAGTTATATTAATGCTATTGTTACAGCGCAAAATGCTGCAATTGCTCCCTTTGCAATTAAGTCGTTTATTCGCTGTTCTGATTAAAAAATCGTTTATAATGATTTCCCTTTTTAATTAAGTTTTTTTTTCAAATTGTTTAATTAAAATGTAGTATAGTCATGGGTTTATTATTTGGTGTTGGTGTTGCAAAAAAATTATACAAAAGTTACTTCCTCCTCTTTTGTTATAATTTTCGAAATCCACATTTTCCGTCATAAGTTTATTCTTTCGCGTGTTTTATTGCCAGTACTCTTGTTTTCTTTTTTATAACTAGTCGCTTTTTACAATTAGTCGCATCAAAAATATCACAGGTAAATTGTTAACCATGTCATATCGAGACCTCACTTCTTAAATAGAAAAAGATTTCTTCAGCAAACTGTTGGTTTTTAATATAACCATATAACAATTGTTTTGATTGTTAGGAACAGAGGAGGGTATTTCGGTACTTCAGCTTTGCTGTTTGTACCTACTTCTCCAGTCGGGGCGCATCCGGAGGGAGAAACCGTAGCGGTAAGACACATTGTTTCCAGATATGATATCCCGATTCCAGCGAAGCCCCACATCCCGAGCCCTTCAGAAGGGCCGCTTCCATACCAGACGTCGGGCAGTAACATTCCAAGAGTAAGCCACCGTCATATCGCACCGGCCCACCTCTCTGGCACGTTCGACCCTATAACAGAACCTACAGAATGATATGGGCAATCGGAGCATTTGCCTAAGCGACCAGGCCAAACCCTTGCTCAGGATGAGTCCTAATGGTTTGAACTCGGTAACTCCCGAATGCGAGTCCAAGCGTTACCCTCTGATTCACCCTGCTAGGTACCATATTACAGTGAGGTTATTTGAGTTACGGGCCACCTGAGTGCTGCTGATTATCCGCCGCAACTGGAAAAAGGGAGTTAAAAGTGTTCGTGTGTAAAGTTAGTAATTTTATTTTAATATTTATATTTTTACTGAAAGCATCAAACGATGTTGAATTTAAATCTGATGATAATAACACTAATCTGTATTATAAGAGATTGATGCTCCTCAGCGGAAATACATTGCCGACTTCTGTGTAGAAAATTCCTGTATTTCTTTCGTAAGAACACAGTAGCTCAGAACACGTTTCTTGTCTCTGGTAATTTTCTAATAAGTTGGCGAACAGCTTCTATACTTAAAGTACGATTTCCTGGATATTTTTCTGAGATTCGCCTTACCTCTTCTCTACTACAAGAACCCGTTTTCAATTGTACATAGAAACCCGTTTTCATGACTGTATCTGTGTAGTGCTATAACTATTTTAATACTGTTTAACACCCGTTTTCACTACTGAGACATCACAGTTGGTGGACACTGATGATATATGAGATGATAGATAAACTGGGCTTTTTTTAAAGGAAGGAAGCGTTCTAGGTCTAAGTTCAGAATATCTTCCCGGATTTACCATTTATGAGGAATGAGGAAAACCTGGGAAAAAAACTCAGTCAGGGAGAATGGCCCTGGTGGGAATCGAACCCCAGTCCGACCTTCCGCTTACGAGTTCACGCCTTAACGATCTTGGCTACCCGTTGTGGTACCGTAATGACATAACTAATGAACTGTTAACACAAAATATACAAATAATGAAAGCACAGAGTAACACATTAATGCTGAAAATGCCTCCCTGAAAATAATTACAAGCTGCTACCTGCGCTGCATTATAGATCTTGATGACCAGCTTCTACCAGGACGCAGGCACGCTCTGTTCGAGCCCATAACTTAAGAAACCCCACTGTACTTATAATGCTATGGTATACTGTACCACATTTCAATTTCTAACAGTCGTTGAGTAGGTCTCAAGAAAATAACGATAGAATTCGACATTCTTCATTGACTGTGGGTTTTTCTGATATGTTCCGGAAACTTTGTAAAGGCGGAAAAGTAATTTCAATCGCATGGGGCTATTAGAGTCAACCATCTAAGACGATGTACTGGTACAGTCATAGCAACCATGTGTACGCCCACACAGTGGCCAGTCTGCGAATTCACATCCGAGTTTGAGCCGCCGGTACCGCTTTCACAGCAGTGATAATATTTATGTATGAAATGTTTGTGGGCTAGAGGTCATTCTCTTTCCTCTATCGACATCGCTTGATTTCCAAGCGTTCAGAGTATGTAAATGCGTTCATTTAAATGGAATGGACCGCAATGGCATTGTAATGTACACGCACTTGTTTTTATCACTGCTGGGCATATTTACATTCGATTCGGGAAAAGCTGGTTCTCATCTAACTTATTCCGCTCTCTGCCTGCTTCACTTCAAAACATTAATTTATTTGTGTCCACGTTTTATTTTCTCTTGGTCTCATATCCTCTGTGGAGCCTGGTGAGTGTTTAATGAATGGCATGTAGCGAATATGTTGTAAAAGCTTCAGATATTCACCTTGCTCCGAAGCTAAACAACTGAACTTATGTGAGACACAGTTAGCTCATATCAAGAACTGGCTAGTTCAGTGTTTTTATATACGGAAGGTAACACAGTGCTGAGGAAGTTAGGGATTAATTGAGCACCGCTTTAACAAATCTCAACAAACGCTTTCATTAAATGAATTTTTATGGAACCTGGTACTTTAGTAAGAGACTTATATGATGGGGGAAAAAATGATGTAACAGAACTAAACCTTTGCCCTTGTAATAGGGGCCTATATATGGGCATAAAGAAAATTTCTTCATACTTATTAATTTAATTTCTACATCTTGTCAGCAATAGATATATTCATTCGTAGTTATTGTTTTTTTTTAAGTATTAGGTATATCTATTGTTATAAACCTCTATATACACATTACAAATGTACTTTATGCAAAGGTCGTATACCGTACATGCTCAAGTTGACACAAGTTAGAAAGAGAAGCAAATAATAATAAGAGATAAAATTATATTAATAATAAATAAATAATAATTTTAAAAATGGAAAGAGCTCTATTTACAGATATATGAATGATAACGTATTACATATTATTTATAGTGATACTAGCCAGAAAATCAATTGCTTCTAATTTCGCGCACATAGGCGGATGAACAGCCTAGGATGATGACAGCTTTGTTGTGGTTGCATATCACATCAGCTGTTGCCTCAGCAAATTCAACTTTAGTCAACCAACGCAGCAAATGCAAGAGGTTGATGAACTTGGGAAGCTCCAGTGGACTCCGGTAGGTAGCTTTGTTGCCGATAGAGACGAAACGTGCTATTTTATTCCTTTCGTTAAGAATGACGTCTGCTGAAAGTTTGACAGTGAGTGTGAATGTTGTATAAAGTCTTTAAAAAATGGTCTTTGAGTTCACGTGAGTTCAATGAAACATGTGATATTGTTTCTAGAGGAAGACCACCTATGAATTAAAATCTTTAAAATTAAAGTAACTTGGGGTGTCTGAGGGACATTTCATAACACATTTAGGTGCGTTGATTTTTTGTGGTTATGCAGGATTATCAAATTTTTTAGGTGGCCAAGTCTGCTTTTTTTTTAAGTGAAAGAATGCGTGGACTACAGGCGGAATCAGCAAAATGGTTAGCTTTCGCTCATAAGGATTCGTCATGACAGTTAAAAACATCATATTTCGTCTGTTATTTCTCTCGTGCGATTTGGCAGAACAAGAACGGTGTTTCCTTAAGCGAGACATTTAAACAATCTGTAGAGAAGCACAATGAAGGCGTATAAAGGAACAGATATAATTAAAACAGGTCGTTTAATAAACGCTTTGTACTACTTGGCTCAACAAGAGCTCCCGTTTTGAGCCAGTGATGAGTTTGAGAGTTCCTGCAATTAGAGGCAATTATATTTAAATTTTACACCTGCTTACGCAAACGATGATAAATCAGAGTATCATCTCCATACTGCTATTATGTTTTTCGGAACTTCATATGATATTCAAAATGGTCTTATTCAGTGCATTTTTCGTGTCTTAATCAATGAAACAAAGAAAGAGGTTAGTTTGTATTATCATAGATGAAACCACTCACGTGTCCAACAAGGCTCAACTGTCTACAATTTTTCGTTACTCTTTAGCAAATATATAGCAAAGATTCGCTAGATTTTGTGACATAAGTAGCAACTGCACTACACTTAACCTGTCAAAGCTCTTGTTCAAACTTTGGAGGAATCAAATGCGGTGATAAACTTGTGGCTCAAACATATTACAATAGTAACGGATCATCGACAAGTTCCTCCGCACTCGGGCGATGTGCCCTGCACAGGAGATAGTTGGTATCCCTACATTCCTTCTTTCTAAACCGGTTTTTAGCAGGTAATCCCCACCGTTGCTAAGGTTTGGACTTTGGAGTGCGTGTTTGCTTTGGTGGTTAAATAAACACAATAACTATATGCCCAGTGCGCGATTAGTCTTGCCACCCAAATTCGCTTACCTAGTGAAATATCGGCTACGCAATGGCTGCGGAGCGACTTCTTTATGATCCTTTACAACTATTTGTTGAAGAAGCGAGATGTCGTAGCTTGTTGTTGCAAAATAGGTTGATACAATAATTTAGTGGCCATACCAAAAGTCCTAATACAATTTATTACTCTAAACATTAAGAAGTATAGACAAAATGTCAAGTAATTTGTTCCCTTTCTTGTGCTTTAATATTGTGTTTCGTCTCTTCTACTGAACTTCCTTTCATTCTGTCAATTTCATGCATGAAGTAATTTAACATTGTCGAATGAGGTTATTAAGTATATTGTGTTTCAGTGACGTAATAAACAATTCGGAAAGGAATCTGAAATAAAAGCACGAGGAAAGTATTGGTAAAGCAAAATAATATGTGTTGCAAAAGAGAGATCTCAAAATACATTGAAAAAACATACGGAAAACAAATGAAGAATGTGGACATTTATTATTCTCTTGGAATATTAATGTTTAAAAGGAATAAATCTGACGAAGAAGTACACTAACTAAGATTCACATGAGAGAAATGACGGATAAAAATCAAAAAATCAATTACATCACTCAATCTTATTCTCCAATCCTATCTATGCAACAAAATGGCTGCCAATATAAGACAAATATTATGCAGTAGGGCAATAATCAAAACACAAAGAATCAGGTCGAGAACGAAAGAAGCCAGCATTTAAACATAATACAATTGAAGAAACATGTTAGGATTGGCATGTACATACATTTAGAAGAGAGTTAACAAAATGCTACAAGGATAATAGTAGGGAAGTAGAATTAAGAGCGCTGAAGTTAAGAGGGAAGATCATGATGACATGCAGAGAGGGCTGGAAGTGGGTCCAATGGGAAAGAGCATAAAAGAGCGGGTAAATGCATCGGATGCAGTGAAGAAAATGAAGAGTCGGAGAAGGAGAGGAAGCGAAAATGCTGGCAGATAATAATAGAAAAGTTTTGAAGGGCAATATATGAGCACAATAGAAGTAAAAGAGCGGGACATGTACAGGAAAGAATGAAGATGGAGGAGGAAAAATCAGGATTGTTATTGATGCTAACTAATGATATACTGATGGTAGCTTGGCAGGAGGGAGAGAGAGAGAGACAATAATATGTAAACGCCTATCATTATATTTTTCATTTTCTGATTCTAAAAAGCGATGTCAGAAAACAAAAAAATAAAAGCAATACATAACTAAAACAATAAGCAGTATTTGTAAGAGAAATGGCCGATATCTTGCCTGTTTGCCAAATTTTCAGCACTGAATGCTCGATACTTCAAGTGTTCACACGACGGAAGTCATAGTGCCTGAAACCTCCATCGTTAGCCAGAATTCACTCCTGAGGAGCAGTGTGAAAAGTAGTAAAGCCCAAAGATGGGGGAAGAGGGATCGCCGTTTAGAGTGCCTTGGAGAAACGCTGACGTTGAAGAGCGGAATACTTTTTAAGTTTCATCTCCCCTCCCAGCCCCTTCCTTTCAAGTACACTTGAAAAAAGGAATGGATTTCACAGCGAATATAACCCGACCAGATTGCGCTGTCTTGGGCTAAAGGGCACATAGGCCATTCAAGCTCGTTCGCAACTTCAGAGATTTTTATTGAATTTTTTTCTACCTAAATTAGAAGAAGATTCATACAATAATGCTTTTTAGAAAAATATTTGGTATTGCCTTCACGAATAATAAAGGTGTTTTCAGATGCTTACAAACGTTCCAACATATCTTATCTATAGTGGAACCATACTCTCCTCTAAAATTCAAGTCGATTTTTGGAAAAGGGTTCTCGGGCTCTCCAAAGGAACGTCAAACTGTGGTGTCATGAACGGCGATGGGTTGTTTTGAAGATACGGTTAATATTAAAACAAGGAGGGTGAAATACTGATTTAGACTAATGCAGGAAGACCAGTTCACACTTCGCGTAAATGCTATAGACACCAGATGCAAACTATAACAACTAGACACCAGATGCAAACTATAACAACAACTTCTTGGGCTACAGAGGAATTGGCCTAAGTTCAATATGCCAACGAGGCAATGCAAATAACAAAAACGCATGGAAGAAGGTTAGCACAACGCTAGAAGATATCAGCAGGCAGCAAATTGAGGCAGAATGTAACATGACAGTCTCTTTGAGCTTATCGAATTAAAATTAATTAGGTTAAAGAGGCATGCTCTTTCTAGGGAGAAAGACGAGATCAGGAATGGCTTGATTTAGACTGTAAGATTGGAAGGCTCAAATAATAACCCACTGGGAACATTTGATAAAAACTCTGTTTCCTGAAAACTTTTTAAGGCAATTAGAGTTCGATTGGCATGCTGGGATCTATGTGCGAACTCCCCAAATTTTGTTAAGCATGGGTACTTTTCTAGCTAAAGTGCGCGAAGATAAATTTATTTTCTGGTTAGAACGCAATAACTAGTGTAATTATAAATAATGTAGTATATTTCCATTCATATATCTGTAAACACCGTTCTTCCCTTTAGTGTTGATTTATTTAGTAATATTGTTTTACTTGTATTATTATTTATTGCTCTGTCAAATTGTGCATCATACTGAAGCATGTACGGTCTATTACCGATGGATATAATATATTTGGAACATGAGTATAGAATTTAGTAACAATAAAGATACACCTACTACTAAAATTATCAGCCAAAGCGAACCTCTAACCTATCTTGAGTCTTAATGAACATAGGATCAGGATTAAAACACCGGCTATTACCATTTCGATCTTGCTTTTGAAATATGCATAAGAGGAAAATCAAAGTTCGAGTCATGCTTCGATATGCATGGTTAAAATTTCTTTCTAAATGTTTTCCCATAAATCTAAGAATGATTATTTTGGAACATGCTGTTTCTCAGGCTTGGTATCAAACTTTCTACTTCAGGGAAAAACTACGTGGAATATTAGTGAGATTAAAAGTAAAACAAATTTAGCGAACAAATCAAAGCATGCGAAGTGAAATTATTGCGAGTTAGATGACCAAAAAGGTTATTTATTTATTTGGTTTATTTATGAACACTTTTTAACGTTTCAGGTCATCAGCGTCCCGGTCAATTCAGGGCATGAAACAGCCAATAAATTTTGCTCATAGACCTCTTCATTTTAGGCTTTAGATTCTTTTACGTGCCGTAAATCTACGACTCAGGAACCACGGCTTTACTTCTAAAGAAGTGAGAACAGAATCTAGAATTATTGAAAAAAACTAAATTTAAATGGATTGATTAAATATCCCATACTCAATTGTTGTATGCATCTAAGTCGAAGTGAAGTATAATAATTATATATTAGTTTTTAATTACAGACCACAAGGAAGTAGAAACTAAGGAGGACCATAAATAAGAGCATTGTGGTGTCAGTCGTTAAAAGATGAAACAATGTAGAAGAGATATGAACCCTCCTCATCACTGTAGTTTGTTGCAAGAGTCTTTGTGTTGTCATCTTTCCTTATTCCCGGTCGTTCTGACATCCGATGGTTCTTGCTTTCTTGCCACTGCAGACCTTTTGGGCAATATGGACTCCAATATTTAATTTCAAAACATATTTTCTCCAGTGCTACTGAAGATTTCTGATCCCATGCAATATAAAGTCTTATCTTCCAGGCGAAGAATTCTCTTACATTTCGTGACCTCATCATCAGAGGGATTGTATCGGATTGTTGGGTCGGAGGAAAATATTTCGATACTTCAGCCGTGCTCAAGGGTTCACCGTGTGTGCCTAAGCCTACAGTGGAGGCGGAAAGGGATGAGATGAGGGAGACACCGGTCGATCAGGATGTAGACGGCGTCTCTAAGATTGTTTTCAGATAGAACTCTCCGACGCCGGCGGAGGGTCCCCCTCCAAGGAATTCCGAGCCCCTCAGAAGATCCGCTTCCATTCCAAATGCCGGGGAAAAAATCTTTCTAAAACGCAAGCCACCGTCACGCAGCATCTGCTCCTCTCAACTGACACTTTTAATCCTGCAACAGAACCAACGGAATTAAATTATATGAAATCAGAGATTATGTGTAATTGTAAATTATTTCTAAGGTCATTAGCTTCTTGTTCTATTAACAGCGTGAAACGCCGATAAATATTTATCAGTGACAAGGGAAAGAATCCATACTCACGTCCGAAAATCCCTGACCCTGGCTGGGTTTGAACCCCCTACTTTACCAGGCAAGTAGGTTATCACTATGCCACCAGGATCGACTGGAAATAATCCATCGAAAGTAAAGGTCCCTCTCAGAATTCGCCTGAGAGACCAGGGGAAACCACTAAAACAATCTAAAGTCAGAGTGACCAGTCCCAAGGGATATGGGCTCCGGGATCTTCCGAATGCAAGGTGCAAGCGTTACCACCTGAGCCAACCCTCTCTGTCCTCTTGAGTTCTTAGCTATATCTGGGAAGAAGAGAAAATGTAACATGTCAGAGTTCATGTTTTATATAGGTAATCACAGAATTGCGTGGACAGTTTTTTGTAATTTTACACTGGAGTTTGATGAGTGGTACAAAAACATTTTGAAAGAAAATCTCAAGTTCTTTATTTTCCAGATATCTCTCTCTCTCTCTCTCTCTCTCTCTCTCTCTTATGATATCTTTAAAGCAAGCATATACGTATCCATATCTGTGCTTTATGTCCTTTACAATAGTACAAAGTTGGAGGGGATAAAAAGAAAATTCTTTCTAATAGTTTTAGATAAGTTTCTCTGTTTATAAATACATCGTGGCAGTTCTTCACACTTATCTGCTAGAGGATATTGTTTAGTTCACTGACATTCCATAGAATGCTTTCTTACACCGTGGTAGCCTAGGGCCCTGTTTCACGAAGTAATTGGTCTACTAGTTTACAGTTACAAGTTACTAGTCGTAATTCCACCAGTTCTAATAAAACCTGTTTATTTTACAATGGTAGAATCGTAACAATTTGTCATTAGTCACTTGTCAAAATTACTAGTGCAGCAACTGTATTCAAGCGTCGAGAAGGCTGTTTGGGAATATTTATTATTACGTGCAATTTTGTTTACGCGGCATGTATTTTAAATCGATTGTGGGTAGTAACTTGTAACTAGCAACTCTAGCTGTTTCGTGAAACAGGTCTTGGTTACCACGGTGTAAGAAAGCATTCCGAATGTCAGTGAACAATATCTGTTGCTGTTGCTATTCAAATGTCAAGAAGTTTAGCATTGAAGACATTTGTTTTATTGCGATTCACTATTTTTAGGGACGGGTTCTTATTTAAGTAGTGATATACATCTTTCCATATGCCCAGATCCATAAAATTCCACCAGTTCTAATAAAACGTGTTTGTTTTACAATGGGAGTGTCGTGAAATCGCATATTCAACCGAAGAAATAGCATTATGTCTACCATATCGAAGAGAATCTCTAGAATTCAAAACAAATTAACTGTGCTGCATTTAATTAACGAGCATAAGAAGAACTATTGGGCAATTCTCCGACAAAATTACCTAGAAATACAAAGCCGAAATGTGGAAAATAATAACGCAAATTGTGAAAGCGTTGAAGTTAATTACATCGGAGAAAGATTACACACATATGAGGGATACATTTCGCCAAACATCAAGAAAGTATCATAATAAGTGCTTTTATTTTACATGCATATTCGCCATTCATATTATCATCTACAAATAATGGTGTAAGTAATTCCGTTTCTATTCAGGTGAAAATAGATAATTCAAGAAACACGGAAATGGAATACGGATTTGATACCACATATTAGATAACCCTTAATGAGATTTATAATTAAAATGCGTTGAGCTTAATTAATAGAATCAATACCTAACATAAAATATGTACACTAGTATGTAAATTCACCTTTGAGATTCATGGGTAGAATTCTACTGGTTAACAATACGCAATATTACAAGACCACCAAATGTTTCGTGAAATAGAACACTGACAAAACATAATCGCACACTGATAATATCAGTTTGTCACTCTAGTAACTAGTAGTTACGCACGTAAGTTCTAGAAACACACACTTGTAAAATAAGCAAGTACTATTAGAATGGAGACTAGTTTCACTAGATCACAAGCTTTGTGAAACGGCACAGGTTTTAATTATAAATGGCATTTGCTCCATGTTTGTGGTGCAGTCATGCTGCCATGACTCGGTCCCCAGAGCCTCATTTGTTACGGCATGGTGCACCACGGTAGGATGAACATGGAATTTGGATAGGACAGGCTGTAAGAGACCCTGTGCTGCCCCTTACACTCCAGCAAAATGAAATAGAAGTGGCAGCTGCAACTACAGGATCATATTTATTCTCCTTTTACTATGTTTTAAGAATAAACGAAACATATTTCGAAAGAGAAATAGAATGAATAAGTTCCTTAAGGCTACCATATTACACAATTGTATGAACTCTATAGCAAAATCACATTCAGCAAAATCGCTACAAATCCAAGAGTTTTGAGAAAAGTAAACAGGAAAATTGCTCTACAGTGGATTTAATGAAAATGAATCTACAGTTTTTTTTTTGACTAATAAAGGCACTAAAATTCTGCAAATAACTCAATCAACTTGTTCTTTTATTCAGTAAAACAATTTATTAAAAAGTTTGGTTAATTTCTAACAAATATGCAGAAACAAAATGTGCAGCTTTTATTAACGAATGAATATAAAAATTCCTGAATTATTGATGAGTCTGCAGTTGCCTTGAGTCCACTAATTATACCGCCACGGGTGGCCGAGGTCGTTAGGTCGCGGACTAGTGAGCGGGAGGTCTGGATTCGAATACCGCCAGGACCGTCCTTCCTGACTGAGGTTTTTTCCAGGTTTTCCTCAGTCCTCATAAATGGCAAATGCCGGGGAGGTACCCTAAATTTAGGCCTGGAACGATTCCTTCCTTAAAAAAATAAATCATTTCCCAATATATCGTTTCATCTCATGTATCATCCATGTCCATCGCCTGTGGTGCCTCTGTAGCAAAAACGGGCGTTAAACAACATTCCTTCATTCATTCCCACTAATTACTACATACGATTATTCGGCAAATCATCTTTTCAGAATAGGAATTTCAATTTTCCTGAGCTTTATGTAATGCTCGAATTAATGGTGAATGAATAGTGTATAACGCCCTTTTTTGCTATATAGGCACTACAAGCGATGAACACCGCTGATACATGAAATGAAATGATATATTGGGAATTGATTTATTTTTAAGGAAGGAAACGTTCCAGGCCTAAGTTTAGGGTACCTCTCCGGCATTTGTCATTTATGAGGACTGAGGAAAGCCTGGAAAAAACCTCAGTCAGGGAGGACGGTCCTGGCGGGATTCGAACCCCAGACCTCCCGCTCACAAGTCCGCGCCTTAACGACCTCGGTCACCCGTGGCGGTGTGTATGTAATGCTCGAGAAATTGTGAATCTGGGCCATATAGAAAGATGTATGACACAACTTAAATAAGAACCCGTCCCTAAAATAGTGAATTGCAAGAAAATAAATGTCTTCATTGCTAAACCTCTAGACATTGAAAAGCAACATATTCTTTTCTTTAGAGTCGATGCCAACATATTTCCTTTTTTATTTCTTGGATTCAGTATACTTATGCTTCTGTCGCTACATAAAAGTGATGGAATCTACATAGACTTCCAAGTTATGACAACAATGCATATATTTTATCTTTCCATCTCTCTTGCGACACCTATGTCAGCTTAAATAGCTACAGTCAGTGATAGGTAGTTGCCTATTATTGCGTTGAATTTCAGAGCAATAAATTTATTTTATGCGGCAATTTAAAGGAGGGAGTCTAATTGTCAGTTAGCAAATATTGAACTAACTGCAAAATGACACACACACACACACACACACACAAAATAGTCAGCATTTCGGAAATTGGGCTACAATGTCAAATTAAAATTTGTCGAGGCGTTACAATACCTGCCTCGCAGCAAATGAGGGACCTTTTCAATATCGTCTTCGGAAAAGGGTTAGCACGCTCTCTGTACTTTACAGTTTAGGACAGCCGGATGTGTGCAGTTCGCTATGTATTGCCCCTTTCACTTTACTACCGCGAGCGTGGAAAAATAAAATGCACGCACTGTATTACTCCGCTATTGTTTACTATAACCTTGGTTTACGTGGGGTATCGTCAGAAGAGCAAACGTTGCTCTTAAGGTTATGCCAAAGTTAAAGTGTAGAGTGAGAACACTAATTGTACATTATAAGTTTTGTACACGATAATATGGTGTAATGAATTTTGCTCGGACTATGTGTAACCTCCCCTTATTTTACTACAGTAAACTTGAAGTCCAGGTATCTAACATAGTTATTCCTTCATGCGTGAAACTTTACCTCTAATTCCATTAGTAGATTACAAATTATTAACTAATCGAACTCAAGCCAATCCAAAGAGTTGCTTCTTTAAAATCGCTGTTGCCAGCACGCAATAACAGTTCCATATGTGCGTAAACAACAACCAAAATTATTGCTTTGCCCAACAATAATATACTAAGTTGAAGAAATAACAAATTAAATTCGGTACGTCTTGTGTCTATCCAAGCAATTCCGAACACCAATATGCTTATGACAATACACAATGCAAACTTTCAGTAAAGCTTTTTGGGAAAAAATAGTTTAAGAAAAATGTACAAGCAGCACATGAATATTTAAGCTATATTAAAAAAAAAAGATCATTCGAAGTTTAGCAGAGAGAAATAAAAGAATCGTGTAGATCTGTTTTCAAAATACACCAATTTCTGCTCATGATCTACCAAAATTTATTTTAATTAGTAAACTTACTCTCATGTACTTAGGGCGTTCGAAAAGGTCTCGGCCTGAGCAAGAAAACAAATATATCAAAGATAAGTTTTTTTTTAGCATAATCGCGTTTTAAATCTATACATAGAGTCCAACGACTTTCCAAGGTTTTAATGCCATCAACAAAATATGATTTGTCGAACTGTGAAAAATAAGTGCCTGTCTCAGCTTTACTCTCACTATTTGATGTGAATCTTCGTCCACCCAGCCGTTTCTTCAGGTTTAGGAACAAAAAGTAATCGCTGGAGCCAAATCGGCAAATATGGCGGATATGGAAGCATTTGGAAGCGAAGGTCATGCAGTTTTGCTGTAACAATCCAGACGTGCGTGAAAGTGCATTATGGTGGTCAATTGCCTGATAATTGCAAAGTGTGGACATTTAGCCTGAATAGTTGATCCAGTTGATCCAGTAGTGAAGTGTAATACTCCCATTGATGACTCTGCCTTCTGGAGGTAGTCTACTAGCATGAAGCCATGAGAACCCCAGAAAACCGTAACCATGACTTTTCCTGCAGATGGAACCGTTTTTGCTTTCTTTGGTGCACTTTCGCCTGTTGCCATCCACTGTTTGGACTGCTTCTTCGTCTCTGGCATTTAGTTACGAATCCATATTTCATTTCCTGTTATAAAACGTCGGAGAAACTCACTGCAAATGCATTTAAGTAGTCTAAACTCCTTGCAAAATTATCATTCGAATGCGTTTTTGGTTCACTGTTAACAAACGCGGCACCCATCGAGCGGAAAGTTTCCTCATACCCAAAACTTCGAATATGTAGTTGACACGCCTGTCAAGGTCTTTGTAGTATCAGCCAGTTCGCGTATCTTCAATGGACGACTATGAGAACGGCATGGTGAATTTTTGTCACTGTCTCATCGTCGTAGAAGTTTTGGAACGCCCCGAGCGCTCATCATCTTGGATGGATGTACGACCACGCTTAAATTCAGCAGCCCACTTTTTAACCGTCAAAAACGAATGGGAAGGGTCCTTTAATGTGGAATCCAACTTCTCTTATATTTCTTTTGGGGTTAAAACATTCAAAGCGAAATGTTTTATCATAGCTCTTTTTTCAATTTTATTCATTTTGTCGAAAATGTTTTCACAATCGTCTCAAACAAGCAACTACACTTAAGCGTCTGAAACTTTGCAACGCGCCATTTAAAGAATAATACTTAAAAATTATCTTAATAATTTGGCCTTCTTCACAACATCTCGGAGCCAGCAGTGAAATTTTGGCAATTGATAAAACCTCACTGTAGCCCCAGGATCAAAGTCCAACGGCGTAATGTTTGACTATTGTGATGGCCCTGTCTTCCGTCCACCTGTTCTTGTGAAAGATTATATCATATCCAGAAACATCACAACATGTAATAGTGTGCAGGAGCACCATCTTGCTGAAAATGACACCTTCATATCCATTTGTAGCACTATACACAATTCCTATCAACATAGTTACGTGTTGTCACGTTGAGTTCCGTTAATAAAAATGGGCATGATCTTATCATGTCTGAGGGCACCATACCATACCATACCTAACATAGTCAAATATTTGTTAATTGCGCTATAAGGGTATGACATGCTGAATAGGGTTAAGAAATATAGATTATATTTTCGGGCATTCCTATACCTGTATTTTTATTTGTTGTGCTGCCTATAAAAGTGCTATCCCCTTTCCTCTAATATCAACCTTAGCGACCATTCCAAGCAATTTCTTTATAATGTCGTTGTTGTTAACTGTTTGTGATGGCACTAACTTCCAAACACTGCCCATTACTGAACACAATCTTCTTAAGTTGTTCATCATCGACAATTTTATCTGGCATGTGCACAAAATAATTAAATCCTCTGTGTTTATCAGTTAGATGGATTGCCTGTAATAACTGTAGGACTGTAACCCGTTAAACGAAGATGTTTATTAAAAAACTTTGTGAACTGAGATTTTCAAAATGCTTAGACTTTGAACACAGGTGCATGTGGATTTCTTGAGATTCCTCTGAAGGCTCTCGCATATAGTCTCAATAACCTCTAAACGAAGTTCCGTTGGAATATTTTGTATCCAACAAGTAGCCTTTCCTTATCCCCCGAAATATTTTATTTTAATGTGTGACTTATTGGACACTCGATGATATTCACAATGAACACGCTTCACCAATTCAAATTTCGCAAGCCAATTTCACCATACCTTTACGGATACGCTATATATAAAGGTAATTGTAGTCATATCAATGTTTCTGTAGTATTAATCTAAAAAAAGCAATTGTATGAATGCAAGGAATGCAAATAAGCTAATACAATTTTAAAAATACAAACCACTAGGTAAAATAGACTAATTGTTAAGTGGTACGGTTAGATTAGAAAGTAAGCGATCAGGGTGACATAGTACTTCTGAGCGAGTGTAGCTTAAGTCACTAGACACACTAAATTACAAGTTTTGCTACTGCTAATATACGGGACCAGCGAAGCGAACATAGCTAATGAATTTTGCTCGGGGTGCGTGCAACTCGCTAAAAGTTCGTATTTATTCAGTAAACTTGAATCATTAATTTTAGTCCTAACAGTGTTAACAGAACACATCAGTTTGTTTATCTTAACAGCCGCAGTATAATATACAAGTCCTTTTTTGTGTATCTCACGGAATATACAACCTGTTAAATGCGGCTATTATTTCATTTATTTTAGTATTACTTCTGCTTTTACTACTGGAGCAGCTTATGGCTATAAAAGTGAGACCAGCAAAATCTGGTGGCATACAGGTTAGAACCCTAAACGGGTGCCTGAGGTCGCTTAGACACTAGGAGATTTGCGGTTCGAATTCCTCTAGGCCCTCCTCCGCGACTGAGGCTTTTTGCAGGTTGTTACCAAACTCCTTTTCCAATTTATCACTTCATTTCATGTATAGCATTACATCCACCACCTGTGATTCCCCAGTAGTAGAAACGAGCGTTAAACACTATTAAGCAATATTAGAGTTAAGAGCTGTAATACTGTACTCCATGAAAATGTTTACGGTTCTGAAAGCAATTAACTCATTGATGTGGGCTTTGTGTCGCTTCATTCCAATAGCAAGCTCTGCATTTCAAGGTACTATTTGTTACATTCCCGTTCTGACAAACTCATTAGACGAATAATACTACGGAAATATGTTGGGTGCAATACACAAAAGAAATAATATTAGCCTCTGATACGAGTCCGCAAGGGTGTAAGCAGGGTAAGTCGACTGTAAGCCTTGAGAACGCCATAGAGGGATTATGTGTTCATTAGCATTCATTTCGGCTGATTCGCTACCTCCCCATTAAGCAGCTCCCCATTAGTCCTCACTTCACTGGATGAATCCCACTCCAAACCCATGCCTTCACAAAAGTCCCAGATGCCGGTTATTGAAGCTGACCATGGAGACGGTTGCATAGCCAGTAAATATGTTTCCATGCTCAGATATAGAATGAAGACATCCATGAAAGTTCGTGTTCGTGTTGCACTTTAAATGTAATAAAAGATTACAAACTAAGTTCCTCACAATGTACAAACGTATATTTTAGACGTAAAATCCTATGTGTGGCTTCCTTCAGAAGGGAAGTAAATCCGTGTGTCCCGTGTCGTAGATTTGCTTCACGTAAAATAACCTCAAGACTGAAAGAAGAGGCCTGTGAGCAAAATTGATCGGTCATTTCACGCCCTGAATTGAATGGGACGCTGATGACCTGAGAGTTGAATAGCGTCCGGAATAAACCAAATAAATAAAAATCACAAACGCATAAAGTTAACAAAGATGTTTAAGCGGGTTATGCAGGAAGTGAGCGTAAGTTAAATATTATAATACGAGTAATAATTGCTGCATACTGGAATGTAACGGCATAGCAGTGTAACTGATTTAGATTCGTGTTTTAACTACCCCGAAATGCGCGAGATCTGTTTATTACCTTTCACTTGCTTCTCGCGAATCCTGGCCTGGCAGTTGTGACATGAGGACTGCTCTCTTGGCACTTGATTCAGGGTTAGGTAAGTTTGTTCACGAGAACCCAGCATTTGGGTTTGGTTTCAAAATGTTGCAATCTGAATTTAATTTGAAGTTACTAAATTTGTTTCTCTTGAGCCTTAAGCAACATAAGCCAGGTGCCCAGTTCAGCCATTGAGTGGAATGTATTTCGCCTGGCTAGTTGAAGAAAAGTTTAATTTAGGGTAGGCCAATGACTTAAAAGATTGTATCTTATATGGAATTTTCGTTGTTGGTGTTTTAATTATGAAATTATTTCTTGAGGAGATATTTTCTTTCGAGGCATATATTGTAAGATCATCAAAATTTTGTCGAGAATATTTACTCGTGGAATTGTTTAACAATTACCTGATAATTTTTAATAAAGATATTTTTCATTTGTTGATCATTGCTTGCATATATGTTAATATATTTTACAATAGAAGTTTTGTAGTGTACCCCTACCCAAGCCTTGCTGCTAAGACATTCTTTTGGCTACGTCAAGAAGAAGAATTTAACTTGAGCTCACGTTAAACACATATATACGGATATGTTCACTTTTTCCATTTTGGTTCCTTCGTTTAATCAATGTGCGCAACAATTATGTTGGTAACGTTCTTCTAATGACCTCATTTAACAGTTCTTCCATTTTTATTATGAAGCTAATTGTAAATTGCCATGTATTCACATTCCTTTTATAGATTTTAGGTTACCAAACATATTTTGATGAATATTCAATAAAACTTGAATTGTTGTAAAAGTCAACATTTTTCAATGAAAGTATTTTAATAAATTGTAAGTAATTATTCATTTGGATTAAATTCTCCTGTCATGATTTAAAAGTTGGTTCTCCTAGGATGCTCATAAATTGATGCATTGGTATAATTTTAATGGCTCCATACTTAATGAACACAATTTATCTTTCTTCTTTCTCTTTCTTAGCCTATTCTGTTTCTCTTCAAAGCTTATTTGTTCTAGAAGCTGTACTTATACCATTGTTTTTAAAGTATAAACAGTCTGCAACATTAAACAACTCATTTACTATTGAGTATGAATTATGAAGTTGTTAATTCAAACGTGAATGGAAAGATTCGTTTTACTAATTCTATGAAAAGCACTAATCTTTACCACTGGATGCCTTACTTTATCGAAAACAACTGATAATTGTTGCTTTATAAACAATTTACGTATAATAAAGGACTAAAGCAGTATCTCCAAATTTACTTTTAAAAATAACTCTAACTCTGCTATTGTGTTCACAAACCCAGAATTGTCGACAAAACATTAAGAAAATATCTGATGGCCAGTGCTAACTTATAAATTTTACTAAGAAACATCAAAGCAAAGCCGTGTTAGATACTTCTTTTTCTATTACAGAAAGAAATAACGCAAAGAGCAACGCGGATTTTGCTTAAGAACATCAAAGGATTTCAACAATATCGTTTCCTATAACGTTTTGTCTCCCGAACGGCTTTGTTTCTTTCTGCTGTTCCCTTCAAAGATATTATGATATAGGCAAATGTATCTCCGCGATATATAGTGTTACAGAATTCAACCGTACAAATTCCAAGAATTGTAGATGGGTCCCAGACAAATGTTTTGAGGTGAACAACCTGTAGGTAGTGAAGCCATAGTTCAAGAATATGTTACAGTTTTGGTACTACGAGTTGGGATCTATAGGTTAAAATTAAAGGTAAATCTGTATGTGATTTGTCGATAAATACTTAATTTCTCTTTCATTAGTTCGAAAACATTCATGTGCATGTTTACGAAACAGTATTTTTAAAGCTATTGGCTCTGTTATGGTAACACTTTTCGATCAACAAAGGTGCACTTGCAAGATGCACTGTCAAAGGTATCGGCCAGATACACCGAAAATATCAAATTCCTTCAGAGTTTTTTTTTCCCTTAATTCCCCACTTTCTTAATTTATTTTACTCTTGACATACTTACGAATTACCTTAATTTTAAATTTGAAGCCACAGATCGAATACAACGGCAGTACATAGTTCATCATTGAATAAATAGTATGGCATCTATTAATCGATTTTACACTTTGCGCGGAATTTTTAACCCGCAAACCAAACATTCTTATTTCAAAATGCTCGCCTAGAATTCCATCCCAATTCTTCGGATTTGAGCAGTTGAATTTCATAATATTCTGTATATTATCATTCGGATTGCAAATGTTTTCGTTTGAAAATAGCAAGTAGAATATTCTGCCCAAATATACGCTGGAAAGACGCCTCTTCCAATAGTGTCTGTTTAGTTCGTAAGGGAAACAATAATCTCAGGATCAATCCTAAACGAAAGCCCATCCGAAACGATCCAATATATATCTTAGATTATATTATCATTAACATAATGGATAAGAAGAGTAACACGGAGAGTAGCAAGAAGCAAAATAAAAACACAAGAAGAAAGCGTAAATATTCACATTATTATTACAAATAATATTCCTTAAAGGTGAAAATGTTCCATTTAGCGTGAATGTATACTTATAGAAATCTAACAAACGAGGTTCTTTAAAATGTGAATCTGTTTTTTGTACTAGACCGCTGATTTATATTTGTCTTTTAGGCATTTAGAAGTTCCAGCTGGAAGGAGTTACATGTAATGGGAATGGAAATATTATTGCTTGGCTTTACACACACTTGCGTTTTATATTATTTATTATTCTATATTTAATGAAAACTGAGATATGATGTCAACAAATGTGCGTGGTTGTTGACCATAGTACAAGCGTCGCATTTCTTCTGCTTGTAAACAATCACAAAATGTCCGCCGGATGAACGAATAGCTGTAAGAGGCCTTCAAAGCACACTGTTATACACTGTGTCCATTGTGGGACTGATACAGAGGTGTTTGCTTTATTGTACTCCCCTTATTCCAGTCTTTCACCTCTGTTCATGTCCAGTCATGATGCCTTTTCTTTTTCTATTCCCCGCCGTTCCATCCCGGCATAAGCGCGGAAAGAAATATTTGTTTGCAACACATAGCAGTTTTCAGTAAGCCGAGTATTCTTCCTAAATTGCTCTACTCCCTGTATTTTAGTACAGTTGTTTCATACACAATTAAAGGTCTCTTACAGTCATTTACTGGATCATTTTATTGATTCATTGGACTTATAGCAGGCTGAACGGAGCGATATTTTGTGAATTGTTTTAAAGGAGGAGAAATACGACGTTTATGATATGGTCCACAACCATTTGCATCTACTGACATCGCATCTCGGCTTTCGTTAGACTTCGTGAGTAGTTGCTCACACTGCGCCCAAACACCCCTTTATTTGCATAAAAATATCAAATGTGGTGAATATTTCTGAACTTAGCCCTAAACATTGTTTGAGGTTTGACTGTGGTGCGGATTTCGTAAAATGACCTTAGGTCAGCAGCAGAAAGAGCATGAACTTAAGCACATGTTATAATAAACTGCTATACCGAATGGAAGAATGTACTGACACATGTATAACAATGTTGTAGTTTTAAAGGCGGGGGCCCTTAGAAATGTGAACATGAAAAAATAGAAAGAGTAGTACAAATAGAACTTGTTATAGATGAACGAAAGGATGTGGGTCGACTGTGTTGATCTGATGGTGCTTGATGCCGGAAGAGCGCTAGAGAGGACTAATGAGCAAAACCCGCTTGGCATCGATCTGGTTACTGTTGAATGTGATGAGAGAGTTACTCATACTTGCATACTAAAGGTCAGAATTATACGAGGTATAGGAGATCACGTGGCTAACATGAACTGTTTGTATAGCTCTGAGTACCAGAATTCCAACATTCTCCAATATCCACGTTTTATAGAGGTAATATTATAAATCACTGTGCTTAGTTGAGACTCGAATCAACAATAATGTACTGCACAGTTTTATTTATAAACTCTAACTGCAATGATCTTCCCTCATCTTACCCTTAGCTCTTTATAAACTCTAATACAATGACCAGAATGTAATACTCGGGTTTCAAAATGACACTCTTCTGCCTCTGTTTTATTGTTATTTTGGTTTATTTTTGAGCGCTCTTTAACATCTCAGATCATCAGCGTCCCATTCAGTTCAGGGCGTGAAACGGCCGATAAATTTTGCTCATTAGCCTCTATTTTTCACGTTTGAAGTTATTTTACGTGCTATAAATATACGACCGGGACCCACGAGTTTATTTCCTTTCCGAAGGAAACCATACTTAGGATTTTTACGTAAAAAAATCTATGAACTCTGGCCGGGGTTGAACTCGCGATCTTGGGTGTACTAGGCAAGTATGGTTACCAATTGACTACCAAGACTTCTGCCTCTCCCGGGATTATCTTACAGTTCGTGTAATACGTAGAAAGGCAACATCCTAAGTTAGCCATAAGTATACATAAAGTCAGTTTTATTGTAAATTATTGCTTCCAAAGTGAAATATTGTTATCCTTCAGGCTATTTTTTTTTAGCGAAAATGCTCATACAATATAAGAATTAAATTCCTAAAAAAATTCTTACTGAAGTGAAAAAACATGGGTTATAATTTGGACGCATATGTGATTTATAATATTCCCCCTTGATAAAATGTCGCCTTAATTACAGCACTGCTGGAACTCAATTCCCATGCAGAACGCCATAATAAACCATCAATATAACTGGTGCAGCATTTCCCGCGTGAAAATGCCAATAGTTTGACCCACAGCCACGTCCCATGATGACCGCATTGTAATTGTTTGTTTTATGAACCTCCCGCGTCTGTCGACCAGATGGTATGGACCATTATCACATTCTGTCCCCATATACTCCAGCTGTTTACTTGATGTAGCACTATCATAATCATAAGCTTCCTTGTATGTCTCTATGTTCATCACCTTGCAGCCTAAAGCACTAGAATTTTGATGAAAACATATTTCAACAAGTTAAAATTGTTACAATATAATAGTAATATTCTCAGAATGCTCGCTAAACGAACTGTAATAATAGTAATGATTTATTAATAATTTATTAATTAGGTTTATAATCTGCGCACTCATAAAACATGTACAGAAGGGATATAATAAAATAAAAAAAAAAAACACATAGAATAAAAGCAATTTAAAAACAAATCATTCATACTACAATAAAGTATTCTTTATAATGACAATGGTTTATTTATGTCACTTTTCACAACACATTTCAATTTATGAATTGAGATCCCTTTTGCAGTTAATGACACAATGTTGATGAATTTTATGCGTAGATATTTATAACTCTTGCTAGTTTTACTTAATGTAATATTAACAGTATCAACATTATATCTGTTCTTATCTAGTAAGAGACTGATACTATATTCGGATAAGCGTTCTTTCACATATAACAAAGAAAAAATAATACTAATTTGGTATTTATAATTTTTAACTTGTAAAAATGCCTCTACAAAATACCGAAGTTTTTACCATCTATAATTCTAACTGTTTTTAATTGTATAAAAGCCTGTCCTGTAGAATATAAATTATTGCCCCAAAGCAATGTTCCTTATTATATGATTTCCCTAAATGGCACTAATATATTTTTTTTTAAACCAGCTCTATATATAGTTGGTGATTAGTTCAATGTCAAGGCCACCTCGAAAACATCACATACACAGATAGATGGAATGAATGAATGCGTGGAAAAAAAATACTAGCCTGGCATTTTCCCTTTCTAAAAATGGACCGAGGAAAACCATGCTACTGAATACGAGTGCCAAGCATAACAGCCAGCCTGAGCCAACTTACTCAATCTTCCGATAATTAAATGCTGAGCGAAAATCTTAGAACTTTATTAATTGAATTGTAACTTTTACAAAATAAAAACTAATAAACATGAATTAGGGTGTACACATTATTTAATTATAAAGATGTATTTAATTATTTTATTAGATTTAGAACTATTTCGAAACACTTGTTTATATTTTGACCGTTCATTTAATATGACTTGCTTATTGTAAGATATTTAAAATTATTAAAAGCACCAAGCTAATTATATAATATGCACTTTCGCAAAAACCGTGTTTTAAAAAAACAAACAGTTCCTCAACTCGTTATTTTAGTTGTTTCATCTATATTGTTGGAATTATGTTTTAAATTCTTCTGTTACCCAATTGCTCTTTGACAGACGCGAGCATAACTATTAGAAACTTGATAAAAGTTTCATTGCTGAGAGGGTTATGAGATTGCAAGCAATTTTCGTGACATGAGGGATTCCAGTTGCAATATACATTTTATTGCACGAAGGCTGTCAGGTTTGCAAGTTATGTACTTGGGCGGTGCCGCTAAGTGTTAGAAATGTTTGCACGCCATTATATAAACACGTACGCACGCTACATATGCTAATGAATGTAAATGCAAGGTAACAACTCTGTTTACTGATAATGCTTGCTTCTAGTATCGCACCGTTTCCCTATCGGATGTGTATATGGGTTCACTTTATGGGTTACACAGTGTTTCTTTTTATTCGTACACTATATCAAAGGCTAGAGGAATGTAAATTTAAGTGGTAAGTGTCAGAAATTATGCACGGAAATTAAAAAGTTTGTCGTTTAGAGTTTGTAGTTGAATTTGGAGATGTTCCAAATGTTTTCCGTTAATATTGTTAGCTATATAATGTCTTTAAATTAGATCTTTTTGGCCAAGAAACTATAACTGTTAAACATTAGTATATTTCTCAAGATATATCTCTTAATTCGTATTCCTGTGTGAATAATTTTGTAAATATTTATACCGCGTAGAAAATATCTTACAGAAAAATAATTTTATATGTTCTCAACATTAAACCACCAAGGGCAAATAATGTTAGTAAGAAAATACCATTCTATTATAAAAATGGTATAAAAATAGCAATGAGACTGCGCTATCAAAATAATATTTCCCATTAAATTAAATAATCCTAAAAATATTATATAAGATGACAGAGAACACTGGAATGAAAATAATTATAATGCTTTATTGATTTTTTCCCCTTAATAGTAGTTTGAATTCATTATGAAGTTTGTTAATAAGAGTATTTAATAATGGTTTCCGAAATTGACTAATCCCTTCATTACCTGAAAGCCTAGATGTAGCCTTCTCTTCAGAATTTTTTTTTTGATTGATTTATTTATGGATGCTCTTTAACAGCTCAGGTCATCAGCGTCCCATTCAACTTTCAGGCTTGAGGTTTTTTTTCGTGCCGTAAATGTACGACACGGGACCCACGGCTTTACTTCCCTTCCGAAGGAAGTCATACTTAGGATTTTTACGCCCCGAAAAAATCCATCGGTCCTGGCCGGGTTCGAACCCGCGATCTTGGGTTTAGGAGGCAGATATGGTAACCACTGCACCACCAGGACCGAGCCTTCTCTTCAGGTGAATCTATCAAACCCAATAGCAGTATAGCAAGTGTGTAAAACTGACGGACTGTTTGCGAAAACTATTACATACAAATGAATAATTATTATATGCTTTTGCTTAAACTCTAATATTCATGTAACTAAAGCATTATTAAACGATCAACGGTTTTAGTCATAAAATTGTTCGAAAAGAATGCGAAGAAAACATATTCAAATCTATATTTTTTCATTGACTTTTGAAACAAAAGATCGCTTGTTCAATCCTGGCTAAGGTCGGTGGAATCTTAAGTATGGTTTCCTTTGGAAGTGCAGTAAAACCGTGCTTCCAATGCTGTAGATTTATGATTTGCAAAGAACCTCAAAACTGAAAGAAGAGGTATCTGAGTAAAATTTATCGGACTTTTCACACCCTGAATTGAATGGGACGCTGATGACCTGGTATGTTAAAGAACGTCCGTAAATAAATCAAATAATGGAATATTAGATCCATGTTATCATGTACTATAAGAATATATTTAACGTTTCTGAGAAATCATGTTCAAAATTGCTCTTCAACTAAATTATTTCGAACTCTCTCAGCTGAAAATTTAAAGAAAAGGTTCACATATTTTCCAGAACATATTCCCCGCCACAGGTGGCCGAGGTCGTTAAGGCGCGGACTCGTGAGTGGGAGGTCTGGGAATCGAATCCCACCAGGACCGTCCTCCCTGAATGAGGTTTCTTCCCAGGTTTTCCTCAGTCCTCATAAATGGAAAATGCCGGGGAAGTCCCTAAACTTAGGCCTGGAACGTTTCCTTCCTTAAAAAAAAATCCTTTCCTAATATAGCATTTTATGTATCATCAGTGTTCACCGCCTGTGGTGCCTCAGTAGTAAAAACGGGCGTTAAACACCATTCAAAAAAAAAAAAAAAAACACATTCCCAAGGCTGTATCTGCTCGGTGAATCCAAATCCGACACTCTTTGTTTCTTTTTCTTCCGCTCTTTCTATCTTCTACTTATACAACGCAGTTTGAATTTTATTACAGAAATAGCGATGACATTGGTAATTTCCTAAGTAAACTGTTGGATATGACAGAAATTAAATTTCTGTTGGTGGAAAATGTGCTTATTTCACAAGCAAAAATATGAGCTAATCTTGATTATGTGATTTGAATTTGGCTACAGAAATTGGCGGATGGTGCTGCCTTCTGTAACTTTTACTTTGGAGAAAAAGTAACATAATTATCTAGTACATTTTGATTAAACCTTTTTGCCAATTTAATTGAGTAACAATTTTTGTGCTGGTTCATAGAAAGTTAGGTGTAAATACTGTAATAGTTTTTTTTTTTTTTTTTTGCTGACATACCTTTAATCTTTAATTCTCTAATCTTAAAATATATCTTGAAATATAGTCAGCATTTTATATTTGCATATTTATTAATAGTGTCAGTTAATTATAAAAGCGGGAGTGAGATTTCAAGGCTAAATTTATCGATATCGGTTTTGCTAAGGTTTTAGAGCAGTATATAAGTACCTATAAACCTATAAATAAATTAATAATCATAATAGTTTACTTATGTTTGTAATAGCTTATGCTTTGTAAAATTTTAGAAAATGGCAGAACAAAAATAATCGTTTTTACAAAATTTCAATTATTCTATGCTGGTCAAATGCATAGTTAAGAAGCTCAATATTTTCCAAAATATTATCCAAAAGATTTTGGAGACGTGATGGTAATATTTATGACGTCTAAGAGAATAATAAGGGATTGAGAAAATGGGTTAATGATTTTTCTAGTGCATGAACATGAAGAGCGGAAAGGTTTGAATGTTTCAAACAGAATGGAGAGAATAGGATCCAATGTTACACACTAATTGAAGCCGATGCAGTCTGCCAAAAATTGCAGGGACTATTGATTTAAAAAAAATGTATGCAACTTACCCTAGTTCTGTTCCAGGAAGACTGAGATAATCTCACGATAGTTTTCTATAACTTAATAAACAAATTCAAAATTTTTAATGACACGTGTGATAAGCTTCCAACAGTAAAGGTGCCAATTCAAAATTGATTGCGGCGTTCAAGTTGTAGAAAGTGCGAATTAGTTGATATAGATGAAAATACCGCAGAGAGTATTACCAAAATGTCTTGTTTACGAGAATATCTACATAGAATAAGCTCAAGGAGACTTCAAAACAAGGTAACCCTAATGTAAAATGGCACTAAATGCCCTATCCCAAACGTGGCAAGGATATGCTAATTCCTTAGTGTATGAGAAGATTACCAGTGTGTTCGCTTGACTTCAATACTCTATTGAATACCCTTGGAAATGACCTCATAAAAAGGTGTTCAAAAACACAAGAGCAAATTTTGGGAAGCTTTTTGAGTGTTTTCAAGCCAGAGTTCCAGAAATTTTAGAAAAATTAAGCAGAATCAGAAAAATCTGAGAAAGCGTTCTAACTTTGTACATAAATAAAAATGTATTAAACATATCTTTATATTAAAAGCGTAATTTCAGGGATCAAAAATTAAGCGTACAATCTGTAAAATCCAATTCTGTTGATGTTACAGTTGAGTTTCATGTGAACGGTGTACCAGGCAACTTGCACGTCAATGTGCTGTGTATACTATCTCAGCAACGAATCCCAAATTTCCTCTTCATTGTCTACAATTTGTTTCGCATTTCCTTTCCCCATGCGCGCATCGTTGGGTTTGCGAGTAATTATATCGGCTCCTGTTGTCAGCGAGCAGTTTATATTCCTGTCCCTTCGAAACAGGTCGTCTGAATGATCTTTGATAAGAGAATTGTGGAGTACTACAATAGTTACGATCAGTTAAATGCATTTCAGAGTAGTCTCGTAGATGGTTACACCTTTGAACAAAAGATCTAATAATAAAATATGCTCTTGTTTATTTTTAATGCCGAAAGCTTAGATTTTTATCAATTTTCTTTTGTTTTTCTGGTTTTTTTTGTTTATTAATATAGTGCATTTTAAGAGTATATACTTTTGAATCATGAAATAACACTAATTAGAGTTAGAAGATGAATTACGCAATTACAAATTAAGTATAAAATCTATACAGGTAAAACAAAAGTGCCACAAAGCGATTAAACTCATTTAGGGCAAATCAATATTTCAAGAGATTGACATTAAAGCTACTGAATATAATTCGAGTAACTGTGACAAATAGGTTTAAAATATCAGAGAAGAAAAGCTAACATTTTATTAAGAACTGGTGGTTCACCTGTATGTATTACAAATTAGACACTAACTTACATTCATAAATATTTAATCGGCTGAAATGAAGTCCTTTTTCAAAATTTCTTTACCAAATTTCTGGATTCATCCACCTCAATAACATAGCCGTCAGCATCAATCTGCACCTCGCAGTAAACAAACACTATCATTGCCGCACTCAGGGTGACGTAGTGTGAATGAGGTCAGTGAATTTTCGGGAGAGTGGAGTGTTCTGAAAATCATGAGACTTTTAGTTTTCGTACCTCGGAGAGATACGTCTTTACTTGTGGAAGATTTTGCTAGAAAAATCGAGAGTAACAGCTAAAAGGAAAATTAGACTTTGGAAGAATTTTGTTTCGAGCACCTAACTGTCAAATCACCGTTGAATTGTGTCGGTGACACTTGCTCACAAATTATTGAGCAGTAGGGACGGGAAGTCCGGTAAAAAAAGTCTGAAGAGAGTCCATTATATTCGCTTACCACTTTAAGTGCAAATATGTAAAGCAGAAGACAATGTGCGCCATTTTCAAAGTCACTGCGTCTTTGTATCCTACGATATATTGACTTCGTTGCTTCTGAATCAAATATGGGAGAGCAGTATTTAGCTGGCGAATAGCCTCGTCATCAATGACATCACCAATGAAGTCATTCCTCAATTACACACAAAAACACATCTTATCTACTTTGTAATGCTTTTTAATTATTATATTTGTTATATTTAAGATATTTACATACCAATTACCTATGAGTATATTCATTATATTACGAATATTTCTTACGTATAGATAGATTCAAACTAATGTTAGTCGCCTTTATTCTCCTGTCTGTCGTCCTACCATTGTGCTATCAGTAATCTAAACATTTGCTTTTAAGAGTAATTCATGTTGAAATCTTGGAGTGAGGCTTAAAACAAATCAAAACTGTTTTAAAATTCGCACGAAATTACGAATTAATACTAAATGATAATAAGGAGTGTATTAATTATATCCGAGTTATGCCAAAAATGTTCTGCGTAAAATTGCATACACTAACGAGCAGAAACTAATAATGTTGAAGGATGAGGAAAAATTATAAACAAGGTAAACCTATTGTGCTAAAATCTATCAGAAATTAACACTAATGCTAAACATAACAATAAGAAAATATGACTTGTTTTAACCCTAATATCACAAACTTTGTATTATTAGATTTACATATTCATAAACTAGGTAATAACGGAATACTGAGATAATTTACGAAACCCTTTAAAACAAGTGTGAGGTTAGATTATGTTAGCTCACTCTATATAAGCAATATTCGAAACCTTGTTGTTATGATTTTGAAAAATATTTTCCGCGGAATCTGTGGTATGTTCATGTAGATAATTACCAATAATTTGCTATATTCACTACAGATTGAAGAAATAATAATAATAATAATAATAATAATAATAATATACTTCTTATTTAAGCGTTGCTATAGTAGCGAGATTTCAGTCATAAAACTGTTATCTTTATAGTGATATATTGAAAAAAGGAAAACGAAAACAAAAGAAAAAGCTAGACTAGTTTTAATACAATAAGCAAACACGTTATCTATATGCTCAATAGTACAAGCATTTCCAAAAATGAACAATAATCGTATTCTAAAACTCTTCTTGAAGTACAACATAAAGAATAGGCCTAACAGCCTCCATGCTAGAGCGATAGTTTTTGCGACTATTAATCCGGAAGTCCTGGGTTCTATTTCCGATTAGATTAAGCTCTCTGTTTTTTTTTTCTATATTTTTCCTTACCCTGAGAAGATGAATGCCAAATAGCTTTAAGGCGCCAAAGCCTCCGAGTTCATTTGCGTCATTATTAATTCATTTAATTAATACATAGATTTAAGGATCTCCCTGGTGCACAGGAACCATATCACCGGAACCATCATCTCCGCTGGGACAGCGTAGCGGTGGATGCCCAGAAGTTAATGAGACAATGGGCTGGCTTTAGAATAAACAAAAAGGAAAACAAGAAAGGACTAGGAACTAATTGCAATTTCCTGTAAGAGACCAACATTTTTTTTAAGGTTCAGACCGCGGCATTGAAGATGATTATAAGCATACCTAGGTACAATTGTTTTAATGAAACCAGGACTCCGGACTCGGTATTTAATTTAATAACTGAATCTGCTAAATTACACTTTATTTATTTTTATTTATTTATTATTTATTCATTTATTTTTTGTAGCATAAGATTGAAAATTCACCAAACCGAATTTTGAAGTGCTGAATTCATATTTTTTACCATTTTCATCTATCATACAACATTTTTACATTGTGGAAATATAATGATTAACGTTTTAATTGTGTTAAATAAAAGTGTATATAAAATATTTGGCAGAAACAAGACAAGAATTTAATAATTGCAGTTACGATATTTGAATAAAAAGTATAGAGTTAATAATGTTAAACTTTAAACGTTAAACTCTTCTTTAAGTAACATTTCCTCTCGGTTTGTTGTAGAGAACGCTGAATTGATTAGAATATATGACCATGACAAGTGTTATCAACCATCTTATCTATCGGCCGGTATCTTGTTTCCACTTCTTTTATGTAGTTATTGATGGAATTTCTTTCCTGTTCTTCGTTTAAAGCTTCTACGTTTTATAGAACTAAACAAGAGAACAGAAAATATAATTTGAAGCTTATGTTGTAGTGAGTCCGAATTGAAATATAAATATTTGTTAGTTTTAGTGGGAATTTTTTTAAGGACGTGAGTCCTCTAATGAACATGCAGAAGTTTACAGAAAAATGAATATTTACAGTATAATAAGGGATTTCTAAATGACCTCTCAAGGGATTTTGGTGCAACTGCAACTTTTCTTATATGCTTATATTAAAAAATGAGGATAAAAGTTTGGTCCAAACACGTTTATATCACGCTGTTTTACTTGAAGTTTCATCAATAAATTATGACATAATTTCGCTTTGTTATTTATCAACACGTGGTTTTATGGTGTTTGCAGCTAATCTTAACGACATATCATTCAGAGATGTTCGCTACCTGTTCTTAATTAGGTGTATTATCATTTTTGCAGCCAATCTATGCAGTCATGATACTCTGCCGAAGTCTAGATTTCTAAAACTCAGTCCCGCTGCTGTTTTTAAAACGGTCTTTAAGTTTTATGTCACATTGTAGGCTGATAATCTCAAGCTGAGTAAAAGTGCTATTGAGAAAGGTAGAACTTGAAACTTTTTTCAGCTGATTTAATTTCTTGAATCTACAATAAATTAGCTTTGAATTTCAAACAACACTTGAACATAATCATTAGATTCTGAACCAGCACGAACAGTTTCTAAAGTTGATAAGAGCTCTATATCCTCTTGTAATTAGCCTATCCGTAGTGATAGTTTTCGACTGAATCTACAATTTGTTCATCATAACAGTAATGAGCTAGCCTTTACTGTTAATCAGAACTTTTCATCCCACGCCACCTAACGCAATTGTTCTCCTCGCGAGTCTTTACTTTGACACTATCACTCCTGCTGAGTGTTTTTGTTCAAAGAGCCCTACTTCTGCAGGCATGATCTGTAGTATTTCTAGATGGAATATCCTTAATGAGACATGAAATATATCTATCGGGTCAATGAATAATTGACATCAAACAGCAATGGATAAAAGTGAAGCAAGATATATAATTAATGGTTTATTAAGAATATTCCATCTAGAAAGATCAGATAAAGAAGCACGATCTTTTCTATAACTTTATTATTCCATTTTTGAAATGTTTTTAAATCTCCTTTCTCTCCCAATAAATAGCACAATCTTCAAATTATAACTTAATTTCTATGAGGGTCTTAGAAAGCAGATTAATTTTGGCCTAGTCCATAAACAAATTATGCTCTTTTGGAACCGTGTATCAAGTCAGCAGTTTCACTTATGCACACAAATAGTACCATGAACGTTCTCTCATCAGTTCAAGGCAGTCCCAGGAGGTAAAGTATGTCTCTTTCATTCTTGACCCTCATTGTTTTAGTAAGGCTCCATTCGAGAACCAAAACACTAACTCATTTTCCAATGCCACATTTTTCTGTATAAGAGGTGCATGGTTTCAATCTCAAAGCCACTGGCGATATAGGAAATAAAATATCTGATCTAGGGATATATTTTGTATATTTTGTATTTAAGGATATCTCAATTTTTCCAGTGAAACAAATATATTATTTAAATGATTTAATTAAATGATTTTACGTTTGATTCTTTTATGTTTTGAACGATTTTTAATTGGGAAGGGGTTTTTACTGTCCATTTATATTGCTTGCTTATTTTCTAAAGTCCTAATTTGTCTAACAATTGAATATATACTACCATCTGTAATTCATGATTATTCTTAAACTATTTATCCAGAAGAACTTATGAGGATATAACACAATTCCAATTTCATTATGATTCAGCCGCCTTGATGTTTTATCCAAATGTTCTACCATTTACATATATTTCAAACACACATAAAAAATATGTGATTTTACGAATAGTTCTTTTTAGACGATTCTAGCCTTAATAATTAAAGGAAACGAATTAAAGCGGCGTGTAAGAAAGGCAGACCTGTGCGGGAAACATCTTCAATTTGCAATAATATAACCGATATATACATATAATAAAAGGGAGTAACAGATAGTGTGGCAAAATGAAATTTGAGATTTTATGCGCTAAAGAGAGCGTTATCAACAAAATGTAGTATTTATACATCGATTGTCCTAAAAAGTAACTATGAATACAACTAGCGACCCTCTAAGAAGAAATGCAAACAAGTGGGGCAAATTCGATATTGAGTTTTTTTGACTTTCATAAAATGGCAATTTTGAAATTTTAAGTCTATCTATATTTACAGCAATGCAAATTAAAAGAAGAGGATGCGCCCTGCATATAGAGCTCGTCTCCAATTTTCCGAAAATGTGCCGAACAATAGAATCTGCCTTATGGTTAAGGAAAAATTAACAAAAGTGGCCTTTTTGTGGCACTCGGGGGAAAGATTTTATTTGGAAATTGCTCCACGCCTAAAAATATCTACAGGAATGTACAAACTCTTTAAACGATACAAAAGAAATTAAATTAAAATAAACATGTTAAAATATTTATTTACCTTATATGTGTGTGTATATATACGAGTGTGTATCACATAAAGTGTGATCTTCGCAAAGCTATTATGATGCTGATGTCCAAGTTCCCCTCCCGACTAATATTAGAAGGAAGACTTAAACTCGCTAAATACAGTTTCCTCCGCATTTTCTGTTATTTCTTTGCAATACTTTTCGTTTATTTTCTAATGCACTTGTGTATTTTCGTACAGTTCTTTATTGCTTGTTTATTTTTGCTGCCACTGTCCGTTCATATCATGCAGTATGTAACTGTGTGTAACAGGTTACCGTACGCAAGCTTTGTGCTCCCAGAGGCGAGCGTTGTTGCCCTGCTGGGAATGAATGGTTGGACAGGAAACAAAAGAAGCACGCCGCGCCGTTAGAGAGAGATAAATGACGCTATAAATTTTCAAAATGAATTGCAAACGAATATTGGAATGTTGTCAAAGGAAAGATAAAAGGAGTAAGTATTCATGCAATGTACTGAAAGATAGAGGTGCTATATGCAAAGTTCCTTTCGGAAGATAGAATTCAGTTATTTATTACATTTAACGTGCTGAATGTATGAGGGTGCGAAGGAAGTAATCATTATAAAGCCGCCCTACATTATTGTAAACACAGTAATACAAGACGTTATTGCGTTAGATATGTTATTGTACTTTTTGCATTCATAAACTGGTTCACATTCCTTAGCAAGAACATAGCAGTCAGAAAAAGAAATCCCTTAGACTTTAGATTCCCTTCAGTTTCCTTCGGCAATTGATACTCCACTAATTAAGAGCTGTTTGTGCAATTGCTTCACAGAATATTAATGAACATCATCGAAATATTTTCACTCTGTATAAAGGGATCTTGACAATTAAGTAGGGAAGGGAATCTAGGGTCACTAATGTAAATGTTGCAGAAATTAGGCATTGAAATAATTGGAAATGATACTCAGGGGATTAATAGTAAAGTGAAATGAGTTCAACTTTCTACTAGCGTGATCTCAAGAAAAGCAAAAGCGTAACATAAATTACATTATCACCAGAGTTCGGAAGTTCAGTCATTTCGTATTTTGGTTAAAATAGGCATGCAAAAAGGCACTTAAAATACTGAAAATTATATAATTAAAGTAATGTACTTAAAATAGGCATTTATTAAATGTGAAAACGCAGAGTAATATCACTCATTAATAATGAAAATAGATATTTAAGACACAATATTTTATTTATCATAAATTAAAGTACTTAAGCTTACTTTTCTTTGTTAGGATCAACAAAAAATATTTTTTCAAGGTATCAACTGTCACAGTCAGCCACTTGTCAGGTAGAACATTTTTCATCATAGAAAAAGAAATTTCTACTTCCACGGAAGTGATTGGAGCATATTTAAAACAAGTTATCGGAAGGACTCATACCAGTTACAACAGAACATTCACCTTTCAAGACATCATGGAAATATTCATCAAGAAAAGTAAAGTAGTTTTGAATAGTCCTGACGAATGAGCAAAATGTGCGCAGTGAATTCTGGTCGAGTTCATTTTCTGTTTATGCGTTTATAGGGGAACCAGGTTAGTATTTCTCTTACTTCCGTGCTGAACACAATGTAGGAACGGTTTATTGCACATATGTACCGCTCTCATCTTTCTCGCTTGCAATTGTTTGTTACATTTATGCAGGTGAGAAGTTACCTCCACCTCATTTTTCTTAGAATTGTCTCGCGCATATCGATACAAAGTTCTCTCTGTTTCCTGGTATTCGTATGCCCGAGGTAACCGAGCGTTCCTTTCATTAAAGAAGGTTCTGCTATTTAAAAGAGCTTAAGTGAAGAGCTGGGAGCTTTTCTGACTGTTTGAAAAGAAATAAATGTATAATAAGATTTTCAATGAATATTTTTATGAGATGAAGAATCATTTAATATTTATAGTTTTTTTTATTTCGATATTTTGAAATTCTTTATGTGCTTTTTAAAATGCGTAATTAATAGCACAAAAATCAACAACGATCCAAAAATGAGGCGGAAGGCAAAATAAAATCTGGAGCTAGCGACCCTAAATATAAGGAAACGTTCATTTCTGTCTGACTCTTAAATATATCTACCCAAATAGAAAAGACATTTAGAACTTCCGGGCTTTGATTATCACACACTAATCAGATGATTACATGCAACTGCCTTAGCTTAGAAACAGCAACTCAGCTGTTAACAACAAAGCTGCGATTTTTTTTTTTTTTCCTTAGTAGTGCCAGATATTTATTGTATAGCAGGATGAAGTCTATCTCTACAGCAAGCATTATATTGGATTGGACGGAGTGGGTCACTTTCGGGACTTAAGCCTTACTCATGGCTAGCTTCGGGAGAACGGAATGAGGGAGACACACCGCGACCAGAATCCACGGTTAGGCACGAACGTAGGTGCGGTTCTTAACATGCTTTCAGATAAAACGTGAGGCCGGTGGAGCCCCCAAACATGAAGAGCCGCTTCAATGGTAGACGCCAAGATAAAGCCTTTCCATAGCGCGTCACACCGCGCCAGCCCACCTCACCCTGGCACTTTCAACTCTATGACAACCCACGAAATGAAATGGGAGAGTGGAAAATTCGTTGAAAGTAAAGATCCATCTAAGCATTCGCCTAAGTGAATGAGAAAAAACACGAAAAATAAAAACCCAAAATCAGAATAGGCCGTTCCGATAGGAATTGACCAAGGACTTCCCGAATACAAGTCTCCAACGTTTCCAGTTTAGTGACTCCACTCTGCCATGTATCGTATACCGGCTGAGGTCGTTAAAGCACGGATTAGCGAGCGGGAGGTCTGGGGTTCGATTACTACTATGACCGTCCTCCCTGACTGAAGTTTTTTCCCCATTTTGAGTCCTCATAAATGACAAATGCCGGATAGGTACCATAAACTTAAATTTGGAACGCTTTCTTTCTAAAAAAAAATACTCCTTTCTCAATTTATTATTTCATTTTGTGTATCATCAGTGTCCACCGCCTGTGATGCCTGAGTAGTAAAAACAGACTTTATACTTATAAAGTATAGTATAGTACAGTACAGTGTACTCCCTACGTTTGAAATGGCAGTTTGACTCAAATTAAAGATAGCTTAGAGCTATCCATCCAAATTTTTAATTTAAATTTTCTCTCCCAATATTCGCAAACAAAAACTTTTAGAATGTTAGTTTTGTACATTGTACATTTGCTGTACATTTAATTAACACAAAATAAAATAAAGCAACGACACGAATTCATATAAAATTTCACTAATGTTCAACAAAATCTTGTTACTAATGAAACGACTGATTATTATCGCTGCTGGAGAGTATATGCATAAGAACATTCATTGTTCACTCAAATGTATTAAATGTATAATATCACAAATAATTCAGAAAAGGGTCTAAGATTGCCAGTAAATTCACGAAATTCACGAGCATAGTGAGTGAGTTTATCTGGAAAGCTCAGACCATCGAGTGATATTTATTAGGACTATTTCACGAATAAAATAAGCATTTAATTATAATACCCCTAAACATAGCTTATGAAATTGTAATAATTTTATATTTGTATTATGAATGCTTAACATTTTCAAGTCACCTTGCAACAGACGAATGTAGATTGTCAGTAATGCCAATAGAGAAGAACCAAATACGGATTTAGGACTATTTCATAAATAGAATAAGAATAAAAATAGTATATATTTAAAATTCATATACCGAATATTAACTCTTGTATAAAATGTTATAGTTATGAATTCCTTATATCTTACCTATTCAAAAACCGCGAGACTGAAATATTTAAGTTATAAAACCAACTGAGAAAAACAAAACATAGGTAACATTTTACCATTTTGAACAAAGTATTTATTAAATTTATGTTTGCTTAGGCCGATATTGTTGCATAGTTTACAATATAATTTCAGACTATTTGACTGAATATGCAAACAAATTGTTTAAGTGAATATACATAAAGTTAGTTAAATATACAATTGTTGAAAAAAAGTGGTCAGTGATGTGTGTTCATAAATTATACAATAGGGGCATATAGTTGACTACACGACTCTACGGCAAATGCACTTCGCGCGATAAAAGGGATTTGATAAAACTGTACGATAATTTCATTGCGATATCGGGCTATGACTTTTCATGTTATTGGTTTATTTTATGATGACGTAACATAAGTGCAATAGTGTAATAAAGCATGTTATTCAATTTTGTAACGCAACAACAAACGTATAAAGTTGGAGGCAAACTTTCATGGGACTGAGGTGATGTTTAGGATAGTGCACACACATAATGACTTATGAACAAGAAGTTTACATATCAACAGTATCCTCTCACTTCCCCCCATCACAATACTGCACAAGTTTACCGAAACATTGGTTTGCATCGCGACTGCAAACCAAATTCCCTGCAAACTTTTTTACATATAAAAAGGCATTTAGCTATCGTAATCGTTAACACTTCAGGGTGTAGCGCAAGCCAGCAACCTCCTAGAGGAGGCGTCCTAGCTTATTATACTTTTCTTTTACCCGACTGTAATAGCATCCCTATTGTGCTAAAAAATATAGCACAAGTGCACTGGAAGTGAATGAAGTCATGTTCTTAGTGGCGAACGTTACTGAAAATGCCAGCCATTCATTTTAAATGGGTCTTGTTAGAAGTCAATAGTGTGCATGCCCTTTGGAAATGTTAAACCCTAACGTGAAAGTGTGAAACCACAGACCCGAGTACCGCCACGGATGCTGAGGTCATTAAAGCTCATGCGAGAGTCTGGGGCTCCGGTATCGCCAGTACCGTACTCCCTAATTGAGTTTTTTTTTTTTTTTTTTTTTTAATGTTTTCCTCAGTTCTCATAAATAGCAAATGCCGGAAAGCTACCCTAGGCTTAGGCCTGTAACATTTTCTTCCTTAAAAAAATCCAATGTAACTTTTCATCTCATGTATCATTAGTGTTTACCGCCTATGATGCCTAAACAGTAAAAAACGGGCGATAAACACCAGTAAAAACAAACACACCTACGTTCTCTCTTTCATGTTACCTATCTAAGACCCATACACTGAGTGGAAATGTTTCTCTGAGTTCATTAACATCCTATATAAGAAGGACCTGCATTTTAATCTGAAATTTAAATTATTGATACTTTGAAATCTGCTCCTTGGTTACCCCAAACAGCATAAATCTATAACACATAGTAAACTTTTTAAACAGTAAAAAAAAATTAATATTTCATTTCATTTATTCATCTAATAAAGTGATCAAAGATAAATATATAATTATCTATAATAATAATAATAATAATAATAATAAATTTAATTCTGCATCATTCATAATTCAACTTTAATTTGTAATTTATATTAGTAATTTTTCTAAACATAATTATTTGAGCATTTTAAAAGATATTAGATACATAGTTTCATTAGGTAGAGCACCTATTCAGTTCTCCCGATCATGTGTTATATACATTTCCAAACAATGAATATCCCTTTATTGGAATGTTGTATTTTCTTTTTCTAGTAGTGCAGCTACAAAGTGTGTTGGTAGAGTCCATCACAGGCGATCGTTGGTTTCACATCAATTACAAGCGAGGCCTGTAACTTCTGTCGGCGTCAGTCCTTATCGATTGCGTCCCCAAAAAGCCTTCTTTGAGCTAGGCGGATGCATGGAGCGAGGGATTAGAGGGGATTTCCAGGAAATGTTCAAGTGTATGTAACACGGATATAAAAATAATTCCGACTGTCACTTCCAGTAGAGCTGAGGATTATATAAAACTCGGCGTCTCGTCTCGCACCAAGTATCGGAAAAGTAATGCGTGAAATCCGCTGTGAGAGAAATGCTTTCAAAATATGAGGCAAACGAGAAAATTCTGCATATATGAAAGATATGCTAAATGTCAGGTAAACACCAGTTTGTTAATCCAGCTATTTATAAGCATGGAATATAAAACAGTAATGCTTTTATAATATTTATAAAATCTGATTGTAAACGCAGCTTCTTTCATTGTAAAGGAAAATTTGTCTGTATAGCATTTAGGTATGCTTAGCAAAGTTCCTTTCTTTATGTGCTAAAGTCCCCTTTGAGTAACTTAAACTTTAATTAAGAAAAGATGATGGAAGAAAGACAAAAGAGCGGATAAGAAAGATGCTAAAGACGACAATGATGAATATGTTACGGTTAAGGCTATTGTGAAAAATTGCTGATACATGTGAACATTGTAGCTACCGGCAGGTAAATGCTGGAAATATATTTAGTTTACCTATTTATGAGGGAATTTTTAACAATTATCACATCTTTCTTGAAATTTGCAAAAGTTTGCTGCTTTGCGTATCAATTCATGACTGTGTTTTGTTTCCTTTGCGAATGATAAAATAAATTATGCGGCACTCGTCTAAAGGTATGAAATTCGTCTGGAGTTTTATTTCATTGTAGTAATTCTTTTTGTGTATTCCAATGATTCCCTGTTAGTCTACACAGGAATCCATCTAATCAGGAAACGGATGGCTGAGAAAAGCCATTTTCATAATGAAAAGGTTATTAGAACTACAGACAAAATTTGGTCGGCAGAAATGATAAAAAGAAATCTAAATGACTGACTCATTCAGATGACCCGGAGCGCATTAGTCCATAAACGAAGATTCTCCACCACCACAACATGAAAAATCCAGTAAATACATACACAATTAGCTTCTTCCTGCGTCTCAAATAGCTCAGTATTAAAAGCCAGGTGAACAAAAGCGCCCTCAATAGCTCACACAATATGCGGTACCCAAAAAGAAAAATGAATTCACACATATTCTGAATGCAAAACTAAAACATCATGGGAGCTGGAATATTGCAAAATCTTCTCCTTTACACCAGTTGAACAGTACGTGTCAGCCTAAGATGGGAAAATTAAAGATATCAGAGCAAATTTAACCCAACTTACCCCTACAAGCAGAAATATTTACATAGGCGTTATACTCTAAGATTCAAAGGGTGCCATCCGATCTTCCCAGCATCTGGTGTCAGCTGACTCTTCAACAACTGACACCAGGAGACAAAACGTAGTACTATAATGACTTCCTAATCATTGCCAAATTCCTGGTAATGAAACGGTAGACCAGCTGGCCAAAAAAGGTGCTTTCTTTTTCATCACATTAACAAATGCACCACCATATCTATTCCGACAAGCATTCAACAGATTACTAATCGAGTACTGGAGGACAGAATCTAGCAAAAACGCAATTCTGATATGGACCACGGAGAACATTTATTGCTGATTTCGCCACAGCACAGGCAAGCTCCTTCATCGCTTCGTAATAAAGCCGCTATCATCACTTTCCAGGACTACATGGACGGACAACACACGTTTTAAATAACAATTTTATAGCCTTCGTGCTCTGGCGAGTTTCCAGTTCTTCATCCCATTAAGATCTGCAAAATAGATTGACGGCGTCGATGACATTCTCATTCCATAAACATTTTTTCCACCAGGCGAAAGTTTTGAGCTTGGAAAGAACGAAAAGAATTTGCTAGGGCTAAGTTTTGGGAAATAGAGTAGATGGGAAAAATTCAAAGTCAATTCGTGCATTTCTGATATGCGATATATAAATATCAGAATATATGAAATATTCTGATATTTCACTGCGCATTCTTCTGGGGAAAGAGCGCTGTTTTGTGTGATAATTGTAGTAAGTTATCTTTGAAACAAACCAATATCGCTGCATGATAGGCTATGTTATTATTTTACCCCTTCCAAGTTGTGGGTATTTCATGGTTTTGTGGCCCGTTTCACGACAGATAGCCGGTCGACAGTCAGAGCGGTAACTTCCGGCGAAGCGAATCCGCTAACTGATTCAATTACAACTACAAGTACAATAAAAATAAGCACGTACTTGATGACAGGAGATGTTTGAAATATTATATGCTACATGTGCACATTTACCACTCTTTTTAGAAAATTGTTATTCACACACATGAGTTCGTTCTCCGAAATGAGTCAATTTTTCACCTGATATTTTCTTTCATTTCTAATGCGTGGGTCTTCATTTAGTACATTTTATTTTTCAATTTACCCCATAAATGAGAAGCACACACTCAGAATGCAATTCTTGTAAATTTCTGTATTTATGGTATTCTTAAAAAGGATACGCCCTATTACTCTGTACGCATTCACTGCGCACTGTACACCGATTTTCTCGTCGTGCAAGGGGGTTCATGTATAAAATCCCAGTACCTGCTATTTTGTGTCGAAAGACGATCATGTAAATGAAAACGTGTTTCATCAATCAACAACGCATGGATTAATTACTTTTATCATTGACATCCGTGAAATCCAATTACAGAAATGTATCACATTATCAGGATCACCAGACTGCAATTCGTGGACAACAGTGAAATGTTTGTCTTAAGTTTGAATTTATTCAATTTCGGATGATGAACTGAAGATGACAATATTCTAAAAAGGGACAGAAATGCTAGATGTAGCAGGACAACATTTCCAATATTTCGTGTCATAAAATACGTTCTTATTTTATTTGTAATAGTAGTTGTAATTGCGAGAACTTGAATCAGTTGCGAGGATATTACATCCGCTTCGTCCGGAGTTACCGCTCCGACTGGCGATCCACCAGCAGGAAATTTATCGAAATTATTTCTTGGAAATCCCAACAAACAATGGTCAGCACCTTTCCTATTGACCAAACGATCTTTTCCTTCTTCGGAGTACTTTAACTAGTCGTTATTCGCTTTCCTGACCGACACTTTGACTCATATATGTAATGACGGATCCAAGTTTTGTCCAGGGAAAGCCTTGCGGATTGCGATATAATTTCGCCAATCACTGCATTGAAATACTTCTCTGCATCTGCTATTGGTCCACATCAACAGCTGGTCGAGGAACTCATCAGACCCATAGCTATTTGTTGTGCAATATTTGTGCATTTAAGATACCTAGAGTCTCATCAAAAAGTTCCGTCGGGTTCAGACCGGACATTTCAAAGCATATTTTTTTTTTAAAAAAAAAATAACATCTTTAGTATTAAATGTAGTCACCACTGCTATTGAAGATTTGACAATGTAAAGGAAGACTATGGATTCCATTGTGACGAACTCCTTAGGCAGGAAGCAAAAAGTCCACATTACTGCAAAGGTTCGGAAAGAACACCGGTGATTCCATCCATCGGCAAATTCACGGCTCTCGTTCTTAGGTTCAGTACCATCTTTTTAAACTGGAACATTTCTACAAACTTATTCGAATTCCACGTGCTTTGAATGTAACATTATTGTTTTCCTCAAAATAAGTGCTACGATAAGAGTGCCTTATGTGTATACTACAAAGTGTTACTACTCTAGTTTGGTTTAGTTAATGAATTATTTTTCAAACAATTACATATTTAACATTTGATAAATTGATTGCGTAGTATGGATATCTACATGTCTATATTTTACAAGGATTTGGTTCTACCTTTATACTAACACAATGTTATCCTGTTACTACTACAATATTTTCTACATTTTTCATTTGGCTGAGAAACTACTTAGGTAGTAACGACCAAAGTAATAACACATGCATTAAGGTAAATAAAAATACGTGTGTCCACGGTAATCAGGAGACATTCCTGGGAGTTAGCCAAACATCCAAAGTGAAAATCAGAAAGTATTACATAAATCTAATCCAATATAATTGGAAGTCATTTAATGCTCGTATTGAGTATGTGTCCGTTAACTTGTCTAGACACTTCCATTTATGTTTGTGTCTAATTATATCATAGGTGCAGTTGTTATGCGATATACATTGTATTCTGAGGGGGCATTCCCACAAGGCATTTCCAGACTGTCTACTAACCCACAGTCACAGATGTTATATCTCGTAATCCAAACTGCAGATATTCTCGATATGGCCGGCTGTTTAATGAACAGGATCTTCAATTGGAGAAAGGAATTTTATTTATTGTTTCCATTATATTTGGAAAAAAAACTATAAGTTCTTCGACTGGATTCAGTGTTGTTCCATGCGTTCTGCCAATCTTCAATTAAGAGTTCCTTTGTACCTAACTCATATCTAATGGCGTTTCCCGTTAGTTGCGAGGCCGGAGCTGTGTTCCCTTTCCTCCCCCAATATCGCACCGTTTAATCTCCCACTTAAGGGGATAACAGCCATCATCATCATCATCATCATCATCATCATCATCATCATCATTATTATTATTATTATTATTATTATTATTATTCTTACGTCTATCCTAGTGCTCAAGTAGTAATCATACTGGTCTCCTAAACCCAAGATTGCGGGTTCAATCCCGGCCAGGATCGATGGAATTTTGGGCGTAAGAATCTTTAGTGTGGCTTCCTTCGGAAGGGAAGTAAAGTTGGGTCCCATGTCGTAGATTTACGGAATGTAAAATAACCTTAAGCCTGCCCTGAATTGAATGGGACGCTGATGAACTGAGATGTTAAAGGCCGTCCTTAAATAAAACAAATCAACCCATTATTATTAGCATGGCACCCGTGGCGGTCATTTAAAATGCAGCAACCATCCAAACAGGATTTTCATTTGGGCACTATGCTTTGCAGGAACAATCTGTGTTTCCAATCACTAGCCCCATATCCCACAATAGATGCCATAACTGCTTTGTTCTACAATTTAATGACTGCGTAACGAATTATATCACTTTCGAGTGATAAGTGCGATTTTATTCATAATTTTGAATACCTTTGCTGTTATTTCACGTGGAAGACATTGCTCTCCTCGGAGGTGTTATTAAAAGAAATGATTTTTTTAATGGTGCTTAACTACTGTGACACCACAGGCGGATTAAAAGAAATGGAAATTAAAATAATCTGATGTTGCAATGTCTGGGGAATATGATGAGTACACTAAACAAATTATAGTTTCAAAAGTAACCTTAGCTTACGTGATTTAAAAGAATAACAGCTTTTGCGTTTCACTGTTACAGACTCCTTATTTTCAACTTTGTACGATACGTTCTAGCTGGCATTGACTGATTGGTCGGTTGGCAGCAGGTTACGAAACACAATAGGACATAACCTTGTTTTGGTGCAGTATTTCGGTTATTTGTGAATAGATTCATGGGCTGTTAACCAGTGATGAAGGCGTCTCGGAGCGTTGTAGAAAATCCTCTTACCGTCGCATGTCAACAGCCTATTCTACAGAACAGGCGCCTGCACATACCGTCTTATGAAGTCATTGTCAACTAATTGGAACCCAGAGACCGAGTTTATACATTTTTTTTCTATCTGATAGAGGTGATGACGTATGGTTTCTTCACTGACGTTGAATTACTGTGCCACGCTCTCATAAGTCTGACTGTTGTCCGCCTCAACAGTGTCTAAGAGAGCCTCGTTGCGATATTTATTGTTGTTGGTCTTCCTGTCCATAGGTCATTCTCGACGACTTTGATACCTTTCTGAAATTCGCGAACCATTATTGTACCGTCCGACCATTTACAGCATTAGCACCGAAGGTCTGGCATATTTTTCGCTCAGCTGCATTTGCATTGTTCCCCAGTTTCAGTTCTAGAGCATACAAACTCTTTTAATCGTCTTCGGAATGCTCAGGATTTAACCGTGCTTCTCGTAATATGAGCTAACACTGCCAGCTTAACAGTCTAACTTCGTTAAAAGATCGTCTACATCTTAAATTTATTCGTTGTGCATTTAAATATTACCAACGATTGAAACAAGCATTGCGAATAACTAAAAGAAAAGTTTAGTCAACTGTGTATACATATTTTGCATGCTTTGATTTGACGGTTTTGCATTATGAGCACCCTCCCAACGATGTCCTTGTAGTGCCGCATTGTCTGCGGTGTATATAGTCATGAATTTCAACTCGGTTTTGATCCGCGCGGCTGTTCACTTCTCCAAATAAAAATGTTTTACCACTGCGTCGAACTCGTTTTAGAGCAGAAGGGACTGTGATCGATTCAGATGACTTCAAGTGCTGACTACGCTTCGTGTCGAGATGGAACTTTATCAGAGGCCTATATAAAGATCATGCTTGCCAACAAAAATGCAATTGAACGACTTTTTATGTCATTTCATGGATATTTATCGAATTTTCAAAAGTATATAAACATATGTACATTCGACTGGGAATCTATTATAATAGTACAAAAAGGTCACAATACAAAATTAGGATAAAGCTGGTATTTAGTGGTCAATTTAATTTAAAGTGGATCGCGTAACTTTGCAGAGTAACTCAAAATCTTTCCGTAACACAAGTAAAACTTGTGTACAAGATCTGATCGATAAGTCCTTGAAAACTCGAAAGATG